>CM062571.1:82041229-82411195 GCA_031468815.1 Morus bassanus | reverse complement strand
GGCATACACTGGAGAGGGAAGGAGGAGGCAGATGCCCTGGAAGGGCTTTTCTCGGGAGGTGATGGAGGGAGCCAGCAAGTGCGTTTGATTTCCTTGAGATTTTATTTTTTTCCTTTTTTTTTTTTTTGGGGGGGGGGGGAGGCGGGGGCAGCGACATTTCCCAATTAGCCCAATCAGCCTGGAGATCCTAGGTGTCAGTAGTGAGTAGGAGCGAGGGAAGGCACCCGGAGGAGAAATCAAGGCAGCCGGAGTTGCAGCCGTGGGAGAGCGGCGGCGGCGGCGCTCGCAGCCCCGGGCGCGCTCGCTCGGAGGCGGCGGCTCCATCCCCATCCCCGTCCCCGTCCCCTTCCCCATCCCCTGCAAACTTTGGGACGAGGAAAAGCGGCTTGGGGAGGGGGGGGTGTCCCCCTCCAGAGGCGACCTGCGCCCCTCCGCTTTCTCCCCTCTCCCAGAGGTGGGTGGGCTGGCGAAAGGAGGAGCAACTGGCCACTCTGAAGAAGAAAAAAAAAAAAAGGGAAAGAAAGAGAAAAAGAACAGAAAGGGATTTTTTTATTATCGTTTTTATTTTTTTGGTTATTATTATTATTATCACCCCTCCCTGGTGCGCTGGGCTTGCATTGCCACCGCACTTCCCCACCTCTCCGGCTTTTTTTTTTTTGCCTTTTTTTTTTTTTTTTTTTTTTTTTTGGAAGAGGGGTGTGTGTGTCTGTGTTTGCAAAAGAGCCTGGGTGTCAAAGCCGGCTCCTCAGCCACCATTGGAGAGGAAGGCTGGGGAGGAAGGGCTGGCGAGACAGCCGCAGTGCGAGCCCTCCCCGGCGGGCAGCGGCGGCCGCGGAGCCGGGCGCGGAGCCGGGCATGGCCCCGTAGCGCATCCCCTGCCTGCACCCGCCTGCCTGCACGGCTGCCTGTCTCCCCCCCCTTGCTGATTTAGAGGCGGGGGGGGGAAGGGTTGGGGGAGGGAGGGAAGGGGTGATTTGGGGGGGGAGTGAAAACTGGAGCTGCGTGTCCCCCCCCCCCCCCCCCCCGGCTCTGGGCGAGCCAGACACGGTTTGCCCAGTGCAGAGAGAGGGGCTCCGTGTTCCGCCTCCGTGGAGTATTTGGGATTGGAGAGACACACACACACACACACACACACACACACATACGCGCACACACAGAGACCATCTGCAGTGTCAATGCGGCGCCTGCTCTGAAGACTGAAGTGGGGGGAAAGGAGAGGAGAGGAAAAAAAAAAAAAAAAAAAACCACCCAAAAAACCAAAACCCACCCAAAGCAAGCGAGGAGCTTTCCCAGGTAAGGAGCCCCCCGCCCCGCCCGGGCAGCGGGGGCTGGCGGGAGGATGCCCCGGAGGATGCCCCGGTACCTGCCCTCCACACCTGGCAGGAGTGTGGCGGGGGGGGGGGGGGGGCGGCTCTGGAAGGTGGCCCCCCGCCGCTACTCCCCACCCCCGGGTGGTGGGAAGGGGGTCGGGGCTGGCTGGAAGGGACCCCCGGGCTGAGCCGGCGGTGGCCGGGCACGGCCCCTCCGCCCCTCCCGGGTGGGCTTGGGAGGATGCTGAGGGGTTTCGCAGCGGGGACCCCCGGCATCCCCTCCCTCCTCCACACCCCCAGCGCGGAGGGGACGCGGTGCCCGTTGTACCCCCCGCCCCCGGGTCCTCGATGGCTTTTTCCCCCATGCACAAGGCTCAACTTTTCTCCCCGGAGGTAGCGGCTCAGCGTCGCAGCCTGTCCCTGATCACCCTCGGCTATCCCCGGCTGCGGCTTTTCCTCCCCTCGGGGGGGTATTTTCCCTCCCTCGGTGCTCCAGTGCCTTCCCCGGGAGAGGGGTTGGAGGCATTTGCAAACTTTTCCTGCTCCCGACGAGGTTGTAGCTGGACGGGGCTGGAGGCAGAGCCCTTTTCCCGGGGAGGATCAGCGCCTCCCGGGTGACCGGTGGATGGGGACAGAGGCCATCCCCGGCGGGGAACACCTAGGAAGGAAGGGGGGGACCCCCGTCGTTTCCCTTCCTGCAAGGTGCTGGAGAGTTTGACTGCCCAAATCCCGGCTGCGGAGTCAGTGCTGATAAACCTCCCTCCCTCTGTGCATGTGTGTGCTGCAACCGAAACCTGCGTATTGATGCTCTTCGTTTATCAGACATATGCCCTTAAATTATGTAGACAGGGAGAAGTGATCTAAACACCGAGCCGCACATGGTTTTGGTGGAAATATAATACTCCGGCAGCAGATGAGTTCCTCCCAGACAAACAAACCCGCTTGCTCAGCCCCAGCAGGGCTAAGTGCTGTTTGGGTTTGTAGCGGCTGCATGTGGCTGCTACATACCCAGCCCAGAGGAAACCCTCCTCCTGGGGCCCCATCTGCTCCCCGTACTGGAAAGGGATGCAGCCTTTGCCGTGTCGGATTCTGGTGTAGGACCTGCAGGACTCACCTTCATGGAAGGGACCAGGTGGAAAGCGTGTGGCCGCGCTCCTCTCCCGTAAAACTTCCACCCCGCGACCGCTCCGCTTCCTTTTCCAGCCCTGCCGCCGGGCAGCCGTGCCAAAGAGCTCGCTGGTAACGCACCTGATTTTTCATGGCTTCCCTCCGCCACTGGGATGCAATGCCTGGGATGTGAGGTTTTGGGGAAAGCAAAGGGGGTCTGAAGCTTTCTAGGTCGCAGGGGGGAGCGGTGCAGAGAGGGGAGGTTCGGAGCGGCACCCCTGGGACTGCTGGGGGGATGCTCTTATTCCGGGGAACAATGATGGTGTCAGGGGCTTTTTACAGCCGATGCAACCTCTCGCAGCCTTCTAGGGACTTGATCTTAAGCGTGCACCAGCCATGCACAAATATTTTGGACTGCATAAAGCATGCTAACTTATTTGCTTTCTCTGTCCTCTGTTTCACCCGGGTCTTGTTTATAGGAGCTGGTTAAATCCACGAGCGGGTAGGACCAGTGGAGCATGGGGTTGCTTTGCCTTCGCCGTCTCTGTGATTTTAATTACAGTGTGTGCCTCCCAGTGTGAGATTAGGTGCTTCCTCCCCCTGGCTAAGCCACTGTCTTAAGGTCTTGAGGATGCGAACAGCATTTTGTTTGTCATTTAATTGCCTCGGGAAGTGTGTGTTTGTTTGTTTGTGTGTGGGACCCTTCGCTAGAGCTGGGCTTCAAGCGGTGCAACAGATGTGTGTCTGCTTTTCGTGTGCAGCCAGGTTTAAATGTGCAACCCCAGCCCTGTCACGAAAGCCTGGGATTTTCTTCCCTCCTCTGCCCAGACCCATCATCCATGTGGGTGTCTCCTTTCTGAAAGGACTGGTCCAAAGCTTCTCCTTCCTGTCCCATCTTAAATGTGCGGCGCTCGGCAATATCAATAAGATGCAAAATAAATGACAGCCGCATGATCTAAGTGTTGTTTATGTCCAAGACGGGTGTTTTGAAATACAGGCTGATGATCAATCACAGTGCTGTTGGGAAGCTTTTGCTTGATGATTGTAACTGCCTTGTAGGCACTGAAGACTGATGTTAAATCCGTTCAGCGTGCAATCCAGCACCTGGCTAGCTGAGGGTTGAGTGCTATTGCAAATCCTGAGAGAGATGCTGAACTTCTCCACGGGGAGAGGAAATATTGGAGCCTTTCCTCATGCAGTCACCTGCCAGCATCTCTTCTCTGCACCCGCAGAGAGCCTGGTGCTAGACAGCCTGTAGATGTGGCAAAGCAAAGGGCTCAGCACAGGCATGAGAGCGGCTGAGAGCTGCCGCCGAGGAGGCAGAAACTGTCTTTGGCAGCCAGATCCCGGGGGGCAGTGGGTTGCCAGAGCTGGTTTTGTGTTGACTCCTCTGTTTTTGCAGGGTGAGGAGGGGAGGAGGGATGCTGGAGCCCCTTTTGTGTTGCATCTTTTCCTTTTATTGAATTGCTTTGTCTCTGTCTCCCAACTACCTCAATGTTGAGCAGTTGCGATAAAACCCACCTCCTTTCCGTAGTGCCGGGGTTTGATTTGCGCGCTCACACGCCCCACGGTGAAAAGCCTTGCAAGGTCTTACGACACTCGGGTGTGGTGAGGGTTAACGCTGTGTAGGAATTAATTTCTTGTTTGGAAGGGAGCTCTGAAAAGCTTTTAAAAAGCTGAGAATGATGTTGGCACGGTAGGCTTGTGCTCCGCGTTGGGATCCTACACGGGGAGGGTGTTAGAGGTAGGGCTTTTGAGTTTTGGAGTTAACGGTGCTAAAGTTTGCTGCTTGGAATTGCCTACAGGTGTTTTTGAGCAAAATGGCGTGCTGCTCTGGGAGTCACTTGGCTCTTCTTGATTTATTATTCACAATACCCCCTTAAAGTGAGGTCCTGCAGAGCTGAGACTGAGATCCAACATCACCCCTTTGCAGCTGCAGTGCTGGGACTCAAAAGTCTCATGTCCTGCCCATGAATCTGCCTCCCCAGCTAGGGATGTGATCTGGATTATGACTGTTTCCCATACTAAAGCCCTCAAACCACTTGATGCTCAAATAAAAAGCCCTTTCTGGTCCCCACCAGTATGACAAAAGGCTTCAGAGGGCTCTTTCTTGCTCCTTCCTTCTTGCTTACTAGACTCAGTTAATGGACACCAACCGCTCCAGGCGCCCAAGGCAATGAGACTTCCCGTCTGTGCAGAGTCTGGGCAACTCACTGATGTACTGCAGGATATCAGTGATGAGCGTGCTTCCCTGCATGACTCTCTTCGGGTGAAAAGCACTTCATATCCCTTAGGTTTGAGCCCTCAAGGAGCCTGTGACAAAAAATACAGAAATAAATACATAGGGCTCCCTGGATGTTTTTCACTCAGACTCTGAAATATTTCAAAACAGAGAGAAAGTATTTTCACTCCTCTGGTGCAGATTGGGAAACTGAGGCACAGAGAGGCAAAAGACACAGCCTGCATTTATTGATGGGAATCCTCAGTCACCACCATGAAATACAAACTGAACCCCAAGCGGTACTTGGAAGTGAGAGAAGTGAGCGGTCCCCTGCCCCTGAGCCTGTGCTTCAGCAGCCAAGAGCAGTGCTTGGTCAGAACAGGACACTCTCAAGATTGAAATTTTTCCAGTTAAAATGACAGATGAGTGCTTTAAAATGAGAAAATATCATCTTGGGTTAGTGCATTGGCCAAGGGGTAGCTGTTCTCTCATGATCCTTGGTTCCCGTGTCTTTAAAATTGGGTACAAAATGCATTTAATCACCTTTGGGAATGGAGACGTCATTGCAAAAATGAGATGTGTTGTGATACCGACAGTCTGCGTGGCAATTTTCCGGAATTGGCATTCCTCTTTGGTGTTTTTTTTTGTTTGTTTGTTGTTTTGTTTTTTTTTTTTTTTGACTCATCCCACTGGAACTGTCTGGTTTTCTTTGCTCTTCATTGGTACATGAGCTCTGCTAAATTTGCCTCATCCTTGCTTGGTTGCATCTCGTAAAGTGCTGAGCAGCCACCCAGGCAAGAGGTGCCAAGTCTCTGCCCTGCATCCCCTGCAATGGGAGCCAGTGTCATGTGGCATCTGTCCTGCAACCCTTTCCATTGCAAAAAACCTCCTCTGTGAGCCATTAGAAATGCTCGGAAGGCTTTGAACAGGCTCCATTTAGTCTGGAAACCCAATGGTCATTTCATTTTCGGCACCTCTAGTCTGTGCAGCTCAGTGCTCCAGCTAACATGAACCTTGCTGGGGACACGCGCTCTTCAAAGGTGATTCCTGGAGCCATGGAGGAAGACAACCCTTTGCTGAAGTAGAAAGTTCCCAGGTGTTTCTATCTCAAATGCTAATGTTTGTAGAAGACACCAAGTTCTCGGGGCTGGAGGAGAGCCTGAAGGCCTCAGCAGGATCAGTGGTTGGGTTGAAACCTCCATCCCCACTATGCTGCCTATCAACAGGTGGCTTTGACCTTACCTGGGGGGGATTTCACTAGAAAGAGGTAATTTGCAGACTCTGTGACTTGCTTTTACTTCAGGCTTTGTTGCCTAGAAGGCTTTCTAGTGTTTTTTAAAATACTGCATGCCATGAAACACAAATTCAGACCCAAAAGTCAAGAGGCTGAGATTCACGGGCTACTTTTGCATAGGAATAAACAAAAACTGCCGCTGAGCATGGCTGGATTTACACTGGTGACCCAGAAGGGAGACCTTACGTTGCCGTCTCTCTTGGCTTTCACGTCTGATCTCTGAGTTTCCTTCCAGCTATATTACCCATACGCGAGTGGTTTGCCGGGGCTTTCCCACCAAGCCATTGGTAATAAATTTATGGGAGCTGACTGGCACTTGAATTTGCCTTGTCCTTCTGACAGGACGAATGTGTGGATCTAATGCGGATAATATGGGATAGGTTTCCATTACAGGCATTTGCATGATATATACTCACACACTTCCCCCTCCTCTGAGCTTGTGCAAGGGCCAGAGGAATAAATCTTGATGGTTGGTGAACCATCACAGCCAATGCTGCACCAAATGCATGTAAATGTTTGCAAAATGAGCCACCCTGCCCCACTTGTTATTTCTCTTTGAGCATAAAATCTACATGGGGGAGGAAAGGTGAAGGTGGTGGAGTTTCTTTAATCCCAGTATTGTTTTCCTTTGAAATAGTGAAATGATGCTGGACTCGGGGACCGCCTGTAGATGGTTAATATTTATATACTTGTTGTTTCTTCTGAATGAAGAATGTGCACTTGGCAGCAGCAGCCCCCCGACGCTCATTCGTAAAGAGCCTCGCTAGTGCGAGTGCCTCTCGGTATTAAACTGTTTGGTGACTTGAGTTTAGAGTTATAGGAATCGGAGCGACGAATTAGCAGTAAATCAAAGGCTGGATGGCTCCATACCCAACTGCGGCAAGATTTAAATTAAAAATATCTTGCCGAGATGAAGTACTCATAAGTCAAGCACTGGCGTTGTGTCAGTCTGGGCTTCGGCGGCGAGAGCTCAGCCCCTTTGAAACAGAAACCACGAGGAGCCCACGTATTGATCCCCAGCTGAACTGGGAAATTGCCACTTCATTTCTTCTATTAAATGTTCTCTCTTTTCTTTCCTTTTCACTTTTTTTTCCCCCGCTGAAGGGAAGATGGTCATGCTGGGAAGTTGGGAAAGGTTTGCAGATTCGCTGCACGTGCATGTGGCCCTGTTTGACTTGGTTAGAGCATATTTGATTGAGAAAAGGGATTTATTTGTTTTTTGTGACCGGGGATTTGTCTATAATGTAGTGCTGGAAAGAAAACTCATTTAGAGACTAAGGAGGTGTATCCTGTTACAATTGCCTATTGATGGAATAGCAAGTGCTTGGTGTGCAACACAGCTTTATTTTACTTTAGGGAAACTTACTCTGGGCTGCCAAAAGGAGACTTTGGTTTGTTGGAGAGCTGACCCACGGGCCTGAGCAAGTCCCTTGGCTTCTTGTTTCCCCATCTATCAAATGGGGGTGGTCTTGTAGAAGTAACTGTCCCTTTAGCCATCAGCTAATAGCTGTTTTGCTCTAATGACCTTTACAAATGACTCACTTTTCGTAAGTGAGATGATAAAACCAGGAAGGTTCTGGTTGGGAATAGCATCATGTACACGGCTAATAGTCACTAACAGCCACTGTCCCATCCCTGGGCACTGTCACCTTCTTCTGCTGGCTGGGAAGAAGCTTTCAGAGGGGGTTAGGGGCAGGAGGCTGTTCTACATTGGGGGAAAAGGCTCTGTCACCATCGCCCTGCCGGGGAGAGGAGGTCAGCTGGGAACACAACCACGCCAGTTGTGGAGCTAATCAAAGGCTTTTGCTTGGATTTTTCTTTAATAGGCAATTTAGGGAAAGAAAACCCCCAAAGTCCCACACCCAGATTAGGATGGGCACGTCTGCTTGACTTGCTAGCTTAAAAAGGTGGGTTTCTGGGCTGTTTTGGGAAACCCCTTTTATTTGTTGGGGTTTTGGTGCAAATTTCTGGTTCTTGCTAAAAGCAGAGCAACACGCAGAGTTTTGTAAGCTGTTACCCTGAGGTGTGTATATGTTTGGGGGGGGGTGGTGGTATCTGCATAGGTAATTTTGGGCATTTCCTCTTTTTGGTTGTGTCTCACCCTTTGTACTCTCCCCTTCGTTATGTCCTCCTGGCTGATGGGGGAGTTGTCCCCTCCACAGTCCCCTTTCCTTCCAGCCACCCAGGACTCATTTGGAGGGTTGCAATGACCTCAATGCCTGGTGCTTTTGAGGCTGCATACCCCCATCACCCCTTGGACCCCAGGCTCCACCTCTCCAGAGCATTCAGCCCCCTCCCAGATGGCTACGTTGGAGAGGGCAGTGCTCAGGGGCAACCTGGAAGGTGACTTCTTGGTTTAAGCCCCAGCTCTGCCATCACCGAAGCCACCTCCAGGAGGGCAATTGCCTCCTCACCCTGAAGACAGCAGGATGAGCTCTGAGTTTTCCTCCTGTGCTTAGCTGCTATGGTGATGAGTTGCTATAGAAACACATAGTTAGCATTATTATTTATTATTGAAAAGTGCTTCTTTTCATCTCTTAAATGCAGAGTAGTGCCAGGAAGAGCCCGATGTTGGGTGTGGGGTACTGCCCACCCTGTCCACACAGGTTGGTGGGTTATGCTTCCTGGTGAGCCAGGCTTTAGCCATGGTAGAGGCAAGCAACCGTACTGTGCTGGCCCAGCAGGCTGATCTGGTTAAACAAATCCCCCCAGTATGTTTCTGTCACAGGTTCCTTCCTTCGTCAGATCTATCCTTTGGAGGGGGATTTGAGTGAAGCATTTCATTATAATGAGCTTAGTTATTTCCAAACTAGTAATCGCATGTCACCATTTGGTGCAAAGGGTTTGCATTAAGTTCTGTAATAATATGTCTATTCATCCATCACAAATACTGTATTCACAGGACCTTGTAGTGATTGCCTGGTAAATACCTTCTCTTATCTCTTTGCATGCGCTGCTCCTTGTTGTTTGCTGAAGTCCCCCCACTCTCTGCAAACCCATCCCTCCGCGCTGGGAGGCAGGGAAGCTCCTCCGGGGCTCCTGTCTCAGGCTTCTGCTCTGCCTGAGCCCCCCCTGCAGCTGGGCACCTGGCCAGGCTGTGCAGGGAAGGCCCCTCCAGGGCTGGCTGCAGCCTGCAAGATGCCAAGCAGAGCAAGTGGTGCTAAGGGTATCGCTCTGCCTGCCCTAACTGTCACTTTCCAGTTGCTGTGCATGGGACAAAGCCTGCTTTGGGGGCTTCTCTTGCTCCCCAGGAATGGGTGCGAGGGGTAGGAGCAGGTACCTTCTGTAGGCTGGGTGCTGAGCAATGCTCTGGCTGAGATTTGCTGCAGGGGGTCCTGCAAGAGCCCATTTATGCATCTCTCCGGACACATCCGTTGGTTTTGGGAATGCCCAGCTGGGAGGTACTGCAGGGATGCAAAGCCAGATGCCTGGGTCCTGTGCCTGCAGCCACCAGGCTCACGGCTTCCCCTGGAAGCTGGCAGTGCTGCAGAGGTGGCTCTGCAAGGAAACCTCCCTCCATCCTGCTGTCCTTCACACCCTGGCAGACCTGAGGATGCTGCAGCTGCTGTGGAGGAGTGGCTTGGTGGGGCCAGGAGGTGAAGGCTGGGAGGATGGAGGGACGTCTGGAGGCACTGGGAGGAGCAGGGCTGCTTTCCCTCTCTGGCTGGGGCAGGTGCAGTGTAGCCTCGAGGTGGAGGGCTTGGCTTTGCTTACAGCAGGGATTAGCTGTGCAGTTCTTCCTTATTCCCCTCCTAGCTCCAAAGGACTCACTGGAAAATGCCTGGTGGGAGAAAAAAAGAAAAGAAAGGAAAACAACACAGCTACACAGCTTTTCTTGATGCAGAATTAATAGAATTAACTCGGAGGTGAAGTTTCAGGGCTGGTCAGTGTAGCTGCAGGGGGGATGGCTCAGCCCCTCCTCGCACCCCTGCACAGTTGCTGCAGGTGCAGGGCTAGGCTCTCCACACAGGCGCTGCAGATGCTCCCCTGAGGGGACGAGACCCTGCAGGGTGGGAAGGGATGCAGGAACAGCTGGATCACTGCAGGATGCTGGATGTGAAGGGATTCAGGTGTGGGGAAATCTCTGCTGGTGCTTGCAGAGTGTGGCCCTTGAAGTTCCCTGAATTCTTCCTGGTCTCCACCTTCCCCAGCCTGCCAGGCTAGGACTGGGAAACATCCCTCCCAGGCTTTGAGGAAACAAAAGGAGGCTTTTTAAAGCACCCCCTCGAGCAGGAATAAAACACCTTCCTGTGCAGAGCCTGTTTCATCTCTTGAAGTCAATCTCTTTGGGCTTGTATTTTCCTTCTTGGAAGCTGTGCTCCCTACAGAGAAGAGGAAAAAAACACCCAGGGTGCGAGAGCAGGGCTCATGGGGGGGCCTTCCTGGGAAGTGTAGGTTGGAGGTGGAGGGCCAGATGGGGGGGGTCCACTGTGGGGTTCTAGAGGGCTGAATAACCACCCCTCACCCTGCCAGAAACCCCTGCAACCCACCCCACAAGTGCGGTGCTCGGTCGTTAGTGTAGGGTGGCATCCAGCCCACCTCCGTCGTATTAATGGTTGGAAGCAACCTGCTGGGGTGGGAGATGCTCCTGCATGTGCCAACCTGTCCCCTACTCCTGGTGCAATGAAGCATGGCACTAAACGGGACCTCCCCTAAAGGAGGGAAGCTGTCTGTGGCAAATGAATCTTTGCTATGTCTTGGTAGGGTCCCTTGTGTCAATGTGGGCCTGGAGGGGTCATGTTTTGCTTCTACGACCCCTTTTTCTCTACCCTGAGCTGCAGGCAGCTGCTTGGGTACTGGGTTGTGACAGTGATGCCTTTGGAGAGAAGTCATCCAAGGGATGGCATGGACTTGACACTGGTGTGGGATGCCCCCTTGGATCCCCCCAGGTGTGAGACCATCAAGTCTCAGGTTTCTCTCCAAATCCCTGCTGAAAGCAAAGTCATTCTGGCTACAGGACTCAGAGCACCTTTGCAGCTTCCATCTTTCCCTGCCTGGCCTCTGTGGTGGCTCCAAGAGACCAGGAGCTTCTCACCTTGGCCCAGCGAGGGTAGGAGCATGGGGCATCCTTGGAGCTGCACCCTTCTGCCCGGGTGGAGGATGGAGAACAGAGGGGAGATAAGCAAGCCACGTGCAGCAGGAGCTGAATGCTAAACCCAACGCCTGTCAGAGCCATTCAGGAGGGTTTTTTTTTCCTCCCTTAAAATGGAGTTGCTGCCCTTGCCTGCCTTAGCAAGGCAAACAGCTCAAAGGGATGCCTCTGAATGAATGTAACAACTTTTAGGACAAATTTCTCTCTGCATAATATCTCAAAGAAAGCAGGAAAAGGAAATGGCAAGCGGGCATAATTAGGTAAGTATTACCCATTAGGAAGGAGAAGGAGCTATCAAGTCGATTTCCATTTCCTTCTCATTTTACAAGCCTGATTCTTCCGCCTCTCCAGGAGGCAGTGTGTGAAGTAGGTCTCTCCTTAGCTTGGAGAAGTAAATAATCAGAACACAATGCACTCCGAAGCTCTCCCCAAAGCTTTCCAAATCTGGACTAAGCTGAGGATTTTTAGTGTCTTCACAAGTCTGAGCTTTCCAGCATCCCTGAGACCTGGTAGGGACTTATTTTCCACCTTCACACTGGGGAGCCAAGGTGCAGGCAGGCAGCAGGGCTTGTGTCTTCTTGTTGTGACCTGCTTGTCTGTACATATTTCTCTCTGTTTTACCTATTCTGCATGGAAATAGAGATAAATCCTTGTCTCCTGGTTGCTTCCCAGTGTAAACCTGGGTGTTTGCAGTGTGAACCCACGAAGGTACCTTGTGCTGCACTGGGAGATGTAGTAGGGCTGAGTCCCCCCAGGCTACCACCTCATCCACCCCTACCTCCTCCCAGCTTGTCCCTGTGTCCTCTCAGCTGTGGAACCCACTGCTTTGCTCCCGTGTACCCAAGGTTGTTCTCCTGCCTTTACCCTCTGTTACCTCTTAGGATAACACGTCGCGGCATGGGCTGCAATTACAGAGCCGCCAGCGGGTGCCTGTAACACATTTTGGCAAGGATGCGAGATGGCTTGTGCACCAGCCTGCAGGAGAAGCGCTTGCCTCCCCATTTGCCTGTCCCTCTGCTCTGGAGTCTGTAAGTGGTGTTATTAAAGGCTGTCAGGAACTGCTGTCATTGGCACAGTCAATGGCTGACACCAGCCAGCCCTCAGACTTTGACTCATCTGCAGCTCACACACACACACGCACTCTCTCTGTTACACGAGCCAGAGAAAAGACAGTTTCTCATGTGCATCACCCTTTTTCCAGCTGTTTGGGCCTTTTTTTTGCATTCATTTCAGAGAAGAAGTCTTGGTTCTCCTACAGTGTAAGAAAGATTTGAGTTGCATTGTACTAAAAGCACATGCCCAGCTCTCTTTCATTTGTTGAAGTTGGGCTCTCTTTTTCCTTAAATACAACTACATGTATGCATCTATATCTATATCTGTATCTATATCTGTATCTGTATCTATATCTCTATATCTATATCTATATGTATGTTTTATATATATACATAAAAATACACATTTACATGCACAGTTCTGCACATAAATGCAAAATACACACGGTTAGAAAATACCAGTCTGTTCACCCTGCACTTTTCACAGATCGTAGCTAATTTTGCCCACAGTTCAGGAAAGGTCTTGCAGGTCCAGGATGAGATATCTGGAGAAGGAAGAGCAGCCTTGCTGCACAGCCAGATTTTAGGAGGAATTTAAGGCAAGCCCAGTTCTCCTTTTTCCTCCAACAACCCTTGGTCAGGTGCTGGTGGGAGAGGGTTTTTTCCTAGCTTGTAGGGAGGAGAGAGTAGGGAGGGAAGAAGTTTGAGGTTTTGCTCCACCACAGAACTGGGAATAAATAGTGCAATCTTGGGAAAACCTTTGTGTCTGGGAATGTGGCTTCCTGTGAGCTTGGCTTCTTTAGTGCTTTTGAAGAGGTGCTGGTCCAGGTTCTGCTGATTGCAAAGGGGATCACTGAGGGGCTGTCAGGGGTAGAGGATGGAAGTCGTGCACCACTTCTCATCCCTCCAAGCGTCTTGGCTGGAGCCTGGCCATCAGCACTCAAGTGGGGCAGCACAAGGTACCACGAGCCTGGAGGAGATCCCAAGCAGATTGCGACTCGGTGACAATCTGCTTTCTCCGTCCTTGGTTGTTCACACACTCATGCTCATGCAGATGTCTCCAAGGCTCCCGCTGGTTGATGCATGGGGTGCGTTGAGCCACATTTTCCCCCAGCAGCAACCTACGTGTCCATGCAGTCTGCTTTCCTGCTCTGCCTCCCCTCCTGGGTATGAAGGATAATTTTGAGGCTTCTCCATACCTGCACAAGGATATGCAAAAGCTACAGGGTGATGCTTGAAGGCTGTGCTCCTTAGACATGCAATAGTGAGTTGGAAGAGAAAAACACGGCCCCTTCCACGCTGCAGTTTTACTTGGCGGTTGTCTTCTCTCCTGTCTTGCTTCTCCTTCTCCAGTAACACAGGCAGCAGAAACAGCTTTATTTTATAATAAGCAAAAGGTCTCCAGGTACAGGTTTGTGCTCGCCTGTCTCTTCTCCACTGCTCTTTGCCAGTGGGTGACTTACTTTGCCACCCATAATTAGCCTCTTCCAAGGTCTCGTTGTTGCTGGGCTGAGGCAGAAGGTTTTACAGCCTATTCTCAAACACAGAAAAAATATCCCTTCCTCAGCTCAGTGTTAAGAGGGAGTGGATTTTAAGCTGTTGTGAGTTGCTCCTGAAGCGGGGTGGTCGGCAGAAGGGACCTAAACTGGCCTGCGGCGATGCTGTTATGTGGTGGGGAAGGTGGACAGAGGAGTGGAGGACGCGTGTGTCAGCCTTCCCACGCAGAGGAAGGAATCAAATATCTGCCCTATATCAAATACCATGCTCAGTTCCTGCGGGACCAAGTTATTGGTGAGGAGGAAGCTGACCTTCTCCTGTATTTATGAACTGAATCTCTAGTTTGCTTTGGTTTTGATCCCCACCCCACCCCCCCCCTCCTGTTACAGAGCGCAATACTTCATTTCACAGGAAATAACATTTTCTTCATTTTCTCCTTTGGTGTGATTTTTTTTTAAAAACACTGCTCAAGACGAACAGGCTTTCTTCCCCTTAGCTTTTCTTGCTTTATAGTTGGCTTGGCACGCTGGAAGTGAATGCTGCTGCCCATGCCTGTGTGGGACCATTAGCTGTGCTGGAGCCTGGGGATATTCCCTTCACAGCTGCTGAGGGTGAACAAATTCTCCTGGAGCTGGACAAACACATTATTATTTTAGTAGTCATACCCCAGCAAGTTTGAGAATTAAAAGTAATCAGCATTTTCCTTACTGCCACACAGATCTATCCTTCTTCCTCCTGGCTGTCTTATCTCCAGCCTTCCCTGATGCAGCTTTTTCTGCAAATCCTTTCCTGCAAGAACTGGTCTTGAGCATCTTCAGAGCAGCAAGTACTTTGGAGCCCCGTTTCCTTTTCCTTCCTCTTCTGCCCATGGAAAGCAGGTTTTTGGAAGCTCAAGATCTCTGCTTCCTGAGCATAGGTGCCTTGGAGATATCTGAAGCTACTTTGCTGAAGTTCACAGGTGACTTTTGAAAACCTTGGCCATTGCATTTGTATGTGTGTGTATATATATATATATATAAAAATATATATATATATAAAATACCTGTTCTCTCTTCCCTCCTGTTTTCTTTCTCTGTCAGGAATCCAGCTGTGCAACATGTGGCACTTGTAGGACTTGGAAGGCAGGAAGATCAAGCAAACACAGAGCTTTCAGCAAGAAGAGATAAATTTCCAGAATAAATTCAAGCCACGTAGGCCCAGTCTGTTTTATTTTAAAGCCCCGCTGGCAGTGATGTGTGGAAGCTGTAGATATAAAGCCAGGGAGAGAAGAAGAGTTTATTTGTATTATTTCTGGCACCTTGGTAGAAAAACCTCTGTTCTGAGTTCATGGTGCTTGGCACAATGTTAGTCTGCATGGACCGTACCAGAGAAACCGCCTGTTGAGCACTACCTTTGTGCATGAGTTGAAGGCAAAGGAAAAAAAGGGAATTATCTGCCCTGAACGAGAGAGAGAGTGTTTTAGCTGCAAGAGGAAAGTGCCGGATTTGTGGGGGTGTATGGGATGCAGATGGCCACAGAGGAGAAATATCTTGTTATTAATAACCCACTGAATTGTGATAGCATTTTTACACCTGTGTACGCTGCCTACAGTTTTTATCCTGGCTCTCCGGCATCTGGCAGGACCACAGCTGGGAGCTGTGGGCTCCCTTCTGCAGGCAGCTGAAGGGGATTTCCTATTTACTGCAGAGACAGAGGACAGTTTGGAGTTTGATGGGCTCCGCTGTATCGAGCCATGGCCATGGAGTTGCTGGAGCGTGGTTTGGTCCACATGGCAAGTCCTATGTTTCCCGGGTGTTTGCTGACACTGATCTAGCAAGGGTCAGTCTAGCAAAGGGAGTTGCTAGATGGGCTTGCTGCTTTTTGGAGTAGTCTGTGTCTCTACTTATGATGATGCTTTTATTTGACTAAGTAAAAAAAAAGAAACAAGCCCACAAGTGGCACCTGGATGCACTCCCCAGGTGTGTCCTAATGAGCTCAACAGCACCGAGCACAAACCAATGCTGCATTCAGCCGAACGCCACCACCAACCACCCAAACTTCATTTCCCTTCCTCCCCCACCCACCCCCACCCCGGCCTTTTTCCTCTAGTCAAAGCAAAAGATTTACAGCCTCTTACTTTGGAAGCGAGGGCAAATTTCAGCCCAACCTCTCATCTGCCTGGATGCCTCATGTCATTAAAATCCATCTGCAGCCACCCAAGCCTCCCCAGCCAGCCTCAGTCTGTGCGTCCCAGCTATGCAGGAGCCAGGGCCAGGCACTGCGTGCTCCAGCTCCTCACCCGAGGCCCCCAGGGGCTGGAGCACAGATGATGCTCTCCATGAGCAGGGGGGATGCTCCTGCCTTGAGTCAAAGCAGTTGTGACTGCATCCATCCCCAAAGGGCAGGGGTGCATGGGTACAGGCTTGCATGCTTTTTACAGTATTTGAGACTTGTGCAGCACTCAAGGTGCAGGTGTGGGATCCTGTGAGATGAGGAAAGAGATCAACAAGTCCTGGTTTGGAAAGAGGTATGAGTAAAGAGATGGAGGCGGTTGGAAAATGAGGGCAGGCAGCCCTCTGCAATGCAGCTCGGCAGAGTGGAGGGCCCATGGAAAACTGTCCTCTGTGGGTCTTACTCTTTCAGCACCGGTGCCTCAGTTTTGTAGTGTTTCTTCAGGTCTTACAGCCTGTGTTATCAAGGTCTCCATTTCTGATGAGCAGGATTTTATGAACAGAGATGACCTTCCCACGTCCCCACATTAAAAATGCCCCTCATCTCAGACACAGGTGCCTTTAGACTGTGTGAGCCAAGATGAACAAAGCAGATGGTGTTTGGATATGGATTAAATTAGAGTTTGGGGTGACATTTTGCTTGGAGCTGACTCTAAGCAAACAAGTAACTTTCTTCTGGGTAGTACAACCCAGATCTGAAATCACTGGTTATTGCAAACCCATAAACTACCTTTTGCAGATTGAACAGGCTCATATACCTGTTTCTGGTACGGAGTTTTCTATGTAACACCTATCCTAACATAGCTAATGCTTTGTGATTATGGATCTGCAGTTATGAGGCTGTGCAAATAGCTAAAACAATTGCATCACCCTCTTTGTGCCTGCTTTAGGGTGATTTGTTGATAGCACTAGGCATTTGTTCGTGCAAATGAAGGGTCAGATCCTGCAAAGTGCAGAGCACCTGCAGCTTCTATCCATGTCTGTGTGTCTGGCCCAGGGAAGATATTTATAGAAGGAGAAAGAGAGATTTTGCCCTTTGCAGGTGAGCTTTGTAGCAGCAGCAAGCAGTCTACCAAGTGCCACTGCTGATGGCAGCCTGACAGTGTCTCCTGTCGAGGTTTGTCAGTGTGGGGAAGCACATGTAAAAACTGCAGAAAGCTTTAGCAGCAGAGTGGCCAGAGCAGACACCTCCTCCCTTCCTCTCCCTGGGCTCTGCAGGCTGGGTGCCAGCAGCAGGATTCTGCACTGTATCATTTCAGGACGCCCTGGATGCATCCATGCAGACTCACAGCTGAACATGATGACCACTGAACTATTTAAAGTAGTTTCAACAATGACACCTGAGTGCATAATGCACCTATTCTGCTGATGCTGGCGAAGTGCTGGCGGTGTGGATGGCTTTAAGACTGATGGGAATTTATGGCTCTGGAGCCATTAAGGTGTATGTGTGTTCCTAAAACATGCACCAAAGGAGACGATAACAGAGAAAATCGGCTATAAAGGAGGTTGTCCTGGTGCTGCACGCATGGCTCTGCAGAATAGTTGTCTCCTTGCTGTGGCACTGAGCTGGGGATTAAACACATGGGCTGTATCTTTGTCTCAGCCACGCTGACTCTGTGTGACCTTGGCCAAGTGTTCACCTCCCTGGACCTCTGCCTCCCTGTGTGTTTCTAGACTGAAACTTCTGGAGGTGGGGACCTGCGCTTAGTAGGAACATTTTGATCTGAGATGCTGGTTGCCCTTGCAAGCAACAATGGGTTATTTTACTGGGGGAGGCTGGAAAGGCCCTTCAGGACAAGCTCACTGGTGTGAGCTATGGCGGGACAGTGAAATAACAGCAGCCTCATGTCATCAGGCTCTGCGCCACCCCATCCTCCCATGTCATTCATGTGGTTTTAACATATATAGGAATAGTCTGTAAATAAGGGCTACTGCTCCTGATTCTATTAAGTCTCATAATTTGGTAAGTCACTCCAGGCTTGACATTAAATATTGGTGTCGAGAAGGAATTGGAAGGGGATAGTGTTGTCCTTTGCTTAGGAAGACCTCCTGCAACCTCTTCTCAATGCACATAGAAGGGTCAGGGAAGATGCTGGCTAAGGCTGCAATCATTCAGCAACTACCTGCTCTTTTTTTCCTTCTTTTCCTTTCTGCAGTGGCATTTTTTGTTTTGATATGCATTTTCTAAGCTCTTAAGCGAGGCAAAAATGGAAACGTCTTTTCAGAACTTTAACCTTATGTGACTGATTTGACCTCCAGATTTGTCAGCAGCTGGAGGAAACCCATCTCAGGGGAACTAGGGGACTCAGGAGCTGTGGGTTCAACACCCCATTCATGAGGAGGGGATATTTCAGTGCTAACAGAACTTGCAAATCTACAATCTGCCCACACTTCCTGGTCTCTACTCATATCCCTTTTCCTAAATTGTCTCTGCTCAGCTTTCTCCCCCTCCTCCACTTTCCAGCCTTCCCTTCGTTGTATCAGAGCATCCTCCTCTTTTGCTTTCCAATTGGGTTAATTAAGCTGAGCTGCAGCGTAAGTCCATCAGGGAGCACAGAAGAGTTTTTCTCAGCAGCACTGCTTAGCACCACAACAGCCTCCAGCTGACACAGGGAATAAGTGTGGGGAAAACCCTGCTTATTCCCTTCATCCCTGATGTCGAGCAAGTTTCAGTCCTTCTGTGGTGATAGCCCAAGCGCTGTCTGATCCATCCTGGGAGTGGTGGAAAAGGCAAAATCTTTACTTGCAATGTATGTATTATTAGATGCTGTAACTTGGTCAAATTTAGACAGACTTCCAGGCATGGCCAGAAGATCCCCATGACAGCAGGGGAAGACCTTCCCAGTTTTTACTACCTGCTCCAAAGCATGGAAGCTTTTCAGTAAGAGAGTGGAAAGAATATAACCAAGGTCAAACACAGAAAAAAAAAAAAATCATCAAATCAATAACTTGAAAAAAATTTTCTCCTAATTTAGTTCTCAGAATTGCCCAAGCCATTCTGAATGAAACTTTCTACAGCGATGGTAGCCCGAGGCAGACACCGAGCTGAGGAAATTGTCCCCTGAGCAGTTCAGGTCTGTCAAAGTAATGAGGACCTTAAAACCAAGTCTTAGTACAGAACATGTCAGACAACGTGAGCTGTAAGTGTTGCTGCTAATGCTCGGTGTAACTATGCATGCACACACTGCCCTGCACTGGGAGTACAGGTGTTGCATAATTTTGTGCAAAAATAAATGTGTCTGAATGCTGTACAGGATGGATTTGTGTATCTCCTTGAAAATGCAGCCTCTGTGTGTGTATACATCAGCTCTCTTCTAATCTTTCTGTTAACAAACATAGCATGTGATTATTTTTTACCCATATTAGCACAATTCTTTCTCTTGTCTGTATCTGATCCTGGCCATAGGTGTCCTGTCTAGCTCCGCAGTATCTTGAGACTCTCAAGCATGGTTTGGAGCTAGTTATGCTGCAGCAACAGCTGGGCAGGGCTCTAAGAATAACTTCCCATTGGCCTTTGTATGTGTTGGCAGCAGCTAGGCTTGTCCTCTGCCTTGCAGTGACAAAGTCACTGGAAGACAAAATGAATAGCAAATTAGTAATAGTTTATCCAGATATTTCTTTGGAAGGGGGGTTGAGTTTTGCTGCTGATTCTCTGCTGAAAGTACCTGTTGTGGTCTTCCTGCATTGCCCATAAAATAGGGCATCATGGGACTGTGGTGGGATAGATGTCAGACTGCTTCCCCCCACCTGAAATGCTTGCAAAGCTGCTGCTTATCGGGGCTGTGTCCACACTGCCTCATTACAGCTATCAGCAGAATGAGTAGAGTCAATCCCCCTTGTTGCTGCTGGGCTTGAAATTGTGTCTCAGCTGGATGTCTCTGCTAGTTCAAGCGCGGGGCTCGCCATCAGAGTCCTGTCGCCTCATTTGACTTTTGGATCGGGTGGCATGTCAACCGCCCTTCAGCCTGTTAAAAAAATCCAAGTCAAGTGGGGACTGAAGGTTTTAGCCAAAGTGTTCTGAAGTGGAAGTCCTCTGAAGAGGACATCTCTTGATTGGTCTCATCTTGGGTATTTTTTCACAGGGGGAATCTTGCTCTGAACACAGCAGTTGCACTGAGCCCTGCTTCGTTTTGAACTTGAGAAAATGTACTTTTATGCCAGAATGATTAAAATTTATAAATAATTTTAATTCAGTTTTTATTATATTTGTAACTAACTTGTTATACTAACAAAAAAAAGAAGGCCTGGTTGAGGATGTGAGGGTTGGGTGTAGCCTTGGCTGCAGTGACCATGAGATGGTGGAGTTCAGGATCCTGTGTGGTAGAAGCAGGGTGACAAGTAGGATTACAACCCTGGACTTCAGAAGAGCCAACTTTGGCCTCTTCAAAGACCTGCTTGGAGGAATCCCATGGGTTAGGGCTCTAGAAGGTAGGGAGGTCCAGGAGAGCTGGTCAGTATTCAAGTACCACTTCCTCCAAGCTCAAGATTGGTGCATCCCTAGAAGGAAGACGTCAAGCAAAGGAGCCAGGAGACCTGCACGGATGAGCAAAGAGCTTCTAGAGAAACTCAAATGGAAGAGGGAGGTTCACAGTGTGTGGAAAAAGGGACTGGCCACTTGGGAGGAATACAGGAATGTTGTCAGGGTATGCAGAGATGCAACAAGGAAGGCCAAGGCCTGCTTGGAACTCAGTCTGGTGAGAGACATCAAGGATAACAAGAAGAGGTTCTTCAAATACATCATCAGTAAAAGAAAGACTGGGGAAACTCTGGGCCTGTTGCTGAACGAGGTGGGTGCCCTGGTGACGCAGGATGCAGAGAAGGCAGAGTTACTGAATGCCTTCTTTGCTTCAGTCTTTACTGCTAAGGCTGGCCCTCAGGCATCCCAGCCCCCAGAGGTGAGAGAGAAAATCTGGAGAAAGGAAAACTTCCCTTTGGTTGAGGAGGATTGGGTCAGAGATCACCTAGGCAAACTGGATCCTCACAAATCCATGGGCCCTGATGGGATGCACCCACAAGTGCTGAGGGAGCTGGTGGATGCTGTCGCTAAGCCACTGTCCATCATCTTTGAAAGGCCGTGGAGGACAGGAGAGGTGCCTGAGGACTGGAGGAAAGCAAATGTCACCCCAGTCTTCAAAAAGGGCAAGAAGGAGGACCCGGTAAACTATAGGCCAGTCAGCCTCACCTCCATCCCCGGAAAGGTGATGGAGCAGGTCATCCTGGAGATCATCTCCAGGCATGTAGAGGAAAAGAAGGTTATCAGAAGTAGTCAACATGGATTCACCAAGGGGAGATCATGCTTGACCAGCCTGATAGCCTTCTGTGATGGTGTGAATGGCTGGGTCAATGAGGGGAGAGCAGTGGATGTGGTTTATCTTGACTTCAGTAAGGCATTTGACACTGTCTCCCGTAACATTCTCAAGGACAAGCTTAAGAAGTGTGGGTTAGATGAGTGGACAGTGAGGTGGATTGAGAACTGGCTGAAGGGTAGAGCTCAGAGTGTCGTGATCAAGGGCACAGAGTGGTTGGAGGCCCATAACTAGCAGTGTTTCCCAGGGGTCTGTGCTGGGTCCAGTCCTGTTCAATATATTCATCAATGACCTGGACGAAGGGATAGAGCGTAAGCTTAGCAAGTTCGCTGACGATACCAAGCTGGGAGGAGTGGCTGATACACCAGAAGGCTGTGCTGCCATCCAGTGAGACCTGGACAGGCTGGAGAACTGGGCTGAGGGGAACCTAATGGAATTCAACAAGAGCAAGTGTCAGGTCCTGCCCTGGGGAGGAACAACCCCACGCACCAGTACAGGTTGGGGGCTGACCTGCTGGAAAGCGGCTCTGCTGAGAAGGCCCTGGCAGTGCTGGTGGGCAGCAGGGTGACCATGAGCCAGCAACGTGCCCTCGTGGCCAAGAAGGCCAACGGTGTCCTGGGGTGCATTAAAAGGAGTGTGGCCAGCAGGTCAAGGGAGGTTATCCTGCTCCTCTACTCTGCCCTAGTGAGGCCACATCTGGAGTGCTGTGTCCAGCTCTGGGCTCCCCAGTTTAAGAAAGACAGGGAACTGCTGGAGAGAGTCCAGCAGAGAGCTATGGAGATGATCAGGGGACTGGAGCATCTCCCTTATGAGGAAAGGCTGAGAGACCTGGGTTTGTTCAGCCTGGAGAAGAGAAGACTGAGGGGGGATCTTATCAGTGCTTATAAATATCTGAAGGGTGGGTGTCAAGAGAATGGGGCCGGACTCTTTTCAGTGGTGCCCAACGACAGGACAAGGGGCAATGGGCACAAATTGGAACACAGGAAGTTCCACCTGAATATGAGGAAAAACTTCTTTCCTGTGAGGGTGCCAGAACAGTGGAACAGGCTGCCCAGAGAGGCTGTGGAGTCTCCTTCCCTGGAGACATTCAACACCCACCTGGACGCGGTGCTGTGCCCCCTGCTCTGGGTGTGCCTGCTCAAGCAGGGGGGTTGGACGGGATGATCTCCAGAGGTCCCTTCCAACCCCCGCCATTCTGTCATTCTGTAAAGGAAAGCCAAGTAAGGCATGCAGTAGATTAGTATTGTTCAAAAAATGTCTATTTTGTGCTGTATTGTTTAACTTACAAAGAAGAGATTGTTCTCTGTAGCAATCTCCTATCTGCAGAAGATGCCTGGAATTTGGGGCTGGTGGACTTTGGGACAGAACTATGAACTAGTCAACCTTCTGACATCCCTTAAAGATCGCTTTTCAAGCCTGTGGAGTCAGCAGAAATAGATCACTTCAGCTAACACTTGCAAGTTATGAACTAACCAGATCGGGACCTAACTGACCTGCAGAAACATGGAAAAAACCTGTCCCTCATCCGATAATCTCAAGGGCTGAAAGACAGTGGCCAGTTGCTGGAAGAGCTGTCACACAAAAGGCAGAGTGATAAAATAAGTGGCATGCGTCTGCCCAGGAGGTTCATGGGTGCATAAAGACCCAGCCAGAAACATTTAGGAATTTGGTCAGAGTTAGTAAGTACAAAGAAAGTGAAAGAAGGAGATGTCTAATATTTTTTTTTTTCCCTCAATCTCCAGTACAGATGTCACTACAAAAATATTACTAATTGTTGCAGAAAACTTAAGCTTTCCTTCAGGTTTGGGAGAGCAAATGCCAGTCAGCAGTACTTCTTCCTCCTAGTGATAATGTGCGTGTTGGACTCAAGATCTGGCTACGATTTGAGATGGTCCAGCCATCACTGTTTTATGGGACTGTACTTGCTCATTTGCTCTCTTTAGCCACTCACATGGGAAGCTGAAAATGAAGAATTTGCTGTGAGAGATCTTTTCACTGCCCCCATCCATGGCTGGTGGTTGGTGCTCCAAAATGGGTGGGATACCCGCCATAAATAAAAGGAGGAAATTATATGCTGAATAAAGCATAAAGAGAGACTCTGTTCTTGCCTTTGCTGCAAACCTTGCATCACTGAAAAGAAATCATCACACCTCTGTCTCTCTCTTTCCTCTCAGTAATATAGTATTGTTAACAGCATTTTCTTTATGTTCCTACTCCTGCTGTGTGTTCAGCCTATTTCCGACTGCAAGGCTTGGTATAGTTGCAGGATGGATGGTCCTTACTCTAGAGGATCCCACATCTCTGTGAGTACAGAGCTGTGCTCTGCATTAACCACATTGGGCTGGCCAGTTATACACTCTTCATTTGAGAGAACTTCCCATACTCTCTGAACCATCAAGTACTGGTCACTGGTAACTGAAACTCATCTGGTTTGCGGATAGCCTGATCCTGTGCAGCAAATCCCCTGGGTCTACGTCCCTGTGAATCTTTATTTCCATACCTTACTCCCCATCCCAACATCATCTCTGATTTTCCCAGTGTTGTTGCTTTTACTCTGTGTCTCTCAGGCTGCTCTGCTCCAGCTGCCTTTTGAATATGTAGTGAAATCTCAGACTTTGAAGACTGGGGATTCTCTCCTGGCTTCTTTGCAAGTGGTTTCCCCACCTCCAAATATAGATCTTGGTGCTCCAACAACCAGTAGATCAAGGTCTAAAGGTTTTGTTTTTTCCTTTAAGTCCCATGTTTTACCCTTGCTGGTGTCTCACATATATCTTGAAAGTGAAATAGCCAGTGATGGCAAAGTCACCGTGAATACGGAGTTACTCTCTGTGCCAGGCTTTTGGGAGACAGCTGAAGTATGGTCTCTGTCTTATGAGATTTGGCTCTTCATGGATTTATACAGTGTTAATTACAAGACTTCAGCCTGAGAGAGAGGACTTGTGTCTCACAGATCTTCCTAAGACTGCAAAAGAGGGGGGAAACATCCACCCACTGGCATTCAATGGAACAAAAACTGTGCTATACAGCCTCAGCCAACAAGAAAATAGCTGCCTGCTGACTCATGGAGAAACCTGGGGTCAGAGCTCCTTCCTTGCTGTTTGAGGATCAAAGTGGTGTTTTAGGGCTTCCACCTGACCCAGGTCCAGAAAATGTAAAGACTTCATTTGGGTACTCTTCAGAGCCCCCAAAGCCTCGAAGGGAATTTGTGAGCATAAGCTTGACTTCTGAGGAAGCAAACGCCATTTTCCTCAAAGCTGTCCTAAAATGCTGTAATTGATATACAAGTTGGGGAGACCTGCTGGGATGAAACCCAGTTCATTTTCTTTTTAATATTGATCATTCCTTTAGGGGCAGAGGCTATGTTTATTCCTTTTTATGTCTAGAGCTGATCAAGGTCTCCTTACCTGTGAAGTACCTTTTAATTTCTTGGCCAGCTTGGCACTGCCAACCCCATGAGAGTTGGACCTCAGTGAAATACAGTAGAGAAACATTTTGTTGTGAGGAGAATAGAGCCTCAGGAGTGTACAATGGCTTGTAGGGGACAAGAATGAGACTTTGAAACAGAAGTCAACCTGGCACTCTAGCTTTTGGTAATTCTTTGCTTTTCTCAGTGCTTTGGACCTATATGGTCTCATACACATGTTCCTTGATGTAGGATCAACAAAGTCACTGTTATGACATGGTTTGCTTAAAATCAATGACCTCGTGCACTCTTGCATGCTCTTGCTACAATAGTTGGTTTGTCTGGGGGTTTACATTTCCCCAGTTACTGTGATAAGGAATAATTTTAATAGATTTATCCTTGGAATACTTTCAGGAGACTGGGAAATACTGTTACCTGCATTGTGGAGGGTGGCACTCAGCCACAGAGACTCATGGGCGAGTTTGCTCCAGAAAAGGGGGTTTAACCCTGGTCTCTGGGCTTGTAGGTTATTTCCATGTCATCAAAACTCCATTCTTGTTTCTGTGGCACTGAATATTTCTATTCTTTCCTTCGAGTCTCTGTGTAGCACATTCCTGGAGCAACTGAGAAACCATTACAAACCTCTCTGCTCTCCCTCCCAAGCACCCTGCTTTTGCTGATAGGAAACCAAGTCTGAAAAGCTGGTAGAGACACCACCCACATGCAGTTTTATCACACAGGGGAATCAGGAAAAAACGGAAGAAAGTTCTACTCATGGCAAGTGTTAATCCCATCAGTTAATACGCTTCTGACAGATGCACAGGTAACAAGGTGCTGAGCACCATCTGAGTGCTTGAATAGAATAATTTGTGTGATGAGGGAAGGCCATGTTGTCCCATCTTAGCTTAAATGCCTTGCAAACAAACCACTCCTGAATTTAATCTCTTTATTTGGGACAAGCTGCAGCTTGCACTGGGATCTATTCATTGCAGCGAGCTCCAAAGAAAAGATGGTCTGGCATGGGATGCAGAGTCTCAAAGAGAGACTTGCCTTCAGTTTCCGTCAGGCATTGGACAGGTTGTAAATTCAGGGAGAAAGGATTTAGCTGAAGTTAGAAGTTGGTCTTTGTTGGGGGAGCTGTCGACAATGTCTCTGTATGAGTTTTCTCACCATGTCGGCTCCCAAAGAAGAGCTTCTATCCATGGTAATCAGGGTTTATTAAAGGCAGCCTGGAAAAAAAAAATCTTTAGCTGAGATTAAAGGGATTGTGTAGCTGCACTTGGTTCTGAATAGCTGTGTGCTGGCTCCGTCACTGGGCGTCTGCCTCGTCAGCATCTGTGCCCAGCCTCCCGCATCTTGGGAAATGAATAGCTGTGTCTGAATGGAGCAAAAGTAAACAGAGGAGCGTGCCGCCTGATTAATGCTGGGCTTCATTAACCACCCACCCATGCCATTGGCATTGCCCAGGAGTTCTGGGTGTTGTTGGCTTCCTCCTAGCCAGGTGCTGCCTGGTGGACAGCTCACTGAGCCCGTTCCACCGGCCACGGAGACCCTGGGATGGTGTCAGACCTGCTCTGCAGAAGGAGGTGGTGGATTTTCTCGCACTCCCAGTGCTGTTTTTCAGCATGTTTTGGTCCTGTTCTAGATTTTAACATGTAGTTTTGCCCTGAGCCCCTGGCTGGAGCTGGACCCAGGGCACATTTACTTCCCTGGTTCTTTGCATCCAGGCTCTCATGCGTGACTCCTCTTGCTGCTGACCTTGCAGTGTCCCTGCTTCCAACATGTGGCTGTGGCAGGGGTCCTGGTGATGTGAATGTGTCTACCACCTTTGATGGCAGGAGGGTTGTGTGTGTGTGAGCCAAATGGGGACATGTTGTCGTCTCCAATGTTCACCCAGTGACATGTTCCTTTCAGGAGCTGTCATTGCAGTGGGGTGGATTTGTGCCAGTCTCCAGTACAGGGACGTGACTATGGCTTTTGTGAGATTGTCAGTCAAAACTGAATGCCCCAGCTCTCTCTTTCCCCTGTCCCTGTACACCTCCTCCCAAGTCCTTCCTTCCCTCTCAATTCACAGACCAGTCCTTTGTGTCCTCCTTATTCCTGATTTATTCCTACTTCCTCAGCCATAGCACATCCTTCTTGACTTCCCCCCTTGAAATTTGCTGGGTTTTGAGGATGTATTCAGCATTCCCTACCTTTCCCAACTAATAACATCCACCATCTGAGTTAGAAGAAGTTAAGAAAGTTCCTTCCTCTCAGGCTTTTTTTCAGCCAAATTTTTCTTGTCCAGGGCCCCATCTCCTGACCATAGGGTTGCATGTTGTAGCCTTGGGATCGTTTCCTGCAGAGCCCAGAGCAGAACCAAGCAGCATCCTCCAACTCAGTGGTCTCTAACCTTTGCAGGAAATGGTCAACAACAGGAAACAAGTAATCACGCTGAACAGTAGCATCATAACTTTCTATCATTCAGGAGGAAAGGAGTCCTTAAACCAAACTGTGAATTCAAGAAGTCTTATGAGGAATGTGTTATTTGAAAGCCATAGAGTAGAGACACTAGTTCCACAGGCAGGATTGTGGTGTGAGACCTGACTGTGAGATGTTCCTCTGACCATCAATGCAACCCTGTGTGAAACAGCTGGATTTGCGAGAAGGCTTCCTCTGTTCTGATTTCATGTCTAGACTGGGTTCAAATCTGGTGTGGCTCCAGTTCTAGATAAAGAATGATATCTTCCTTTGGGATTGCTGCATGTCATGAAGGTTGTGTGGCGCCACAGCTTAACCATGGTCAGAGAGGGAGGTAGGAAGGGTGTCAGCTCTTTCATGCTGTGGGGTGATGAAGAGACTCACCCAAGGGATACAGTCTCAAAGAAAATCTTTTAGAGTATTGTTATGACCTGTGGCATCCCCTTAGTACCACCACTGCATGTGAAGGGTGCAGCAGAGCACAGGGGCAGCTGTTCCTGCTAGAGGGAGAAAAAGAAGGTCTGCTTTCTACCAAAAGATAATTCCCTAGAGATCCCTGGGGCTGTAGAGGCTGTGTGAACTTCCCAGGGACCTTGAATGTGCTGGTGTAGAGGCTCTTGTGGCAGGAGCCACGTAGAGCTGCTCAGAGGGACAGTCTGGTCTCACACAGGAGCCCTGCACCCTGGCTCATGGCATTGCTGCTCTCCACATATCTGGGGGGAGAGGCGAGTGAGCCTGGTCATTGTGGCAAGGCGGTTTGGGTTTATTTTGGAAATACCCAGCTCAGAGCCTAAGCCCAGACCTCACTGCCTGCTCACTTGGGCCTTTTGTTTATTTGGTTTTTTCTTATAATATAATTAATCTTTTGCAGACCAAGCAGCCTAAAAGACTGGGTATGTCTATGGCACTCCCATATTATTTGTCTTCCCAGCTGCTATGATTTCTGTTATCCAGACATGGGTAATAAAAAGACATGCATAACCCCCTTCTCCTTTGTTCATCCTCTAAGCGTAGTACAAACCCTGCTCTCTTCTGCAAGCTAAACAACCAGTCCTCCTTGCCTCTGCCCTCTGCTGTTATTTATTAATTAAGCCAAATTATAAATTATAGCCCTTACTGCCTCAAGTACTGATTGGGACTCCAGGACAGAGGGTGCAGGGCAAACAACATGAGCAGATGGGAGAGAAGGAGTGAGTGCCAGCAGTGTACAGAGAGAAAAATCTTCCTCCTAGGGTCACTCAGATGGCTGATGGAAGATGGCAAGATAGCCCCAGGCTCCTGCTCTCCCTGTTTTGTTCCAAAAGGCTGCTCCTGTGCTTGCTTGGTGGCTGTCAGTGCTGGCAGACTGTTGAGTCTCTTTCCTCTGCAGGTGAGCATCTTCTCCCATGAGGTTCACTACTTTTGAAGTGCCCTTGTCTGCAGCAAAAGGGACTCCTCCTCCAGCCTTCCTGGATTTCCTCCTTGGGATCTCTCTGTTGCTCAGATCAAATTTGCTGTCTTTGCCTGGAGGAAGGTTCCCCTCACCATCCCCTCCCTCTACAACTGACAGTCTCACCTCAGAGTCAATCACAATTGTCTCCCGCTTGGGCCTCAAAGATTTTACGTCTGGAGCATATCTCCTCTTATATTGTGTTGACCACTTATTCTAATGGGCAGATTTCCTCCTGTTGTTGCAAATCTACTCCTGGGTGTTGTGATGACCTTCGGGCAGATGGCTCCTGTTGCAGAAGAGGGGCTGTTTGTTACCTCTTCTGTCTCTGGGTCACGGCAGTTCCCATTTCCCTGTCCTGCAGCTGTGCTGACTCTTCAGGGCTAAGAGGAGCAAAACATAGTAAAAATATAGGGGTAAAATAGATAACTTTTTAGTACTTGAAAAGAATAATTTCTTTCTAGATCTGTCTAGTGCCCATTCAAACCAGTGTCTGTTAGAAATATGGTTCATAACTCATAAATGACGGGAGCCGGTGTTCAGGGTCGCCACATGATGTTTCTGAACACAGGACTCAAAAAGGGACAGCTTCCCTCTTCTGCTGCTCTCTCAAGGATGGCCTCTTCTGAAAGAGGAATGGTTGTGCAGGGAGAGCTCATCCCATTGCTGCTCTATCTATCATAATAAAGGTTATTAAAATCCTACGTGACCAGCCTGCATATCCCTGCAGAGCGAATCCTCTCCTGCTTGCAGGACAGTCTTGCAAACTCTGCAGTATAAGCTTGATTTTATTAAATATTTGCTTGACCAGAAAGGCAAAGCAGAACCCGGTAAACACACCTAAAGTAAATATGAAATGACCTTTGTCCGTCATCTATCCAATGCCTGCAGCTGCTACGGTAGTGAGGGCAGTGGGAGGTGAAGGTGATCATACAACAGCTTTGAAATTCTGACTACTGTGAGAATTTGGAAATATTTGGGGTGGCATAAAAGTGGTGGATGCTCTGCAAGCCCAGACTTACCTTCTCCACTATCAGATCTAATCAGTCTACAGGTCAAAAGAAGACAGGATTTATTCTCTTTATTATTTCTTGAAGTAAATTTTTCAGTTCCACTGGCGTTAGCAGAGTTGCACAGATTTGAAAAAACTGTGAAACAAGACCTGTGTCACTGCCACATCTTCTTCCCTGCTGGGATCTGCAAACAGTGATTTTTTCCATTGCCTCCTGCTTGCACGGGGCTGGCTGTCATCACCTTTGCCCAACTAGTTACACCTCTGATTTCAGCAAAGCCACTCTGTGAGAGAGGTAATATGACACTGGCCTGCAGGAGTGGAGCTGGGGTTTGGCTTGTGTCCTTTTTAAAATCAAGAACAGTTTTGTAAAATTCTGATCTGGATGTTAAAGAGGGATGGAGGGAGGAAAGACTTGTCTGCCTCTGCCTGGCCACCAGTAACATGGGTTGTGCAGTCAGCACTCAGCAAGGAGCCTGACTGGTGAGATCTGAGCCGGTAGGACTCTATCTCTCACATGCTCTGTGGGGCCATAAGGGGCTAAAGCTGGTCTTGGTACAGAAGCAGCCGTGAAAAGGTGGAGGAGCAGGGAGCAGATGGATGTGTTGAGTGGCAAGATGCATTTCCATGGCACAGGGATGGGGCTTGGTGATGTGCTTACCAAATTACAGAAGCTGTTTGAACCCCATACTACTCCCACCACCCTCATTAAAACCTGGAAAATTTTAAGAGACTGAGTGGTGCGAGGAAAACCCCTTCCCTCTCTTTGGAAAAACACCAGTCTAGTCCCTGCGTTGGTAGTTTTCCTACTTCATGGACCTTTCGACTTTATTACTGTTAATAGTTAGGCAACCCCTTTCTCCTCAGTCCTCTGAGATGCTCAGGGGGGACAGTATCCCTCTTTTAGACAATGTTTTCTTGGCTGTGCAGTGGGTGGAGAGTGGTCTTGCAGTGAGAGCCCAGGGGAGGGAGGAGACCTGGTGCTCTGTTTGCTCTGTGCTTGTTGCATACCCTTTGTAGGTGTGGTTGTGAAGGCTGGCACACCACAACTCCTACATCTGTACTCCAAGCTGGACCAGCATGAGGCAGCTTTGATCTGGAAGCCATAGAGAGCCTGTTCAAACAGGCCAGTTCTGGACTAAGGTCTCCCTGAAAGGATGTTAATGTCAGACCAGATCTGGCTTCTTCCTGGCAAACTTCAAGGGTTGCAAAATTGCTCAGCATCCATCTGGACCTGTCCCTGTAAGCAGGTCCTTGACCTTCTCTAGGCTTCAGTCCCTCATCCAGAAGAGCAGGATAATAATCCTTCTTCTGTCCTGTCTTCTTAGATAGCAAATACACAGTTGGGTCAAAGTTGGCAATGCAAACAGCAATACTGCTTGATGTTTCTACCATTAGCCTTCTGCACTGCTCTGGCTTTCAGTGAATTTTTGTGCTGCACCATGGGGCATGTGTGTGTGTGTAATGGAGAGTAAAAGGGTGTTGGTTTATTATTCTGCTATGTGATTTCTGCTCTTTCTAACAGCATCTTTTCTTTCAGGAGGGCTCCCTTTGTGCTGGTTTTAAGTAGAGAGCTCAGAGACGAGAAAGGGAGGATTAGCAATTAAATACACTCTGATGATGGCATGGTTGTGAAGGAGGGAGGAGGAAGGAATACTCCATAGTAATGTACTTTTGTTTTCTTTTCTCTTTGCTTGTAGGACAAAATCTGCCAGGGAATTGGTGTTTTGAAGACTCTTACAGCTTTTAATCCTCGTTCCCTTGGGAATACAAACATTTCTAATCATGTCACCGGCCATGTGGAAATGGACTTGCCTGGTTTCTCACCTCCTGCTATCCACCACAGTGTCACCTCTTGGTAGGCAGCAGCCACTCCATCCAAAGAGGCCCTTCATCACTTTCACTGGAGACCAAGCAGAGGGAAACTTCAACCACTTGGTGGTTGATGAAAGAACTGGGCACATTTACTTGGGAGCTGTCAACAGGATCTACAAACTCTCCAGTGACCTGAAGGTCCTGGTGACCCACCAGACTGGTCCTGATGAAGATAATCCCAAGTGTTATCCTCCCAGGATAGTCCAAACCTGCAATGAACCTTTGACGCCTACCAACAACATAAACAAAATGCTCCTCATAGACTACAAGGAGAATCGATTGATAGCCTGTGGGAGTCTTTACCAGGGCATCTGCAAGCTTTTGAGGCTGGATGACCTCTTCAAGCTGGGAGAGCCCTTCCACAAGAAGGAGCATTATCTCTCTGGGGTGAATGAGAGTGGCTCTGTTTTTGGAGTCATTGTTTCTTACAGCAACATGGATGACAAGCTGTTCATTGCCACTGCTGTGGATGGCAAACCTGAGTATTTCCCCACTATTTCCAGCAGAAAGCTCACCAAGAACTCCGAGGCAGATGGGATGTTTGCATATGTCTTTCATGATGAGTTTGTGGCCTCTATGATCAAGATCCCCTCGGACACCTTTACCATCATTCCTGACTTTGATATCTACTACATCTATGGCTTCAGCAGTGGTAACTTTGTCTATTTCCTGACTCTGCAGCCTGAGATGATCTCACCACCTGGCTCCACCACAAAGGAGCAGGTTTATACCTCCAAGCTGGTCCGGCTTTGTAAGGAGGACACAGCCTTTAACTCCTATGTTGAGGTGCCCATTGGCTGTGAGAAGAACGGAGTGGAGTACCGGTTGCTCCAGGCAGCCTACTTGTCTAAGGCTGGAGCCATCTTAGCAAGGTCTTTGGGTGTTGGCCCTGAGGATGATATCCTCTTCACAGTCTTCTCCAAAGGGCAGAAAAGGAAGATGAAGTCCTTGGATGAGTCTGCTCTTTGCATCTTTGTTCTGAAAAAGATCAACGATCGCATCAAGGACAGACTGCAGTCCTGCTACAGGGGAGAGGGGACATTAGATTTGGCCTGGCTCAAAGTCAAGGACATTCCCTGTAGCAGTGCGGTAAGTGAAGCCCCTAAGCACCCAACCTTAACCTCCTCATGTGCTCACAGATCTTAAAGCATGGCTCAATGGTTAGAGCAGGGACCAAGGAACTGAGAATGCCTCATCCCAGACCTGACTCTGTCTACAGTTCACCACACCACCTAATTTAACCAGTTTATGCCTCAGTTTGTTCATGGACAAGCTGAGGAAGGTATCACTTCCTGACCTCTGCAGGCGTGCTATGTTTGCTGATGAACTAAACTAAGGGGCCTTGAAATCTTTAGGAGGAATTTGCCTGTTGTAGGTATTTCACTGTGCAATTCATTAGGGGTGAAATCACATTTCCTTGTGCAGTCTTGGCTCAAAGCTAAACCAAAACAGGGCCTAGATAACATCGATGTCTTGTTCTGGTTTCTGTGTCTGCTGGTGTAATTTTATTTCCCTGGGCCGGAGTTGGAGCAGGATTTGTTCAGGGAGCTTTGTGAAGCCAGGACTTCATTTCTTCTAGGGCTGAGAAGCACTGGTCATTAACCATAAGTCCCTCAACTTCCACTTTCCAGCCAGCTCTGCGTTACCTCTGCACTGAAAAATTAAGACCTGGCTGCAGATGGATGATTAAATGCTGCAAGATTTAAGGGCAGGATTGGGGAAGAGGCTGGTCTACCTGACCTACAAATGGTCTTAAGAAATTTTCCTAGTTTATTCTGTCAGTTCACTAAAGTGTCATTGCAGAAATCTGCATCAGCCCTGCCAGCATACGGCTGGCTTTGATACCATGCACAGAAATCAGCATTACAGCCGGCACTGCATCCAGGCTGCTGTAATAGCCGCTTCTCTGAGCTTTGATTTCCTTCCTTAATTAGCTCTTTCAAGTGAGAGGCAAGTTCAAGTCTGAGCAAAGGGAATACGGAGAAACACCAGAGTGCTTTCCTGCCCCATAATCTCAAGGCAGTCAGGGTTCGGGATATGGGATTGCTCTGGCTTTCCTTTGTACTCGGGCCTCCTTTGCTGGGGGATCCCTGCTGTTGTTCCTTTGCAGGACAAGGACGAACCAAGAGGAATGCAGATGGAAATTTCATTGTAGGGAGTCTGATCCTGCCTTAGTCTGCCCTAATTCCCCTTTGCACCAATGTCCTCAGCATCATTGCTTGACCTTGTACTGCTCTCATACTCCCACACTGAACATGCAGAGGGACAAGTCCTTCATTTTAGTTGGGATCTCTTCTGCCGAGACCTCTAAAGCTCCCTATGGAATATTGCACAGGGAGAAAGGCTGTGCCTAAATCTGGCTTTGATTTTTTTGTTTAGCCTCAAGGCCTCTGCACGTTCAAAGAGCTGCCTTTAGGTTTAAGCTGGGAGCTTCCCACTGGAGTTTCTTTCCTGGGCTGTTAAGCCTCTCCATGCATTTGCAAATCTGTTCTGCTTGTGCTCCATACTAACGTTTGCAATACTGGACCTCTCAAATTAGGAGGTTTGAAACCTCTCAGTCACCTGGCTTCTGTGACTTTAGACAAGAGCAAAAAGACCAACAGCTTTCTGTGTCCCTTGGGGTGAGTCCTGGACCAAGAAAACTGGTACATCAGACTGAATTTGGAGGGACAGGACTGCAGAGGCTGGGGAGAGGACAAGGAGCCAGGGACTGGGTGACACAGTAGGGAAAACTGTTAGAGCATATTTGTGACTGCATTTCTTCACTGTGAATCAGAGATGCTAATGCTTCCTAGCTGGAGAAAGAACCTGGAGATCCTTGAAGAAAAAACAGGAGTCTGAAAAGTGTAACTAAGTGGGCTGTCCTCTCTATAAATGAACCTACTTAGAGCTGCTGGCAAGCCCTGCCTGAGATCAGCTGTGCCGCCCGAGGCAAGAGGTATTAGTGACTTGGCTGCTGTCAGGGTTGCAGAGTCCAGCCGCTAAGCTTGGAAAATATCTGATGGTTGGTGAAGTATTTTGGAGCCTGGATATATGTCTGTGAGGGCCTCGTCTCCTTTGCTGATGTCCTGCTTGCCAGCCATCCACCAGCACTGCTGCTCTGCCTCTCAGCACATGTATTTGAAGCAGCTTTAAAACCAATGACAAAGCCATCAGTGAGACTTTTTCTGGTTTTGTGCAGATGTCAATTATTTCTCTGCTAGTGCAAATAGAGGCTTAACCTGCCTGCAATCAAGGCTGGACCTGAACTTCAGTTCTGCTGCCCTACCTTCAGCAGCCAAAATCCTGCATGTGACCAGATGCAACTGATGTGCCTGACATTGAGCAGATGGGTAGAGATGAGCTGTGGGAAACCCTCACTGAGCATTGCTGAGAAACACTGTTGGAAGACATATTCCAGCCCTTCTTTGTGATATTAACTGTAGGACCATGGATGATGGAGATGGGCTCACAGCACTGTCCTCACATCTTGGTGTGTGGTCAGGTTTGGCTTTTGGTAAAAAATATTTTTCTAATGGGGTGATAACTGACTCAAAGGGGATCCACATGTTAGGATGGTCCTGTTCCTGCCTTGGTGTAATGCTCGCTCAAGGCCACTTCAGGGCAAGAGAAGTCTCTTGGGGACCATTCCCAGCACAGCTCTCCTAACGTGCAGTATGCACACAAATAATTACAGGGACGTGGGGGAATGGTGCACTTGACCAGAGTAGTACAGTGCAGAGTCTGCAGCTTCTCTGGTCAGGCAGCTTTGTTGGTGCAGCTGGAGCTGGGAAAGTTGAGGTCGGGTAGGACCTGGCAGCAAGCTGGGCTGGACGCACTGTGTCTCACGGTCAACATGCAGTGGGAGGCATTGGGTCTCCAGATGTCCTGCAGGGTTGGATGTCCTGGAGACTTGCCCTGGCCTGGCTTGCAAACCCAATGTGAAGGCAAAGGACTGAAACACATCTGTGTAATGAGCCTGTCCTTCTCTCATGCCAACTGTGTATGAGTGTTGCAGGTGTTAGCAGTGTGATAGAAGAATTTCCAGAATGGGAAATATGAGACCAGAGATGAATGGAAGATCATCAATGTTTATTCCTCCCCTATCCCTGTGTTATAGCTGTCCTCCTATCAATCTTCAGCATAATTCAAGAAAAAATGATGGATTTTTATGTCTGGGCAGTTGATTTGCAAATTGGCGATGCTCACTCAGATGATGAACAGTTCCAGGTAATACCTCTCAGGTTTTCCTCTCTGCAGATACAGGATAATCACTTATATTTAAACAGTACACTTGACCCCAAATGCTTAGAAATTCATATAATCAGAGAAAAATGAGGCTGGGAAAAAAAAAAGAGAGAGTCTTATGAGGTTATCTGATTTGCCCTTCTGCCCTACTTATAACATTTCTGACAGATGTTTGTCTCATCTGTTCTTAACCTCCAGCAATGGAGATTCCTCTTTTTCCCTACATGATCTGTCTTTGCTGCTAGGAAGCTTTCCCTCATGTCTAATCTAAATCTTCTTTCCTGGTACTGAAGCCATTCCTACTTATATAGCCACAGAGAGCACCTTCGTCCCCTTTGGCTATCTAGCAAGAGCATTGTGTGCCACCAAAACATGACCACTTCCACGGTGCATCAATGTGTGGGGTATAACGAGCAAGGGAGGGTGTTGACAGAAGGATGGGCTAGGAAACAAAAGGCTTCTTAAAACAGAAAACAGTCTTCATGTTGGATAAAGAAGGTTGTGGTTTAAATATGCTTCATAAACTTTGTAATTAACTGTTGATATACTTGGGAAATGCTGGATTTGGTGGGTTTTTTTTTGTGTGTGTTTTTTTTTCTTTTTCTTTTTAAAAGGCAGTTTGGGAGAAGAATGGGCCATTTCAGTACAGGACTTGATCATTGGGGGATTTGTTGATTTTCAGTATTTTCTGTAATATGGAATAGGATTAACAATAGGTGCATTTTGAAGCCCAGTGACAATTGCACTACTGGGATGCTCAGTAGTGGAGGCAGGGGAGCCTTCCCCTCTGCCTTGGGGAGCAGGCAAGTGAATTGCTGTGTGGGACATGCAAGCATGGATGAAGAAGAAGAAGGTATTGGAGACTGACCCCAAAGCAGCATGAGGGTGCCAGGGCCTGCTGGGGAGACACAAGAGGAACGGGGATCCTTGCTGGAGCCTTGGCTTGCAGTGAAGTCCCAAACACGGTGTGTTGTTGGCACATGATCCCGGCTGTCAGCTTAGGAGCTGGCTCCAACCCAGGGCTGCTATCCTGGGAGATTCTGGTCTCCTCATCAGCCTGATCTGCCTCGCAGCATCACCTGTCACTCTGCAGCCTAACTGACTCCAGTCCCTGAAATGAAAAGGTGTCACCTCCATCGCTGTAGCTTTTACAGGATACACAGTGCAAATATCTGTCCAAGATAATCAAAGTGTCTGTCCCAAACTATTGCCTGGCTTCTGCTTTTTGCCGGTATTTTATTTTCCTTTTGGCAGGAAATGGAGTTTGACTGTTTAAATTACTGTATTCAATCTCTTCCTGTTTTTCATGGCAGTGCTGTCACTTGGGGGAGAAAAGAAATGTTTTCAAAGCTGACCAGCCAACAAAAGGCCTTGTGTAAAGAGCTGGGCAATATTTTTCCAACACTTTGCTAACAGAGGGCAGGCAAGGTGGGTATTTGGGACCCAAGTCATTGTCTGATGAGTGCCTTGGCTATAAAGGCTTCCTGTGTTTCTGATGCTTCAAGGCACACCTAAGCCAGTAACTCCCCAAAACAACTTTGCAGTGCCTAGATCCTTGAAAGTCCTGCATCTTTTCCATACATCTGTTCTTCAAGCGGACTCTGCTCTCCTACTCTCTCTGCTTTCCCTGTGTCCCCCCTTCCCAAGCATCCTAGATGCTTGATGCTCACCAAGCAAGTACTGCTGTACCCATGGGGTTTAGCTGGATGTGGGAGGAGGTTGTGGAAGGCATATTTCTGGCTGCTCCTTCCATGGATGGCTGTCAGGCATGTCTGGATGCCAACTGGGTGCACAGGCGTTTTGCTTTGGCAGCATGAGCACTTCACCCCAGGATGAATGGTGCTTGGCCCTTGGGGCTCATCCATGGGTTCTTTTCTGCTCCATGCCACCAGGTTTGGAAGGGCCATTTCTAGGTCAACTGGCAGCAGGGCTGCGTGTATGGTATGGGCCAGTCAATCTGACTCTTGGCGAGGCCACTGTTAGTGATGGGGTGGCCACAATTTTCCTACAAACAGCCTATTTAATGATTTTTCCTCTTCCTCCCAGGGCTGTGTTGGCTTTGCTGGTGTTAACAGCACACAGGTCTGACAGAGCACCTCTGAGACACCAAGATGAGGAGCAGCATTACCCCTGTTTTACAGGGGGGTTGGCAACAGCACAGTAAGACATGACTTGCAGGGCAGTTGCAGCTCAGGGACTCCTGGTTCTTAGTGCTGTACCCAATGTTCCTGAACGTTGCAGGAAGAGGGAATATCATCCTTGCTATTGTGTTCCTTTCTAGCATGGGGGGCAGAAAAACAGGGTCATTTAGAAAGAAGGACGTGGGCTGAAGCTGCCTGAAAGAAGGGGCATTTCAAGGAAAAAAAATCACTTTGCAAACTAAAAAGCAGGAATGGTCACCTCTATCTGTAATTTCCTCCATCATTTTCCCTTAAAAGGGAAAGGCTGGGGTGAAAGGGAGTGCTAACTTTTGTTTAGCCCTTGGGAAGAGGAACTCATGGAAGGAGGTCCGTGCGATACTGCTGCTTTGACATTTTGCACACAGCCTCTGCCCATTTCTCCTGGCTAGGTTGGCCAGTATGTGAGCCTGCTGCTTTCCCAGGGGAATGACTCACGGTCACAGGAACGAGCTATCGGTTTCATTAGACCTCGTAGTGTCACTGCTTGCTAGTAGGGCTATCCTAAGTAAATCTCTGCAGGGGGTCAATGTCACTCATGCTTGCACAATAGGGCTTTTTGTTCATCCCTACTGGATAGACCATGCTCAAAAGTTTTGCGTACATGTCTTTAGCCTAAATTATACAGACTCATGTTTCTGATCCAAAGGGTTCATGGTCAGTTGAGGTCAGTTCTTGGTCAACTTTTAACAGTGCTTTCCTCTTCTTCCTCTAAAGATGCAAGCAAGAGCAGGAATCAAAAAAATGACACAGTGCAGTCTGTGCAAAGGCAGTAGCCTCAGAAATACGGTAATGTCTCTCTGGGAATGCTCACTGGAGACTCAGAGACGGAGCAAACAGGCGTATTACTGCCAGATCTGTATTTGTATAATTGGTCACATCAGTTTGTGTTGGATGGGACTGTGTGTGTGCATGTGTGCAGAGTGTGTTGGGACTTGCTGAGCCCAGCAGCTTTGATAAGAGGCAACAAGAATCATCTTTCTGACACTGGGAGCTGGAGTGGATGGAGGGTTTAACTGGGGAGGCAACATGGACAAGGGGTAGGGCACTGGCTTAGGGTTTCTGCAGCCGAGCTCTGTGATTTGCAAATCTCCCCCATGCACCTTCCAACTCCTCATTTCTCCATCCCCAGCAGGCCTGACCATCATGTCCCCTGCAAAGCTGCCTGTGCTCCAGATGAAAGACATTTCATCAGAGAGAAAGGTCATATTATCTCGTTATATGAGGCAGCTCAGGCAAAAGTGGAGGAGGGAGCTCTCTCCAGTGACGTGGCTGGTATTTCTCATGATTATTGTCAGTGGTGGAAGTGACCAGAGATGTCTGGGGCCATGCTCCTCAGGTTAATGGAGAGCAGTTGAGTTCAAACCTCCACTGCTCCAAGCAAGGTCCTGGCCCCTCTGTAACTGGAATAAGGAAAGTCTCCCCACCTCTTCCTCTGTGAGGTGACCAGCAGGCTCATTAACTAATTAGCACTAGTTCATTGATTAGCATGCCTAGTGTTTATGCTAGGGACACAACGGTTGGGGTCTAATGGAGTTGCAGGAATGAGACCCTCCTGGCTTTTCCATCAACATACGTGCCTGTGGCTGAGCAGTGTTGGGTGAGCACTACAGGACATCTCCAGCAACTACACGAGCTCTTAATGGGTATAACTACTGGCAACATCCCAGTCCTCTGGACATCCTCAAAAGCCCACTGCTTATTCAGGTGAACATGCATATGCTAACCTGGTGAATGCTCACTTGCAGGGGCTTCTCAGGCACCACGCGAGTTCATCTTCACTTTTTCCTTGGTGGCAGTCCTTCCTCCCATGTGCCACCTCTCTGCTTTCAGCCAGCAGGGATAAGGACACTTCCCCACCTCTGTAAAGTGCTCTGCACTCTAGGCAGGAAAAATAGTGGCTTTGGAGGCCCTAGGGGGAGAGAAAAACAAAAACTCTTAAGCATCTACATCAACAGAAGCTTGCACTTAAGGGCTGTAAACCAGGGCCTAATTGCACAGAGAGGATGACTGCATTTGAGGTATTAAATATGTTCTTCAGTATGAAACACCTGTCCTTGAAAGGATACTTCCAGAGCAGTGTGCATGCAGAAATAATGCTGGTGGTAATTAATTACTTTCTTATCACACCCCACCCTGCAACTTGTCCTTCCAGAATCCTCAGTGTTTGTCCTGGGGGAAAAAAAAGTATGCTTTGGAAACAATCTCCTTCTCAAAACCATTTATTTACTTCCCAAGCATAAAGCAAGAGGAAACCCTGTGTCTTTAAGTGGCCGGGTGCCAAACCCATGTACAGTGCTCTTCTCTCCCAGCTCCTTGTGTCTGGTTAACCCCGCTCACACAAAATGTTCATTGAGGACAGAGCAGGGCCAAGGCTGCTGAGTTGTTGTGTCTGAGATATTTCAGGCGCAGTTTCCTCCCCCACCATCAGTCCCATCTCTGGACCACGTTGGCTCTGCCTGAGCAGCTCAGCATCTCTCAGCATCAGCCCCAGGTCCTAGTGGTCCCCCAGTAGCTGCTTCTGCAGGTGGGCAAGGTGCCAGCTTCTCCATCAAATGCTTGTGCCATTTGCCTGCGCTTCTTGCCACATGGACAGTTAGATTTGTTTCTGGGAACTGATCTTTGCTGCTTCCCCTGCCAGTGACCCAGGCTGTTTTCTTCTGTGGTTGAGCCCTGCGGTTGCTCCGTGGCTCAGCCTTGCATTTTTGGAGGCCTCCATATGATCTCCTCGCATTCTCTTCCACGTCAGGACATCAGCTACTTTGCAAACCTGACCTCGTATTGCCTCACCAGGAGGTTGCCTTGAAGGCCAATGGGAATGCTTGTGCAACAGCTTTTCTTTTTTTAAAAAGCAGCAAGCAAAACCCAGCCATCGTGGAAGAGCCAGAAGCAAAGTGACTCCAGCTCCCTTCGTGAGCCCAATGCTATTTAAAGCATCTCCGGACTGGGGGCAGCTAGGCGCGGGAATTTGTACAATAACTGTTCTGTTGAGGAGGGGGTCGAGGGTATGCTCTATTCAACATTGCTTTCTGGGCCAAATCCTGCACAGACCCTTTCTCACTTGCCTGATGCAAGTGTAGCTGTCGGGGTAAAAAACAGTGCAGGGTCTGTTTTAGTACTTGGAGAATCAGCGAAGATGTTTAGCCTCTGGGAATGACCTGATGTGTGTGTCTATTTATTTTATATTCCAGCACACCCATAACATAAGACTTCCCCCTGACCCTGAAATAAGCATGTTCATGTTTCTCTATTTATCCAAACTGTGTGGAAACATGGGTCCCCATTATACCAGGTAGGATAACACAGATGTTGGAAGCGTCCATCCTGAAGACTGGCCGGTGTGAATATGGAGAGGAGGAAGGCTGTTGTACCTACCGAGAGATGTCCAAATCTCATCTGACCATATTTCTACCCCAGACACTCCCAGCCTGGCATCTGCATGACTGTGCTAGTGTGGGATATGGTTTTGCTCTAAGTTTGCTTGAGAGGCATTTTATTAGCACTGGCCCAGTCTTTGGGTAACATGACAACAGCTTTAGGACAAAACGCAGTGTTTGCAGAGCCAGCGTGGACCTGGCTGGGTAGATATGTCCAAGTTCAGGATGGAGCTGGGGACCTGGGTGTCCTGCAGACATCTACCTCCGAACCATCCTTCTCTTCAGCTCTGCTTTGTTGCACAGATAACTGTCAGTAAGTGGAAGAATGAGGCTTGCTGAAATGCAGACCTTTGTTACATCTTTCTCCTGCAGATAACTACACAATACATAGGACCTAACATCTTCCCTGTGCCACCAGCACCCAGTTGCTTCAATTTAGGAGCCAGTAAACATTGCATCCCCAATGTTTTCTTCTTTATGGTGCTGATTCTAATAATATTTAAGGTATTTAAAGAAATACTTGAAACACAGGAAAGGCAAGACACCCAGATATGCATGCAACTAAATGGTAGCACTACAGAAAGAGACCTCTGTTTCCTCCATGCAATATTGGAGCTGGCATAGCTGATAGAGCATGTGGGTGACATCAGATCAGTAGGAACAACATCGTATTTTCCCTGTTTCAATGTCATTACCCCGTCATTGTCAGTGTTCCAAAATATAATAGGATTTGTTCAGCTGATTTATCCTGTAAACAAGTGATATTAGCCAAGCACATATTTAGACACAGAGAGAGAGTGGGAGAGGCAGTGAGGGAGTGTGCAGAAGGGAATAATAAAAATGTACTCCTCCTAATGAGTGAATGACCCAGCACTTATCAATGGGTTGGGGTTATTGGTCAGGATCCTGTGCCAAGAAACACAGGGCTGTAATCGTAATGGTGTCCCTGCTTCTGAGGGCCGGCTGCAGCGTTCCTTTTGCACAGTCCCACTTTCAGATGCACGAGGAGTTTGAGCTTAATAGCTTGAGTGAATTTATACTCGGCTGACACGAGTGCTCTGAATTCCTCAAGTACCGAGATCTGCACAGGTAGAGGCAGCAAGTGGGAGATTTTTCTTTTCAGGGCTCTACTGTTTTAGTTTGTTGCTTAAACTGATAACAGGCTTCTTTAAATTCATTTTCTGTGAGATGATAGGACCAGACACAACTTGGTACTCCCCGATGCAGATGCGCAGCCCTGGAGCTCAGCACGACTCTTCGTTATTTGGTGAGCAAGTCTCTCATACCCAGCCGAGCTCTCTCAGTTTCCCCATGCTGAAAAGCAACAGCACATACATGTTGTTCATTACAACACTTAGCTTACCTTCACAGGACTGCGGTGAGGTTTAATTAATGCTTTTAAGCGGCTCTGGGATCTCCAGGCGAAGGTGTTTCTTGCATGCAAAGCAGCATTGGTTTTTTTAATTTATATAGCGCTGTTGGTGCACGTGGCACTTTGCAGCCCAAATGATAATTTTGTCTGTGTAACAAAATAATAATTATAGTAATTGTGATTCAGTGGAGAATCTCTGGTGGTGCTGGCGTAGGGGAGGCAGCTGGACTCTATCCGGCAAGGTGCTGTGTGCGTCACTGGAATAGGAATGAGGGGTGCCTAGCAGCTGCCAGAAATGCTGGTTTAACCATTCTGCTGCCAGCAAGTATTGGAACATAATGGGCCAGGCACATTGTCTGTGAACGGGAGGACAGGTCAGCAAGAGAAGGCTTCTACACCCTTAAAGGTTGCATGCGCCAGACAGCAATGATATTGTTGTGGATTCCTTAGAGGAGCCCTGCAGTGTGGCTGTTGTGTCCTTCTGGTGAAGATGGACGTGGGATTTTGTAAGGTGGGGAAGGGAATGTCTCTTCGTTAGGTGTCTCTATTGGATGGACATGCCTAAGAGAAACCCATGTTACAGCAAGGATGCTCAGGATTTCAGGGTACATCTAACAGAGGATAGAGCTCCAGTCGCTTCTCACACCTCTTTCATCACTGCAGCTGATGCTTCGAGGAATTTGTTATGTAGACAACCTTTGGCCGATCATGGAAATGCGACATCCTTTAGGATAAAATGCAGCAGCTGGCGAGCACTTCTCCTTCTCTCAAAGGTGTCTTTCTGCCTACACAGAAAACCCTTTTCATCTAAGATTTTCTCTCTCTGGGACTCTTACTCCCCGTCTCAGCTACAGCAGCACCAGGGGAAGTCAGTTCTACTGTGTTTCAGGTGCGTAACACAGCTTTGCTGCTGGAATATGTTCTTACAGAAGAGCTCTAGCAGCTTATTTGATCAATACTTCACTTTTGAAAAATCCCTAAATGCTTATTTAGCCAATAGACCATGGTGGTTTCAAAGGCAGAGTTTCCACACTCAATAATCTCTTTTTTTGGGGGTGTGAAAAATTTTAAGTGAATTTTTTTAAAGCTCATGGAAAGCACTGAGCTGAGAGCCACAGAGATCATATTCCTCTGTTTATCCTTCAGTGCCTCATCCATATGATCCTCCAGCCTCTGAGCCAGCAGAGGGAAGTTTATGGGACTGCAGAAGAATTCAGCTTCCTTTTACAGTCACATTTGCTGCTTTTCAGGTCCCATCCGTCCTTCTTGTTTGTAGGTACAGTTACCACCTGTGAGGGGATGAACCTCAGCGACCACACACCTCAGGGATCTGATTTTCACCCCAGCTACGTGGCTTGGTGTGTTAATGCTGAGATTTGGAATTGAAATGTCAGAATTTTTTTGAGGAGGTGGAAATGACTTATGCAAAAGGGAGATTTGGCTGACACAGTGGTAGTGTTTGGGATGTGGGCTGTGAAGGCCTCCATAAAAAAAAAAAGTGTTTGTACTATCTTGGTCTGACACTCTGCATTGCTGCTAGAGGTACTGTCCCTCTTCCCTGCCTGTATCAGACCCTTGGGCTCTAACCAAGGCACTGGAAATATCACTTAAGTTACAATATCCAAACACAGAGAGTGTAAATATCCCACTGGAAAATATTCCCAGGTATCTGAGTTTGTTCTGCACCTTGTCTTGTTTATCACGACATAGTCCGATTGTTTCTCCTGGCAGACACTTGGAGGTGAAGTTGACACAGGAGCTGAGGAATATGGTGAAGCCGGTATCAGTACACCATCTGCCAGTAACGTGGATTCATTAACCTCCTGGTGTTTCAGGCTGGATCCTTAATTGCATCTTCACTTTTAATGGTAGGAGTGTCTTCTATGTAAGTGACCAAGAAGCAAGTATGTTGTTTTGCTGAGGACAGTATTGCACACTTAATATCTATGACTTGCTTTTCTGGATAGTCAGTCTTGGACTTCCCTTCATGGAAGCACAAACTCTTTCTCTCTGACAGCCTGCTGTGCTTCCAGAGCAGAAATGCTGCTGCTGACCAGTCCCATGCCAGCAGTAAGGCAACATGCATAGCAAAAGTGGGAACAAGGTTTTAAGAACAAGCCATGGGCTGAAAAGCATCTTCAGTTGCTGCTCACTAGCAACCGTGAAAGCTGTGGTCTGCATCTCCAGGATCTGCAGCTAGAAATAAGAAAAGCAAACATTCTGCCAGTATTGCTTAAATTTTGCAGTATTGGGGTCTAGAAAATTTTTAGGCATTCGCTAATCAATGTACATTGTACACATTATGGCATGCTAATCATTCAGAAAGTCGGGGCTTAGAGGATGATAAATTTATAGCAGCAATTACTTCTTACTAATAATAAGCCAGCTCTGCTGAGCAAAAGGCCTGAAGACTAAAGAAACCTGTTGGTCTCTGTAAGAAAATCAGCCTCCTCTTCAGGAAATTGCAAATTTTACGACGTGGAGGTACATGGTATAGACTGTTGGGAAGCCTTATGCTCACAGTATAGCAGGAACATAAATGCAGGCATAAAAAGTCTGTACTACATTAAGATTCTGCAGCACTCTGGAAACTTGACACCAGTCCTTGAACTGATGCTTAAACTACAGACCTAAAAACCAAACCCCTGTACCAGTTCTAGTCAATTTGAGTAACTTTCTCCCCTGTTCTTGCGTTCCTGAATTATGTTTGAATGAAAACCTCTTAGCATAGTGGGTGCAATTTCCCTGTAATTGGTAAAGTTACTGTAACTGCACTGTCATTTGTATATGGTGACATGTAATTGCATGGTAACCATTGCTGTGGTTGCACAAGTGAAAAGCAGTGTGCAATTATAATGTATTTACAAAGGCTGGCTCTTTATCCAGCTTCCATTATATCACAGAGCACCCTGGGGAGATGGTACTGGATATTTTTGTATGTCATTGGACTGCAGGCTAACTGCTGAAGAGTGGGTTGGTTGGTGACCTATGCTATCTTTGGTTGGTCGCCAAGGGTTCCCATCTTTTTGTTCACAAAATTTCCCAGTGGCTCTGAATTACAGATGCCAAAAGTCTACAGCCGTTGATGCTCACTTGGCAAGCCCGCAGCCTTTTCCTGACCCACTGTCAGGAATGCATGTGATGGGGAGGGCAATAACAGGCATGAAATTATGTGAATGATGTGGCACGAGGTGAAAATCAGAGGGGCTGTCTCCATCCTCCACTAGAACCTCATAGTTAGGCACAGCCAACGGGCTGAAATGTGATGGTTCTGCCAAAGTTCACAGCACAGATTGTGGGGAGAAGGTCAGATGAATCAAAGTCCACTGGTCTTGGAGGAGTCAGAACAGAGACTCGGAGGCAGCATGGCCAGAAACAGAGATACTGCAGGAGGTCAGAGGCAGAGCCAATCCAGCTTAAGGAAGGCAAGGTACTAATGCAGGGGTAGGGCAAACCAGCATCTAACTAGAAGTTCACCAAGCAGTGAAGCCCATGCTGATACCATCAAGAGGACATGGACAGGCAAACAGGAGAAGCACAAGCCTTGGGTACAATACTGCTGCTGTTGAACTTTAAAGACCTGTGATTTGCAGGGAGATATTTCCATCATTTGCAGCTCCGCTGGGTGGGGATTTATGGTTCATGCCTGCACCAGGTGATCTAGACCCTAAATTTCCTAACTTGTATCTCATCAGGTACTGTGAAGTTCCTGGTGACAGATTTTCCTAGGGCTTCCATCTCTCTAGATTTTTAAATATCCTGTTGAGTAGGATACATGCCCACCCTCACCCTCATTCAGTCCTTGCAGTCAGGAAGAAAAGAAGATCTTGCAGTCAGGTGATGGAAAAGACCTTGGATATCTCCTTGCAAAGATTCAAGTGCATATTACTGTTGATTTCTTATTGCTGTTGGCTCCCTGGCCCTGTTGGCAGCACAGACAGCCATAATGTATGTGTTCCCTCTATCGTCTGGCGTAGCCAAGCCTGAGATAACAAGAGTGAGAAGCCAAGTACCTGCCACTATATGAAGACAGGGCTGTTAGGTATTAGCTGTAAATCAAAGGCAAGACTTGGCCGTTGGGACAGCCTTTATCCCCAGTGAGTCTGTGGAATTGCTTTGGAGCCTGCTGACATATCTGGAAAAAGGCCCTGGTGCTTTGATTGGGGAGAAAGATTTCGCTGGAGTGAAAGCAAGGAGGAACGAGGGATGGCTAATCCTTTGTCAAAGCTTTTCCCAAGATATGGATTAGGCTGTATTTGATTATCAGGGGCTGTTTCAGAGGCAAATAGCTAAAGCAGATATCTAAGGGACAATTGAAGTTTATTATGAGCACTGTTTGCACTGACCCCCTAATATCTGGTGCTTCAGCCATTTGTGCAATGCCAAAGTGCTCGCTTCTGCTGGGCAATCAGATGAGGATGGGGAAGGAGGTGTTGTAATCAGAGCTCCGAACCTTCTGCTGAGTTTGGGGCTTTTTGGGGCTCAGCGAATCCCTAGGGGACTGAGCCAGCACCAGCCTTGTAAAACCATCCTCTCCAGGAGTGCTTGGATGTGTTAATTATTTATTTGATAGGCTTAATCCTGGAGAAGGCAAATGCCTGCCAGAATCCTCCTGTAAATCAGGCCCATTCTTTTGCACATCCTTCCTATTTCACTGGTGAATGTGACACTTGTCCACAGTGTCACGGCTGCAGATGAACCCTCTGGTTGTCGATGCAGGGAGCGATGGCAGGAGCAGACCGCAGCCTCTCACCAGCTGGCTCCCCCGCTGCACACCAGCCCAAGATGGAGAGGCAGCTGGTGGGACTCGGGAGGGCATTTATGCCCTGGGAGCTGCCAATCATTCTCACATGAAGATATTTCGGATATATAGAGCACCTTATAAACCTGTGTTTAGCAGCTTCCCTGGGGCAGAGGAGTGGTGAGTAATATTCCCTCTTTTGCAGGTGGGAACCTGGTGTGGGATGATGAACTGATTGACTCCAGTCCTGTATCTCAACTGCAAGGCCCCCCCTTCCCTTCCGAGTTGCCTACAGATTGTGCCGTGAATTTCTGGGTTAGATTTTAATTGTTCAGGATGCGACAAGTTTTCTGCCTCTTTAGATCTTCCCTTTGCCCCTCCCTGATATCCCAGCTGGTATGGCAGCAGTGTTGCAAGCAGAGTGAATTCATGTCCTCACCTCCGCTTTCATTCTGGAAAGTCGTTAACGTGAAATTGCCAAGCAGAGAAGCTCCAGAGAGTTTAACGTGGCTACTTTATATTGCTGCTAGGAGTGTCTGGAATTGAAAATAAACCTGTGCTTGCAACTCCTGACCCTTTCATCATAAATCCAAACTTCCTTACGTGTTTCTCTTTGCTGAAGAAGATGACTATATTTCTGTCTTTACAAAGGCGTGTGTGCAGCTGAGAGCCACAGCTGCACAGAAGCCGGGTGACGTTTATTTGTAGGGTTTCGCTTGCTGGCATTTTTTTGCAGATGATCCCCAGAGGAAATAACCCAAATGTGTTAAATGAAAATAGTTTTCCTGTGGTGTGTGGCTTGCTGGCCTTGCTCCTATTCTTGGGGGATGGTTGTCCACATTGCAAACCACAACTCTGCGATTGCTTCTCCAGCACCCACGCAACAGCATGTAAGTGAATATCATGGCCTTATCTGCCTTCACACACCACTTTGAGTGTCTCAGAGGCTAGGGTGTGCTGTGATGGTCCTAGATCTCATCTGAACTGTGACACGTAAGAGAAAGTGCTGATTTCACTCTTCAACCTCATCCTGGTGCTTGGGTCATAGAATGGATTAGGTTGGGAGGGACCTTTAAAGACCATCTAGTCCAACTCCCCTGCAGTGAGCAGGGACATCTTCAACTAGATCAGGTTGCTCCAAGCCCCGTCCAACCTGACCTTGAATGTTTCCAGGGATGGGGCATCGACCACCTCTCTGGGCAACCTGGGCCAGTGTCTCACCACCCTCATCACAAAAAATTTCTTCCTTATATCTAGTCTGAATCTACCTTCTTTTAGTTTAAAACCATTACCCCTTATCCTATTGCTACAGGCCCTACTAAAAAGTCTCTCCTCATTTTTCTTATAAGCCCTTCTTATGAGGATGTGTCCTTCTGTAAATAATCTCAAGGAAATAAGATGAAATAAATGGGCTTAAATTTAATTTTGTGTCTGTATGGGGGAAAACCGTGATATCAGCCCCATTAAGGGTAGGTCTGAGTTCAGCTGGATCTGGGCCCAGTCTGATGGAGGAGGAGGAGCCAACCTGTGGCAATTGGATCAATTAAGTCTCAATAGGTTTGGAGATGTGCTGCAGATCAGCCACAGTTTATTGTGCTTGATTTTGGGATCTCTGGGTCTATATCCCCTTAGGGTTTTGCAGGAGGACAAGAGCTTACTCTGGTTATGTGAGCTCTGATATACATCTACAGCAATCATATACTCCAGCTAACACATCCTGGCTGTTGATGGAGTGTGTTACAGAGGGCTCAGTGCTATCTCCTTACAGCCATGCAGACTCAGACCTGCCTGGGGAGCAAACAGAAGCAGCTTGTATCTGTCTGCAAAAGAGCACAGGCAGCTCCTACCTGAGATTTGAGGTCCTGGCTCATGCAGGAAGGCAGACCAGATGATTGCATGGTCCTTTCCGGTCTCTAAGTACTTCAGCTGGAGTAGTTGGTTTTGGCTGTGCTGCAGGGAGAGGAGTGTGTGGGAGGCTTTCTTACACCAAGTAGGGTGCAATGGACTGTGCTAGCTCTGCTTGATATCATTTCACTGCTTGTCAGTGTAATTTCCTGTTGTTTGAGATGGAGCTTCGTACACTACACCCTAGGTAAGACATCTGCTGGCACTGTTAAGCTTCTCATCCTCTTTGTGGAGAAGAAAGCTGTTTCCCCTGTCTTGGTTTCCTTTAAAACCATGACAAAGCAGGACTTTCTTCCCTTGCCCCTCTTTCTGCTATTTGTAGAAGGCTTGGGAATTTCTTGCTTTCGGTGTGAAATGATTCTTTTCTCAGCCTGTCAGGCCACCAGTTTGAGCGAGACACAAACAGAGTTTTATTATACCCTTGAAACACGGATAATGCTAATCTGAGAGCTTAAGAGTTTCCGGTCAAACTAGGCCTGACTTCAAGACCTGGATTCTTCTCAGATCCTATATCCATAGGACAATTCAGGTTGGAGGGGACCTCAAGAGGTCATATAGTTCAACCTCCTGTTCAAAGCATGGTACATCTTAATGTTAGATGCTTAGGCTAAGTGAATCATCTGGAGTCCTTCTGCAATCAGCTGGCTCTACAGAAGGTGATCCAATGCATTACAAGTTTGGTTGGATGGCTTGTTCTCTGACATACCTCCATTCCTCTGTTAATTATGGAGGTAGTTTACATGACCACTGTAGGCTACTTACTAAGATTTCATGTGGCTAAAGCTAGGTGAGATAGATCTCATACTAGGTGATGTGTCGGGTAGTGAATTGGTGAACAGAAAACTTGTCATGCTGCATCAGACCAACGCACCGCTCCTCTTGTTAGCTCGTCTCTGACAGTCGGTGTCTCATGTCTCGCAGAAAGATCCGGGTAGTGTCGCTGCTTCAAACACATTTGTACTCTCTGAGTAATCAAGCTGCAGTTTTTCCATCCTGACCTATGTAATGAAGCTGTGTGTGTTCTCATTATCCACAGAAACACTTGGCTTTTGCAAGTCATGCTGTCAGCAGGGGTGTCCTGCCTCTCTGAAGTGTGGTCATCAGCTTGGTGGTACTACACCTCAGATGAATTTGGCCTTTGGATCTGGGATGCAGATTTTTCTTAGACTTTATGCTGGCATTGTAGACTAGCAACATCCTGTCTGCTGCTCATGGAGGCTGTTGGTCTGATCTATAATTGCTCTTTGAGCTGGTGTTTTAGCTCCAAAAGGGCAGTCCACAATGCTAATGACTCTTGCAGGCCAGAGCTCAGGCTAGCTGTTCCTTGCTAATGGCTGTTTGAATTCCTCATAGGTTTTATGTGTTTATAAATACATTTAGGGCACATTATTCTTCCATTCAGTAAAATCATCTGTAATTATTCCCTGTAATTGCTGGGTGAGGATAAAATGAATCAACTATCAGGCTTTTACTGCTCGTGAACTCAAGTAAGGAGCAGCACATAACCTAGCTGTGCTTCCAGGAAGATGTGAGCTCAGACAAAGAAAATTGTCATGGTCCTTTATTACTGATATATGAAAACTAGGCAATCTTCCTGTACAATTAATTATTGCCTTTCTAGGCCTTAGTCCAGCAAAACATTTTAAGGGGATGCTTAACTTCAAATCTGTGAGTGGTTCCAGTGAAGTTAATGAAGTCTAACTGCTTTGGTAATTGTGTACTGTGATATTTGGAGCTTCATCTTTATTTGACTTATTCTGTGGAGATGTTCATACTGGCAACCTGTATTAGCCTCACCTACTGTCCAGATGGTGTCTTAAGGTAGAACAGTTGTCTGTACCATTCTGCTGCTGCACTTCTGTAACTCCCTGAAGCCCAAAGAAACACCCTCAGAGGTAACTAGACGCTACGTGCATTCATATGCAAGGATCCTAATGGAGCATCTGTCTGACGACAAGCCTGTTGAGTTCAAATGCAATAGATGTTAGAGCTTAGGCAGCAGCATTAATGAACAGGGCCTTTTCTCTGGTTGTTAGGAGTTCATGGGTATCTCCAACAAACACTGGAAAGCTCCCATAAGAGCTGTGAAACCTTCCCTCCTCTCCAAAGAACTTCAGTGAGTTATGGTACTTCAGTAAGATGGATGAATGTGGTTAATCTCTATTTCAAGGGGAAGAAAAGGAGTCCCAGAAGGGTGAAGTCCCCAAGCCAAAGAGTGTGAGAGAAGGACCCAGGGCTATATGATTAAACTAACCCCAGGAATGGTGAGTGTGTGCAGTCACCATCTACAGTGTTTAATCTTTGGCATTGTCCCTACTGCAGATTTGGTCTGGACTGACCAGTTTTTTCCCAGACAATGCCTGGACATGCCTTGGGGGACTATAATTTCCAAGATGTAGTGTGAGTGATGCTACAGGGTTGGAGGTGGGAGGGGAGTGGTTATTTAGGTTTCATAAATGTGAGCCTTACTATTGGGTCTCAGGGCCAGAGAGATGGCCAGGGTCTATTTTATTTGCCAGTGCAGATTTAGCTCAGTGGTTCTTCTTCTGCATCCCATGCGAATGATATGCATACTTTTTTTTGACACAACTAGATATCTTTAAGACATTTTTCAGCAGATTTTGTCTTCGATTACTAGGTCTTGACTGGTAAAACTGACTGGTAAAGCAGTAGGAAAAAAGCTTAACATAATGTATCCTGCCGGGCTGCCATTCAAGAAAAGCAAGTTTCCAGTTCCTCTTCTCTCTGTAACTCATCATGCAACTTTGGACAATTTTTTCCACCTCTGTATTTCTCCAGTCTTGCCTTTGTCATTGATTTGTCAGCCTGCATAAATTATAGGCACGTTATGCAATGGTGTCCCTGCTTGGATGGATACTTCCCACATGGCTAAAGAATTGGTGGCTTCATTTTTTTACACTCTTTTTCTTTTTATTTATAGCTGTTAACAATTGATGACAATTTCTGTGGCCTGGATATGAATGCCCCTTTGGGAGTATCATCCATGGTGCGAGGGCTCCCCATTTTCACCGAGGATGGAGACAGAATGACATCTGTGATTGCCTACGTCTACAAGAATCACTCCCTGGCTTTTGTGGGCACCAAGAGTGGGAAGCTCAAGAAGGTAAGACATAACGTGGTCCTCTAACTCAGATTTTCAAGTTCTTATGGAGGTGTGCACTGTTGCACTGAGTGTGAGTGCAGTCCTTATCCTAAGGTGCATCACCTATTTTGAGGATAGAAGACGTCTTGGTTGGCAAAACACTGTGTTTCACCCTTGAGGGATAGAGCTGATGTGAGAAAGGATAAAATCCTTCTTCCAAATTGTTGTTCATCAGCAAATGAATATTTCTGAAATCAAACCACAGACCCAGGCATAGACGGACTTGATACAGTTTAAATGCAACAGATATTTTTGTGTTCAGACCATCTCTAAATAAGTAGTTGATCACAGGGTTTGTGTGCGTGCTGGAGAAAAATCTGATTGTGCTGAAGTTTGTTAAGAAATGGGATTCATGCTCTGGAGATCTTTCTTCAGAGCAATGTGACTGAACTGTGATTTCACCACAAGCTCAGCATGGGATTAGCAGTTGCTCTGTTTAGGTCAGGCTGGGCACTTGTACTGAAGGAAGAGCGTTTTCATCAAAAGAAAGCTGTGTCTTGAAAGATAATGAGCATTATGTTTATGGTTGACGCCACATAAACCTAAATACACTAAAGAGTGTATTTATGTTCCTCTCTGTACATTCTCACTAAAAATATGCCTGTTGCATGGCTGTAGCTCTGTAGTTTGCCATGTAAGGCAATAGTAGAGAGGCTTGAGAGGTGGAAGCTGGGAATCATCTCCCTGTGGTTTTCTCAAGGCAAGAAGAGGTATTAGAAGTGACCCTCTCATGCTAATGATGGTCACTGCCTCCATTTCAACCCCTGTGTGCCAGTCTGACAATGTTTGTCTGAATGCTCAGCCCAGGAGTGTTGCAAAATATTGTATGTGCAAGGAGATTGTGGCTCTGCCATAATAATGGAGATGGGTGAGAAACTGGGAAGGGAGGTTGGGCAGAGACTTGGGGGTTGGGTTGGGTGTTGATTCCTCTTTGAATTCCTTTTGCAAATAAAAACTTCCAAGATGGGGAGAGAAAGGTGCTATGAAAAGGTGACCCACTATGGTTTGTGTATAGGATGGACAGAGCAGATGGGGGAAGGAAGGGAATCATTTGTTCACGGATGTTTAAGGAAGGTCTGAAATCTCTGGTTTTGTTCCTCTACCTGTTTCTTCACTTAAAAAGAATATCAGGGTTGTAAATTCAGATGACATTGCCCCTGTGCTGAAGGAGGTCTGCAAGGGGAACAGGATCCTGCCCACTGGCAAAGGTCTCTGGCTTTGTTCAACAGAGGAAAGGCTGCTGATGCTTTTGAAAAGAGAACGTTTTTTTTGACAGTCTATTCAAGCATGTGGAAAAGAAGCCAAATTGTTTTTTTAAAGAGTTGTAATAAAAATAATCTCCTCCCCTGGCTAATTAGGTTTAGCTTCCCTGTCACCTGTGATATCATAATAAACTGTTTAGTTCTCCAGTCACTCTCTTGGGGGGGTAAAATGGGGTAGCTGAGATCTGAATAGTAAATATCCAAAAGACCTAAACAGTTAAGAATGACTGCTACTTCCCAGCACTCACAAGCTTTTGGTTTTTTGTTTTTGTTTTTTTTTTTTTTTTTTGCTTCAGGAGAAGCAAACTCAGGCACAGCTCTGTCTTTGCCTTTGCAGGTCACATTGCAGAATCCAAGATCTAATTCCTTTTAATAAGGGAAAATAAGAGAGAAAACTTCTAGTGCTTTACGGAGTGTGGTAGAGAGTGAGGACAGCCTTATAGGGTAAAGAATGAGAAGAGGGGAGCTGAACTGGCTGATGTAATTTGAGAAAGCTTCATTTTATTCCTTTTTTCCTAATGTACTGAATATTCTGCCTGTGGTAGTTACTGCATTGGGTCCGTGTGTCAGGGCAGAGCTGGAGTCTCAGGCTGAGATCTTCCTCAGCTGAATAAGTGTCCACCAGAGAGGCAGGATGCAAAGCAAAATGAGGCTCCCCTGTGGTTGTTCTGGACCAGTTGATGAGGCTCCTGGAAACCTTCAGTTCCCACAGGTTCAGCCCCATCCTTGCTATGACTTCTGCAATCACTGACTCTCCTCCACACAGTGCCCTCCTCCAGGGCTCCTGAGGGCATCTGAACTCAGGACCCTAGCCTGCTTTCCCCTCTGGGTGCCACACAAGGCCAGTTGGATGCACAGGATTTGTCACTTGACACAACTTGACCCCTGCCAAGACTTCATGGGCCTTTTGAAGTTTTGTTTTCTATCTTGGCTCATCAGTCAGGTGCTTTTGAATAGGAAGCAAGGGAAATACTGCATTGGTATTGCAACTCCAGCATAATCCATTACGTTAGCATGAAGTTTGATTTACGTTTAAAAAAAAATGCCTATGAGTAAATTGGAATAAGTTTTGTAGGATTAGACAAAACTCCATGTACCAGTGGACAAAGCCCAGGAGCTGTCTTTTTTTTTTCTTCTGCTTGCTGAGTCCTGCCATGCATGGTACATACTGCTGTTTCTCCTGGTGCAGTGCAGCTACTCGATCAAGCTACAGTGAAGTATTTTGGATAACATGAAAAGAGGAGTTGAGATTATCTTCAAGATAGCAGGATCTGTTTAGTTGTTGGAAGACTCACTGCAAGTAATTACAAGATGGTTTTGGAGAAACTTCCATTGTTTTTCCTGCAGTTTCAGTCTTTTTCTCTGTGTGTGTGTGTTTATACAAAAGATGCAGACTGTATATCAGATTTTGATGCGTACAATCCGTGAATACGCTGCAAAATACCCACAGTCATAAAGCAATATCTGTTAGTTGATATACAAATGTCACATATGTCAAAGAAATTTATCCAGTGGCACACACAACTGAAGTAAAATATTGTGCTTTACAGGAACATATCATTAAAATGAAAACTAGCAGCATATCAGGAATCTGCCCATGTAACCAAGACAACAAAGAGAAAAAGAAAAGGAAAAACCAAGATAGAGATAGGGTAGGAAAAAAGTGAGTGAAACAGAATGACAAGGTTGGCCCCAGCTATTTCACTGCCCCAGGCAAAATACATTTTGCAACCCTCGCTCATTCACACAGCTACATGTGCAGACCAACAGGAAGGCACTGAATAATGTGCTGTAGAAATATGCCCTCCAATTCTGCTGGCTCGTCCACAGCACAGCCTGGCCCTGCAGAATGAAGATATAAATAGGATAAAAATACAGAGCTATAGAAAAGAAAAATTCCCTTTGTCCATATCTTGTGTATAGAAACCAGAGCCCTTGGATTAAAGTCCTGATGGGTGCTGGTGGTGTCTTGGGGATGGAGAAGGGTGGCCCATGGATTAAAGGCCTGAAAGGTTCTGGTTGCATCTTGGGGATGGAAAGAGGTGCCCTAGGGATGAGTGGGTTGGGGGACAACTGGGTTCAGTTCTTTGCTCTACTAGAAACTACTAGTGTGCTTCCATACCTTATTTTCCTTCCTGCAAAGGGTAGGAAATATTTTGCTTGCTCAAAGAGGTGTTGGGGAAAACTAATGCACTAAAGGCTGTGAGGTGTGATCATATCAAACAGCTAAAGTAGACAAATCTAGATGAGATGGAAAACCAGCTCCTGACCACTTGTGGGCATTAAAGATCCCGCAGTAGTTTTTATTGAGAAATATTTCATCTTGCAGTGCTTTGATCAGATCCCAGTATCTGCAATTACCTCCTGTGCTGGCTGGCCCATGGTGTTCCCTGTGCTTCCGTACCATGTTGGTAAGCATTGCCACAGCTTTAGTGTACTCCAGGGTGCCTGGTGGGCTTCATTGGCAGAGTGAGTTCCTACATACAATGGGAAGTGCTTTGAACAAAACCCATGGCTGAAAGTCAATTGGCACCCCTGTGAATTTTCAGTGATTTTTTTTTTCAGGAGATATGAAAACCTCACTTGAGTTTAACGAAGATCTGTTTTGTCTCTCTGAAAACAGCAGCACAGCCAACTGTTGGGAACGGGAGTTATTCCTGGGTATGTGCTTCCTACAAACCACTTTGCTATAAAAGTCAGGTGCTGAAATCCACTGGCTTTCTTTTCCTCTGCACACTCTCTCATTACGTGCTTAACTTTTCACTCTGGTGGCAGGAGAAAGCTGGAGATGTACTCATGGAGATGCTTTGCATGGTTTCGTATGCTTGTTTTGGATTTTTTTTCTGGTATGTCTGGCCAAATTACATGTCACTAATACCTGTCATCACTAAGAGAGCATAGTAGAATTCGGTATTCCTTGTATTCCTTCCCCAGGCATTTAATTTATGGGTCACTGCTTTTGTGCAGATAGTTTCCAGTCAAAGAAATACAACTTACATGCAATTATTCTCTGTGTAGATGCAGGTGTAAAGGGCAATTTAAGTTTACAAATGCCAGCCTGGGAAGAGCCCTAGGAGTTGCGTTTTTAACAAAACAAAGCTCTTAGTCCATTTTGAAATGTTTATTTGAAAATGGAGTAGTAGTAACTTATACTTATTTGAAACATCCCCATAAGAAATATTTTTTTTATTCCATCAAAATATTTCACTCAAAGCCTTTTCTGTGCTGAATTCCTTGCAGAGAAAGAAATTTGGCTTAAAAACCAATTCTTTCACTCTGTGGCGTGTATTTCATTTTTCATAAAAATCCCATCAGTTTGAGCTCTTTGAAGGGTTTTTTAGATTTGGACTGCCATTCAGGGTGAAGGTTTTCATTCAGATGAGACAGCTCTGAAATCTGGCCAGCACTTCCCACCAGGTATCACGTCTATTTAGTAAAAAATTCTCAGTATCGACCGGTTTCATGAAACACCCTCTGGATTATCCTGAACCCTCGAGACCCTTCTTTCTTTGGATCTAGAGACAAAACACCATAGGGATATTTTAGATCTGAGAGCTCAGATTTGCAATCCTCATTTTGGCCCATCTCACAGTTGTGTTGGGGAAGGCTGGCTTTCTCAGATAGATAATTGGATTGGAAAGTATGCGCAAGTCTGAGCTCCTGCTGGTTTCTGGCCACATAGCTGTGCCTATCCCATCCCATCAGCTGCTGACAGCTCTCCTGGTTGGATGCTACAGTGCTGTTTACAGCCTGCCTGCCTCAAAGAGGGAGTGGGAACAGCTGACAGCTATTGAAGGAGTCAGTCTATGGCTTGGAGAAGATGCACTTTGGTCTATGGTGGTGTCAGGATTGCTTCAGTAAGGTAACCCTGAAGGACACCCAAACGTGCAGCTCTATTATCACCGCCAATTGCTATGATGGGTCTTCTTGCTACAGTCATTGCCCCCTCACATATGGGGCGAGATCCCTTCCCAGAGCAGTGTTCATCCCATTGAGCAGGAAAGAGCAGCTGAATCCTGGTGGGACTGGCAGCGTGTCGGGTCCTTCCACACAGCTGGACTGCTCTCAAGTGCTGTGAGTGGGCAACAGAGGAATGAAATTGAGTTTTTCATGCAAAACAGTTTGAGCAAGGTAAATGGGTGCAAGAGATGGGCAGAGACCCACAGGCGATAGAGCTCTGGGTGGGCTGGTGATACCATGACATACCCACATGGTGAGGAGTATCTTCCTTTTCTCCTTACCTCACCTGCCATCCAAGGAGCTGGAGCTAATGAGAGCACCCTGGTTTTGCCATGCACAGATTTACAATCTCGTGATAACTGCAGGAAAAGACAGGAATCCTCACTGTTCCTCCAGGCGAGGGGGTTTCTGAATACACACAAGATGAGAAACCCTGCTTGGTTTTGATGTTCCCTGGAGGATATTCTGCTGCTGACAGCTCTCTTTGAATGTCAGCAGGGAAACTCTGCTTCCTTCTCCTTCCCTCTGCTGCTTTGAACGAGTCAGGGTGGGTTTTCTTTTTTTAAATTTTATTTTTTTTCCCAACTGTTTGGCAAGTGGACTTGACTGCTCTGAAAACATGCTGTAGAGGCTCTGGTTCCTGCTGGGAAGCTGGTTTCTGCAAGAGGGGCTTGTTCGCCCTGGCATCTCCTCACAGTTTCCTAAATCAGCAGGAGTCCGAGTGCTTCACTCACTTGTGATGGAGTGATACCGCTTCCCATCTGTATTTGACATCTGTGAAGGCTGCAGTTGTCTGTGTTCTACATTCATATACAGTCGCTCTTTGAGAGGTTGTTGTCAGCTTATATGCCTGAAGATCAGTTCAGTTTTCTGGCTTGTAGCATCAGGAAAGCTGTGATTTGGTAGTTGTAGTGTACTTTGCACTTGATGGTCATGTTGGGTGTACCAGCAGGCAGCCCTGAAAGGGGTAGTGATAAGAATCTATGTGGACATTGGCCAGTGACACCAATTTGTACTGGGCCACATAAAAGTCATTGGCTGGCGATACTGGAGTCCAACATGACCTAAGAGTACTGGATGATCGGATTCTATCCCCATGGGTGAAATCAAAGATGCAGGATTTGTGCATCCCTGTTGTGGGCTGCTGTGCTGTGCTGTCTCTCTTCCCCTGCTGCTCTGAAGCCTTGTGGGTGAGTGAGCAGGCATCTTTCTGTTGCACTTCACCTTTCACCAGCTAGAGGTCAAATTAGGTGGGAAGCAGGTTCCCCTATGCATCTGTTCATCCCAGAGCTGCAGTGACTTGGGAGGATCTGGCCAACAGCAGGGCTGCCATCCAGAGGGACCTAGACAGGATGGAGCAATGGGGTTGACAGGAGCTCATTAAAGGAGGAGCGTGAAGTCCTGCACCTGGACAAGAGTGTTCTCTTGCAATGATCCAGGCTGAGGACTGCCTGGCTGAGTAGCAGCTCTCCTGAAAAGGACCTGGGATTCTGGTAGACAGCAAGTTGGACATGAGCCATCAGTGTGCCTACACAGCAGAAGAGGCCAACAACATCCTCAGCTATACAAATAGGATCACTGCTAGCAGACTGAGGGGAAGGTGATCATCTTGAACTCAATTGCTAGACTATATCCAGATTCTGTGCCCAGTTTTAGGCCGCTCAGTACAAAAAAGATATTGATCAACCAGAGTAAGTTCAGGAGAGGGTGGAGAGATTGGCTAGGATTTGGAGAACCTGTCCTTAGATGAGAGGATGAGAGAAACAAACTTATTGAGGCTGGGGAAGAGAAAACTTGGAGGGACCTAACAACAGCATTCTCATGCCTACAAGGAGGTTATTGAGAAGATGGAGACAGGCTCTTCACATTGGTGAGTGGTGGGAGGATGTGAGACAGCAGGCATAAGTTGACATGAGAGCACTTCCACCTGGATATAAGGAAAAGCTTTTTGCCATGAGGACAGGCAAGCACTGAAGGAGGTTGCCCATGGAGGAGGTTGTGCAGTTCCCATTCTTAGGGATTTTTGAGGCCTGAATGGACAAAACAAGCTCGTCTGATCTCACAGCTGACCCTGCTTTGAACAGGAGGTTGGACTAGAGACCTCCTGAGGTCCCTTCCAGCCTGGGTTATCCTGTGATCCATCCTCTGCTGCGAAACCCTAGGCCCTAAATGACATCAGAGGGCCTGTATCCAGACTCTGCTGCTGATCTGGTGCAGCTGACACTTGTTTTAAATACCCACTAATTGCTCTGTCACTGCATGCGGGTGCTTAGCCTCTCACACCCATCGTTTCCATTGCTTTGGGACTTCCAGCTACAACTTGGCAGTGTAGCACACTGCAGTTAGCTCATTGCAGTATGCAGCTGCAGTAGGAAAACTCCCTTTTTCTGTGCTAGGAAGGTTGCTGTTCCCAGCAAGAGCTAGAGCCAGCTTTTTGGCATAGAGCAATTAATTTTCCGTGTCTCTACCTCAAGTACCTGTCTCTGCTTTCTGACTACTCAGCAATCTCCATGCTGGTGTGCAGGGTTTGGCTGAGCTGTGCTTTTTGCTGGGTGCCTTGCATACATGCATTGAGTGCTGCTTGTTTCTTGGAGGTTCTGGTCTAACAGTGCCTTAGAGTCTTGTCAGAGATGCGATCTTGTGAGTGTGCAATGAGATTTGCAAATGACTGTCTAATCTCTCTAGATGCAATCTGTACTTCAAAGTCTAGAGGCGCTTGCTGGCTACTGCCGTGCATTCTGCATTGGTGGTGTTGTACCAGGCGTTTTTATTTCCAACTCCAAGAGAAATAGCAGGCTCCAGTAGACCCATTGCAGCAGAGAAGGCAGCAGGTTGTACCACCGTCTCCTCAAACCCTTCCTTTAAGAAGGTGCAGCTTGAATTTGACAGGTTTCCTGTCACAGAACAGCTGAGCTGAATTTCCCCACAGTGGGCTGAGGATGCGCGCTGTGCATGCAGGGGGATGTTAGTGACAAAATCAGACACAAAGGGACAGATAACGATGCCCTGCTGCAGGTTACCTTGCTGAAATCCATGGGTCCTGCGGCCTCCCAGGGGACAGTTTGCGGTGATGCTGGTTGTCACTCGCGTTGTCATGGGCAGGTGATTTTCTGCATGGTGTCAGTAGCTCTGTGCAAGATGTGGAGTATTCAGGCTACTGTACCTGGCATGGCTGTGCTGTTGATGGAGACCGTGCAGGGTTGGGATACAAGGAAAGGGAGATATGTCCTTATCCCTCCCAGTCTATGTGCTTCTCTTTGTCCCTCTGTTCTGTGAGAAGTGTTCTGGATGAGACATTAGGTGGTCAGCTTTAGTTTTCACCTGCTACTTCTGCTCTCCAGGGTGACAAAGAGATGTTATTTAACTCCCCATATGCTCCATCTAATGCCCGGACGGATGCCCAGCCAAAATGGCTCTTGTCATTTCTTCCTCCTCTCTATCCCCTTCCCTTCTGACTGCGATAATGACTTTTCAGGGAGCCCTTGAATTGCCTCTTGCATCTGCCTTTGATTTGAATGCCTCTTGCCTGCTGACCCTTCTCACAGGAAGTCAGCTTAAGTGTGGTTCTCCTAATTAGTTTTGCTTTAATTTAATCTTTTGAAATAATTTTATCAAAAAGAGGAAACCTTCTATCCACTCCCTCATTTTATCGGCTTGTTTTCATGCATGGTCTCTGGGTTTATTTCTCTATTTCCCTTGTCTCTAGATAGGACATAATTTGCATATTTGATTAAGCTCCATATGTTATCAGGGAGCCAGTTGAAAGAACAGCAAGTCCCTGATAAGGCACTGCGTATCCGTCTCTTCCTTTCACCATCCTCCACTCTATCCTCCTCATCATCCTGCAGCCATATCTGTGCCCCAAATCACCTCTGCAGTCTGTCTCACCTCCGCCTTCTCCCATTGGCCAGATGACTGATTTCTGGTTCAGCTGCAGATAGGCATTGATGTAGACATCAGTGTGACAGCTCTTGTCTTTAAGAAGGAAGCAAGCAGAAAGGGTTCAGAGGATGGGAACTGAGTGCTGGTGAGGATGTAAACCATGACAGTGAGGTCCAGATTCAGTTCCCTGCTCTCTCTGAAGCCCGTCACAGGATCCCATTGTGCCTAAGGGTATGTGTTGCACAAAACTTGCTTGTTCCCACTGTTCACTCATTACATAGTCCAAGGCTTTGTTGAGAGTCTCAGATGGATTATTTGCTGCAAGTCTGGACTGACACCTTTAGCTCATCTCCCAGGTGCTAGAAATGACTGCTGTGCAGAGACAACAGAGTAGGGTCAGAGTGGCTGGATACAGAATAGCCACTGACAAAGATCCATATTTTTTCCCTGAAATTTGAAATGTATTTTAAAATGTGCATATCTATGTGTGTGTGTGCACGCAAAAAATATTGCTTAAAAGTTTAAACTCATGCCTTTCAGGCTTTGTTCTCTGGCTACTGCTCTGTGAAAACAGTTTGCCTTAAATAGTTTTCCCAGCCCACCTCTAGGAATCCTTAAATTTAAAATGAGTTGTGGATACCCCCGAGGAAACTTAGGGAAATGTACAGTTTAACTGTAATTCTCCTCCCCACCACTGATGCTTAAACTGGGGGAAGTTTTGCTCAGTTTGTGGCCCATAGCTGGGCATTTCTGGGCGTGATCAGAGGCCCAATTCCTGGCATGGCAAAGGCAAGGTGGGTTCATAACAGCAAACAAAAGCAGTGTAATTAGCCATGTTACTGGAGCTGGAGAAGGGACCGCAGCTTGCATAAGGGGGCCTTGGTTATTCAAAAAGAGCCTTTCACTCAACTGACATCTGAAGCGTAGGAACGAGAGGTTTGATTTATGAGCCAGCTCTTAATTAAAAGGCAAAAAGGAATGTGCCTTACTTTGTTAGGATAAGCAACTTTTGGCTTGAGTTAATTTGAAGAGTCCCTCTCCACCTCTCCTCTGCACACACCCAGACCCCCCTGTGTGTGGCAGCCCCTCAGCATCAACGTGGTGGTTGCGAACTCCTGTTAGGGGGCTTTAACGCCATCTGCATATCCACCACTTATGAACGTTGCTGGTGGTGTTTGTGAAGCCAATGAGAAGGAAAGCAGAAATAAAATTCCCCCCTGTTCCTCTCCAACTTGATCTCTTCCCCCTCGTGCTTCTTTCATTTTGGTTTAATGACTTTGGCTTGCTATGCTTCATCATCTCTCATTTCATCTTGGTGGCAGCCCGGCTTGAGAGCAATCAAGCTTTGATGGATTGCTGGTTGTTAGACTCATGTGTGTGAAGCTTGGGGGGAAGCATGAGAGGGTTGTGCTGGTTTTTGTAGACCCCAGCCCATATGGTGTCTGCGGGAGTGAGGACGTGTGTTGCTATGCAGGATTCAGGGATATGTTCTTGCTTGGTCTGACACTTGTCTTTTTTGTTCTTTTTTTTTCTTTTCTTTCTTTCTTTCTTCTCCAAAATCCTGTCAGTAGCCTTTCACCTCTCCTAAATGAAACCATACGGAAAAGCTGCAGGTCCTTGGCCCTTTCTGAAATTAGAAAAGCTATCGTTCTGGGTGAGGGGTAGAAATACGGACTGAAGGCTAGACCAGGAGAGTTAATCAAAGCTGTGGCTCCAGCAGAGTTGCCCTGGGATGCTGTGCCTAGGGTGATCAGAAAGCATCTTGCTAGCTGTAATAGCAGCAGCTAACCGTATAGATTTGACTGTAACCTGATAGTGTCAAATCTAGGTTAATATAAATATCACCTTTTTCATGAACTTGACTCTGTCATTGCTTGGCTTTCTTCATACTAGCAAGTGTTCTACAGCTATGAGCCCAAGGATGAACATTCATCTCCTAAATTTAAAAGGACCTGAGTTGGAGTGGTATTTCAATGCAAAACCCCAAAAGAAAATAGATGTGCTAGCTGGGTTGGCATCTGTACTTGACTGGAGACCGCAGGACTGTGTTAACAGAGATATCCCTTACATGGGCCGCATCCCATAGAAGATCACTCTTGGTAAGAGTTGTTCTTATATATCAGCAGCATTGCATCAAGTATGCACCAGTACCTCCAAGCTGGGATCTCCCTTGGTGCAGTGAGCCTGGAAGTGTGTGTTGGAAACAAGTTGAGCACTCCCAGGCTCCAATGGGAGATGGGTTGGGGCCCCGGGGGTGCCAAGAGAAGCAAAATCTGGAGAGGAAAGTTGGTAGCCAGTCATCTCTGGGTTTCAGCTCTGGTTACATTCTGTAGTGCAGAACACGTTCTGCTGATGATTCACAGGGCTGGGTCACTTTGGATAAGAGAACATGAACTCCTAAGGGACTTGAGTGGGTTTTGGAAGCTTTGCTGATGGTTGTTTTTCTAGCTGATGTGGTACATTGGCAAAGGACCCCAGCACACTATTGTGTCTATGGCATCCTGGAAATTCAAACTGCTGTTTCTAATGCCAGCCATGCTGGTATCCCACCCTGCTGGGATGCTTATGGCTGTGGTCTGGAGTCATCTTTTCTTTTGACTTCTTGTAACTTTTTTTTTTTTAACTGAGGCTGGCAATAAATTCCAGTGATGTCAGGGAAAAGGTTATCACTGAGACTGGCAGAGACCTCGTCATATTAATTTTTCAGAACCGTTCTGATGAAATCTAATTAAACATAGTGACCGGCACTGTGCAAATCTCCCAGTGTTTACCTCATTTGTCATACAGTTGATTAAGGCTGGGTTATCGGGGGGAGTTTATGACTTGTGATATCTGCTGGGGTGGCTGTGGTTTCGCACACTACAGGCACTTTGATCTTTTCCCCACTGCTTACAAGCTTCTGTGGGTTTCTCTTGGATTTCATACACAATCAATTTATCTCCTTGGGGTCTAAGGGAACATATTGATGATAACCTTAGCGATAAGCACATGTTGTGCATGCTAATGAATTTCTCCTGCCCTTCAGACAGCATCTCTGTGTTGGTAAGTCGTAGGACCTTGGCATCCTGTTAGGTTTGAGTATTTGTCTGTCTCTTACAATGAGAATAACTCATTTTTTTGTTTTCTTACAGAATGGAGAAAATTTTAGAAAAAGAATAAATAACAGAAAAAAACCCCAGACCTGTGCCAAATCAAAACTGATTGCTTCTCCTTCCTCTTTTTCAACAAAACAAACAAACCTCCAAAGCTCTGAAAGTTTTACGATGAAACAACCACTTATGGTTATTTGACCTCCTCACCTCCCCTTTTCTCCTTTTTTCTTTTTTTTTTGTTAATTAGCTCTCTTCTCACAGGTATTTCTACTGTGAGATGGAAAAGTCATAATCTTTTGATGCTTTCAAGCCCCCTCTCCCCCTTGTGACGATGTAAATTAATTCCCCAAATCCCACCTAAGTTCTGAGTTTTTAGCTAATTTACTATTCATGGAGAAAAAGAAAACGTTTCCAAATTTGTATCTCTCTGTTTTGCTTGCATGTCTATCTCAGCATGCAATATATGGAGAGGTGCAAGAACTTACGAGACTGCTGCATTTAGGCTCTTTGTTACACCACTTCTGCTGGGTTAGCATTTTTGTCTGCTTGGAAGCTGGAAAATTGAACTCATCTTGGGAGCCCCAGTAGTGAAATAAATTATCATAATATAGTGGGAAAAGAAAAGATTTTAGGATGCTGAGTAGTGTGGGGCTACCCTGGTGTATTACATCTGTTCATTTAGGTATGTATGGTGGTTTTGGGCTGCATGACTGAGATATTCTTATTTTGAGGGAAGAGGGCTGCTTGGGCTGGAGAAATGCAGGCAAATGTAACACCTAAATGCTGAAAGTCCCAAATGCATCCTGACACTAATTGTTAATAGCTATAACGGCAAGCTAAAGCTGAGCATTGATTGTTAATTCATGATTTTTAAGACAATCTCTCATTTTTAGGGGAATCTGACTTTTTTTAGGGGACTGGTGGTGCTGCAAAGCAGTGATGGGGGGCAAGAGATTAAAAGACCTGTTGCAATTAGTATTCCAATGCTCTGCCTTTAAAAAGTTGTTGGCATAATGCATGTATGTGCAGATGCAGGATCATTCACCAAGGTGTTATATGCCCCACTGTGTTAAAAAGGATTTTTCTTTAGGGGAATCTGCTAGAGGGGATCCGAGTTCTACCCATCTTGCAAAGCTCTGAGCAGTCCCAGGTTACGATGGGGCAATGGTCAACAGGACCTGAATAACCACAAACTCATTACACTGTCATCTGCCAGTACTTAAGATATCAGCATGGATATTATGGAGTTTTTTTCCCCCCTGGGTTTTCATCTTGATCATGCTTTGAAACCCCTGCCTGTCTCCTGCTCTGTGATGTAGCCCAGGCTCCCACTGTGCTGCTTTCCTCCCTGTTAAGGAAATCTCAGGCACTTTCCTCTTAAAGCTCACACTGACATTGTCATAGAAGTGCTGCCCTTCTCCTCACTGCAGAAGGCAAGCCCTGCTAGGAAAGATGATATCACTTGCACTAAATATACACCAGCCATCAGGCCCTTTGTCCGTGCCAGGGATGCTCTGGCAGACTCTGATGTGACTTATTTTCTATGTTTTGTCAATTCTGTTGGTGGCAGGTGATTTCATTACCCGCTCTTTAATTGCTTGCAGAGAGACTAGCTATTATTTGTTTGTTTTCACTCTCCTGATGGAAACATGTGCTGGTGACCTGCTTGCAGTTCCCTCCTCCAAGATGCACAGATCAGCCTTGTCACCTGGTTTCCAAACCTACTTCTGTTTTTTTTTTCTTTTTCTTTTTTTTTTTTTTTTTTGGATAATGCTGCAAAGTTTGGAATTGGAGTCAAATTCCCAGAAAGTTCATTTTCAGGGTTTCAGTCTAGTGTGCTATGGTGGGATCTGGGGACTCTGTTATGTTCCCTGTGTGCCACCAGCTCTCTGGGTGATCTTGGACTCATCTGTCCAATCTCCCTACTTCTCCTGATGAAAAGGAGAGGGGAAGAGGGTGTTTGGGAAAGGACTGATTTCCTCCTTGAACACTGTCTGGACTAGGGATGTAGTCTCAGCAAAATTTGCCCTATATATGTTCACTGGGATAGCTAGTTGGTCCTGGATCTTCCTCACATCTGCTGCATCTTGTGGACAGCATATGACCCCATTTTTTCTGCTGTCTTGTCATCTGGTTCCATACTTCCAATAGCTACCTTGTCTGACTGTTCTTTGACCTTGCTCTTCAGGGTATTTCAGGTTTCCCTGAAACAGAAAGAGGACGAGAGGAAATGGCCTCAGACTGCGCCAGGGGAGATTTAGATTGGATACTAGGAAAAATATCTTTCCTGAAAGAGTGGTCAAGCATTGGAACAGGCTGCCCAGAGCGGTGGTGGAGTCACCATCCCCGGGGGTTTTCAAAAACCGTGTAGATGTGGCACTTCAGGGCATGGTTTAGGAGGCCTGGGGGTGTTGGGTTGACGGTTGGACTTGATGGTCCTAGAGGTGTTTTCCAACCTTAATGATTCCATAATTCCTTCTTCCGTTTCCTTCATTCCTTACCCATAAGTAGCTTCCTTCAAACCTCCACAGTTTTGTTTCTGCTGGCTGGCCCTTTGGCCTTGTTCATCTTGGATGTCAATCTACAGTTTGATCTGAGCAGCAGACTAAAACATAAGAAACCTGACTTCAGTTTCCTGCTCTGCTACTGACTTTTATGACCCACCTTTTGGAGGATGGGGATTCATCTCATTTAATGTAGATATGTCCATCTACAGGAGGTATTGCCAACTCCCTTTCCAGTCCTGTGAGAGAAATCAGACCTTTTAAGAGACATCTGGCAGGAGACTGAAATTGCTTATTTTAGGTCAGATGAATTGTGTCCTAAAAATGTCTCTTTCTCTCCATTAAAAATAAAGGGAGCTGAGGGCACCTTGTTCAGATGTAAACACCCCTTATATCTCTGTTCCCTGTCTCTAAGTGACAGTAATGGTGTTTCCCTACTTTGTCAGGGGTCTCGGGAACAATTAGTGGTTGTGAGGTCCTCCAACATTATAATAGAAAAGCTCATGCAGTGTTATCTTATGCATGATTTTCCTGCTGGAATTTCATTAACATGCTCAGATGGGGCCATTTCTTTTGGTCCTTGGTACTGTCCAGTATTTTCTTCATTCTAATGCAGGTGACTTATCCAACCTCTTCTATGAAACTCACATGCTCTTACCTGGACAGGCCGTGGCCCATACACCTAAAGGTTGCAAAGAATATACGGAAGATGGCTTGAGAGCGGGGACACTGGGCTGCAACATCAGCTCATATGGTTTAGGAGACAAGAGGGGCTGCCAACAGATCCAGCATGTGTACACCCCTACATGATTGATTCTTTCTGATGTTGTTACAAATGCTCCTTAAACTGCTAAAAGCTTAGGAAAAAAAACTTTAGGCTCATTTAAAAGGGAAAGGGAGCCTGCAGAATTTATGGCATCTGCAGTGACTGGGGGCACTGCCAGCAAATTCAGAGTTACGAGTGGATGAGCAGGCTGGTCTCTTGTTGGGATCACACATCTGACAGTTGCAGCCATCCTGGGGCTGGCTCTGTTGTTATTCTGGTGAATTCTGCTGCTGCACATGGGCAGGGCATCACATCACCATGCACCAGCACCTCATGATGCTCTGGGTAATGGGGCACCCTTCAACAACTTATTTTGGAACGCCCAGCATATTTCCATGTGATTTGGAGACTCAAGTTAGTAGGATGAGATGGATTAAAGAAGAGAAGAAGTATTTAGGCATGCAAAGATGCAGTCAAGATACTTTCAAAAGTACTTAGGTCTATGATTCCAGTTGCAGGAGGTCCTTATACCCAGGAACATGCAATCAGAAGGGCACAAGTAACTGGAGCAGGCAGACACTGAAAGGGGAAAGTGTGGAAGGCAGCAAGTTCCTTAGAAGGATCTGAATGGAGCAGGTGGTTGATGGGAAAGGCCAAATCAGATTGGGGGTGATATAAAGAACATGAGGGCACGAAGAGTAGTCAGAAAAAACTCAGTATGACATAATGGCAGAGCAGGAACCCTTGATCTATTCCTGGCTCTGTTGCTGATTGCAGCATGACCTCGGGCAAAACGCTTTCCTCTCTACATGCCTCCTACGCTCTTCTCTACATAGCCTGTGAGTTCTTCAGGGAATGGACTGTCACTTGCAATGAGCACGTCCTGCACCAAGCACAGTAGCACTTTGATTTCGTCTTGAGGCTTCACAGGCAACTGAACTGTTAGTTCAAAGCTGGATGTTGTTGGGGTTCAGCTGCTTTCCGATGCAAAATTTCCACTTGCAAGACTTCACTGCTGATGCGAGTGCTGTCTCCTTCCACATGACGCATGCTTGTGCATTTGTGCAAGGGCTTTGGCTGAGCTCTTTCAACACACGACTTTTCTTAGACCCTCGTGCATCTCTGATTTCCCTGCCGTGCAGTATGCAGGAATGCTGTACTTTGGCCTCCCTGCCCCCTCCCAACAGGTTGATCATAAATTAGGTTCTGATGTGGGTATTGAATTTCACTCCAGCTGCTGGAGCTGTGGCACATCTGTGGTCCTCCTGTGGTTAATGGCTTCACAAAAATGAAGCAATAAAGGTTATGATGGCTGTGTTTTAACCTCATGGCCCTCATTCTGTTCGACAGGAGTGTTTCTCTGGAACAGTTAAAACCCCACTGCCTGCACTTTAAATATCTCCCAGTGATGTGCCATCTTTGAGCAGATTTTATGAAGTGATTTTATTTTTGAAATTTAACAAAGCTGAGGCATCTTTTTTTCTCTCTTTTTGGTTTTTCTTCAAGAAAGATGAATTGACTCTCTTCAAGGTAAATAAACCTGTCTCTGAATTATGCCCTGATTTAACATTTACATAAGACAGAAGTCGGTGCAAAGCAAAAAGAGAAGGGGCAAAAAACCCCCCACTTAACTTGAAATCTTCCAGTGTAAGTCTGTAATGCTTTTCTAAAGGACACAGGCATGCACACGGTGGGGAGGATTTGTCTGTAAAGAACAGTTCACAGCTCTGGCCACCAATGAGCCCTTCAAGGGAGAGTGCTTCCCTTCTCTCACAAACCTACTGTCTCTTGTGAAAAACCATGATAATGAAAACTGAGATGTGACTTTGGACACTGAGATTTTACTGCATCAGAAATGCTGGCATTTTACCAACTGTGCAGTGAGCATCCTTAGAAATTCAGCCCTTTTCAGGTGTCTTCTCCCAGTCCTACTCTCCTGATGAATACCAGTTCTTTAAAAGCATCTTGACTGGTTTTTAAAGGGAAGTGAAGTCTTCACACTCCAAACAAGACTACGGTCATCTCTGCTGGGTGTTGTAGATGCTACTTAATGTGCCACTCAGAGATTCTCCAGCTGTAGGATTTGGCTGCCCAGCAGATCAAATCAATAATGTATTTATCCTCCCAGCTCTGCTGACAGGTATGGATGTGGTACTGTCTCTGAGTTGCAGAGAGAGCAAAATTATTCAGGCTATGTACTTGGATGCCTAAAGTAGATTTACCTGGAAAAGAGGTAGAAATTTAATTTTAAGTGGTTCAGATCACCTTCTAGCCAGGATGTCCTTGTGTATATAGACAGCAGGGTTCAAAGCATCACTTATACCACTCCTTGGATACAGCTACCCATCTCCTTTCTATACAAATAACTAAAATGCTTAGGGGTAGAACTCATGAAATGCCCTGCTGGTGCAGACATGCTGCCGGGTTATGTGACTCCATGTGAGACATCACAGCAGAAAGTGTGAACTTGCACAAGCTACATGGGTTGTGGCACAGGACAGGGGTGAACTTTAGGGTCTCTAGGATGACAGTAAGATTATTCCCTTAATGAGTTATCCTGCTCCACTTGGGAAAGAAGGGCTTTTTTCTGACCTTCTTTCTACCCTGAATTGTGTTTTACCCCTGGTATGGTTGTACACAGATCCCACCATCTTCAAAATCTGCTGATAGTGCTTGACATGCTGATTTTTTTGCAGAAAGGCGAGTAAGGCATGCTAGCCACCCACTTGGAGAAGATAAACAGTCTTGTATTTATTTAACTCATTTGCTATTAATTACAAAGGATGACCCTTCGCTCATCTGTTATGAAGGATATTGACTTCCTCTCTACAGGTCTTCCAAGAAACTTGCTGCTTAAGCATGCTTGGCATAAATCCGGAGAGGGGCCCTGGGGTAGTTTTTAAGGAACATGGGGTCTGGTGTTAGAGCTAATGAGCTTGTTATGAGACATATACTGGTATCTCTAGCGGCTCTATCCTTTGCCACTGTGTCCAGCCTGTCTGCAATTAGGAACAAGGTCTGTGACATTGTGCTTTATACTAAATCTGCAATGAGACAAAAATGTCTGATTTTCACTGAACGTAGCAGAAACTCATGATCTGCAGAGTAAGAACAAATTTTTTTTCTTTATGACTTGAATTCTTTAGAAGTCCCCAAGGACTTACTTTTTAAAATTGGAAGGTTCTTTCTTTTTTCTTTTTTTCTTCTTCTTTTTTTTTTTTTTTTTTTTTTTTAACAGAGCTGCTGCCCATTTTGCTAGGGATTTAGAAATTAGAACAATGTTAGCCTAGGTAGTTGAAGCTATAACCCTGGACAGAGCACTTATGAGAGCGTGTTAGGTAATTGATTTTGATATATTGACATGGTTGGAGGCAAGCGAAGAGTATCTGGATGGCTCTAACAGATGAAGACACACAGATCTAGGTCCATGTTGCTCGCTTGTCCAAGATAACTCTTGCACTGTATCTGTAAGAGGTCAATAACGACACAGAGTGCAAATCCAAGATGCAAGGCCACCCCTGCAAATGATTCCCTCTTCTTTGCTCATGATCAGTTAAATTAGAGACTACACATATGGAAGTGACCTCAAGAAGTCTTTCAATTCCCTCTACCCCAAAGAAAAGCCACTGTAGCTAAACCATTCATCTGGGAGGTTCAGGTTAACTTGGCCACTGTAGTGTCTCAGGGAAGACCCTTGGAGTCCAGCAGTCTCTGCCTGACTTGGATAATTTCTGACTGTTGGGTTTGCAGGTTTTGCCCATATTTTATTTTAATGAATGTCACTCTTCTGGGGGCTTGTCCAGCCATTGTCAACCAATTCATCTGAATTACCCCATTCAGTTCAGTCCTATTCACTCCTTGCGATCCATTATCATCACCTTTCTTCCCTACCGTTAATATCACCCAAGCTGCTCTTTCTTTTTACACTGGAAACTTTAAATGGATAGATATGTTAATTGGTATCATTACAACAAACGGTCCTAGTCACACTGCAATTCGGGTGAACGTTTCATGTTGCCATTTAAATGATGAGTTTTTTTCCTTTTTCTTATGCCACTGACAGCTACTTGTGTTTAATTCATTTTGATTTCATTAGGAGGGGGAAGTTATCAGGATTGCATCATTAAAAATGCATGCTTGGGTTATTCATGCATGTTTCATATATCCCTGTGTATGATCCATCATAATTCAACATTAGCCAATGGGGATACCAAGTGGAAAGGGTTTGCTGAGCATTCATATAATTCAATTACACCCATGACGTCACATTGATTGGATTCTTAATGACACCTCCAAGCTGTGCCATGAACAGGGCTGGGCAAAATTAAGCTTTCTACTGAGGCTGCCTGTGCCTGGGAGCACAAGGTTTGTGTTAATGCTCCAGATTTGTGGAAGTTTGGATCCAATGGGAAATGGGCAGCTGCTTCAGAGCTGCTCAACAGCTGGAGCTGAAGGCCAGATGTGAGCCAGCTCAGGCCGCATGGCATGAACCTTGACTGCCATAGGAGTTGTGCTGCTTGGGTCGTAATAAGGAAATAAGATGTTCTCTCTGCTGTTCGCTGGTGTTATTAAAGTGCTTTTCTCAGTACAGCGGTTCCCATGGCGGAGGGACGACGTGTCATGCTGCAATAAGTCCTCCTAATCCAGTGTAACTCTGCTTACAGTGGGGCACTGGGTTGGCTAAAACCCCTTCTTGTTGATGGGTGATTGTGGAGCAGTGCATGGAGCTGTTCCCTGCAGCTGAAAAGGGAGATGGGAGATGCAACTGGTGGCACCTTCATCCTTTCCTCTTGTCATGAATCCTGATTTAGGATAAATCATTAATTCCACCTTCCTCCCCCCTCACCTTCACTACAGTCTTTCACCCCTTTAGTGAACAGAATCTCTCCGTTCCAGAGCCTGCCCACAATATACATAATGAGAAAGTGCTGTTCTTGCGGGTCCAGACGGCACAGGGCAGATGTCGAGTAACTTAACAAGGCCCATTATTTTGAGAGCAAAGGTGGGCTCCCTCCTGATGGATGTTCCTGATGCTCTGAGCACTGTGGGATATCCCTCTGACAGCCATCCATGCTGCTCCTCCCTCTCTGGACCTTCAAGATCGTGCAGCAACAATAAGTGAGCAGGAAAAGGGTGGAGGGAGTGAGCTAGAGGTTGCAATTTGCTTGTTGTTGGGTGAGAAGACCTGTGTTGGTCAGTGAAGCTGGAGAGGTTGGGATTACACATTGGAGAGGGGAGCATGGACAGCTCCTTCCACCCAGCATGTTGCTCCCTTGAGAACTGGCCTCATCCCCACAGGAATGATAAAGTCTTTGTCACCTCCTTGGACAATGTGTCTTGCACAGCACCTTATACACTTGGATGCTTATCTCAGTTGGGGTGTCCTGGCAGTGCTGCTTCTTGGTATTAGTCAAGTGGAGCAAGGATCACTGATGTAGAGTTTTTCCTGATGCTCCTTTAAAAAAAAAAAAAAAAAAAAAGAAAGGAAGACTCGGCATCCCTCACTGCCTCTCACTTCAATATATTTAATAATAACTTTCTCTCCACGAGTTTCTCTCATGCACCCATGTGCCTCAGCAGTTTTTAAGCTCTAGTGAATTACAGCCCAGGAGTGGATTATCTCCATTTTATTGGTGCTGGATCACAAGCCCAGAGAACTCAAAAAAATCTCTGTTTCAGATCACGGCCAGGAGAAGAAATCACTCCTGCTTCTGACTCCTAGACCTCTGCTTTAAGCACATGAGCATTCAAACTACTGATCCTATTGATTTTCAATTACGGCTCAAATGGAAGTGGTTGTAGCTTTGTGTTAACCCTCGGGAGACTTTGCCCTGTCATCTCTAGTGAGGAGTAGGGGGAGAAATCCCATGTTGCACGTGCTGATGTGGATCTGTCGTCGTGTGGCTGAAACTCACTCCTAAGCAGAAATGGGTTGCACTGCAGCTTGTTAAAACAACAAATTCACTTTTTATGGGGATGGGCGTTCTTGCTGAGGGCAATACGTGGGTGTGTGGCATTGAGAAATCACAGCTATAAATACAGAGTTATTGTGGTGTGGTAGAAAGCTATTGTTGGCATGAGTATGGGGTATTTTTAAATTGTATGAGGAGACTTATTTTAAATGGCAGCTGTGCTGAACCTAGCTGGCATGTTAGGGGTAGTCCCTGCAGAGCTGGCTTATCAGGCAGAAGGCAGATGAGAAGTTTGAAGCTGAAAAATTCAGACCCTTCCTTCCCTGATTTTTAGGTTGGTCAGTGGTTGCCAACTACTATTGCGGGCAGGTGGCTGTGAGCTTGCACTTGTATGCACACACTTGCTCTGTGTTTTGAGGGTGCTTTCCTCATTGGATCTCTCAGCTCTTCGCCAAAGCCAGGAAACAACGTGTCCATTCTCCTGGCTGGAGATGCAAAGGAATCAAATAATTTGTAGAGCCAGGTTAAGATCGTGGCATATTCCCTGCAAAAAAAAACATTCAAGGATTATAATTCCCAGAAGCCTAGCCAAGAGCTAGAATGAGTTTCACAAGAGTTGGATTTGTCTTGGACTTGGTCTGCCCTGAACCATGTCTCAGTCCATTCATCCATTCCCTGCTTCCAGACCAATGTATGCGTTTGTTCCATTAGCTTTACATGAGAGCCACTGATTATGTTATTTATAACAGCCTGCCGATCGCCTGCCTGCAGCCGGGCAGCTGGAGCCAGTGTTGGGTTACCATCACCTGCTCCCTTCCCAGTCCCCCTTTGCTGCATCAGAGGGTGCAGCAGGGCTGGATTACAGACCTGGGTAGTGGCCCTGAACCGTTGGTGTCCCTGGCCGTGGGGCACTGTCCTCGTCCTTGCCTTTCCCTCAGAGCAGAGCCTGCAGGGAATGAAATGCAGCAAGGCCCTGAGTGAGGTATATCCTGTAGGATGTTCTCTGTAAGGACTAAAGGCAATATTCTTCAAGGCAGTTTTGTACCTCTACTCCTTTTGTGTTTACCTTAAGCCAAAAATATTTATTATTAATAATATTAAAAATATGCATCGTGTCTGGGCAGGAGCAGGGCCTTTCTGGGGTGGGCACTGTGTTGCCCTCTTGAAGATCCAGCATATCTTTTCAGGGTGCTGCAAATAAGTGCCAAGCACCCTCGAACGGTAGGAGGAGAGGATCTCAGCTAAATGGGAACGGGGTCCTCATGGTGAAGGAAGCGGGCTGCTCTAAGCTGGCAATTTTATCTCACTTATTCTCCCTAGAGGGGAGCAAGCAACCCTACCTACTTCTTTTCCGTCCCTTAGCAGCAGCATCTGGCATTATCACATTTGTTATATCTCCTCCTTACAGTGCTGACATAAGAGGACATCTTCCAGGGTTGTCAACATGATAAAAAGTAGGAAATATCAAAGCCCCAATGCATGAGTCTTCATGACTCTTTCCTTTCCAGTCTGAATACCAGCTCTGCTGTGTCCTGGAGCAGTAAGAAAGGTGAAGTTGACCTCACTCCTCTCTATTGCATGTTTATCTGGAGGATGCAAACTCCGATCATGGGTGTTAGCACTGCTGGCAATAACCAGAAGCCAGTGGCCAGGTTAGTATGAAAAAATAGATGAACATTTTTTGCAAGGGAGGCTGCTCAGAGCACATTTCTTTCTTTTCAGCCTGACTGTGCATGTGAGGAGGGATGTGCAGGGGTAACGGAGGTAGAAGGGCTGCAGCTTGATTACACGATCCCTTTCTGTGCTTATTGAGTATCAATTGGAAACAGCTCCCCGCAGTGGCTCTGCTTCAAACCCTTCTGTTTGTAGCTGACTCTGCATCCCGGTGGGAGGCCCTGACTTCCCAGAAGAGGCAGCTACAAGCTGGCCTGAGTTCATAATCTTCCCTCCCTGCCCCTTGCAGCTCCTGGAGCTGTACTGCTCTCTGGAAGAGCAGTGTTACCGCTGTGAACTCCCTCTTCCCTCCACCATGCTGGTGAAATGCCCTTTGTAACACTCCAAGCTTTTGTTTTTTGCATGAGCTGAATTGGGATGAACTTGGCGAGACTGCCAGAACATCATGAATAAGTTAGGAGGAAAGCTGTACTCAGTGCTCAGAGCATACACGGGCAGAAAAAACAAGCTTGGTACTCAAACAGCCATTCGAGTGCCTGTATAGTGGTGTTTTATACCCTCTTTACAAGCCATATTGGTTGCAAATTGGACCTTTCACATCTTAATGAACCTTCACCAGTCCTGTGTTTCTGTGCTTCAGACAAGTTGTCTGAAAATCTGTCTGGCATGACCTATGATCATTTTGGTGGACCATCCTGACAGTCCAATGTCTGAGAGATCTCTTGCCTCAAACACAACATCCTCAACCCAGAGAGTTTGTGATGAAGTTTTGTGTCTCCTCAACACTTCTGCCATCTTGGCATCCCATTGCCCAAGGCTCCTCCTGGAGTCTCTGGTTCTCCCACTACAAGACAAACATCTTTAAAGGCCAGAGTGGACAGTGTGGTCATCTTATGTCAGTACCTGAACCACCCAACATGCATGGCCTTGTGACTATTTCTGTTTCTTAAGAGTAGTGATTTTCCCAGGAGGTGCAAAATCTGCAAGGTTGGGATGAAATTTCCCTCTTTGCTCTTCTGAAAATCATCTTTGCAAAAGAATTGCTCAAACAAGCAGCCACCTTTCTCTTTCTCGGAACATCTCTGCTCTCCTGCTACTCACATGCTTGTGCTTTTTGATTTCTGAAGACCAAGATTTCTCAATCTCAGGGCTGTCTCTGTGCTGATGAACAGCCACACTGTTCTCTGCTCTCAGCCTCTGGTGGGTCAGTGGGATCTTTTTCATCCTTTTTGCAGTTTATCACTTCTCATGACTCCACCTATCCCATTCTTCCTGTATGGTTTTCAGAGTCCCTTGTCACCATGATTTCATTCATGCTATCCCTAGAGGGTCATTGCCAGTCACCTCTCTGCAGTTATTTCTGCACAGTTGGGGCTTTGTAATGAAAAACAAAATTCTCTATCTGCTTCATTTCCAGAGCTGCTGGATTAGCTCCTGCTTTCTTCCTTGGCTTCATTTCAAATCAAAGCAGGTCAGGGAAGAAGGTAAATCAGTGCCCTCTCCAGAATGTGCCCTGCTCCACGTCAGAATGACTTTTCTGACCCTACACTGCTACATCAGGACTTGTTGAAGGGCAAGAGAGCAGAGCTCTGCCATGCTGTAAAGAGGTGTAGGACTGGAAGGGATGCCTTTGGTCAAATCCAAGACTCTGCCATTGCTGGCATCACATTGTGTGATTCTGTTTGCAAACTTTGCAAGCTCATTTGCTGCTTCTACATGCCCAGCCCCAGGGTTTGTCACTGCTGGTGGGATGGGCAGGCTGGTGGTCTCATAGGGCTATAGCTATGGGGCTATATAGAGACTGGGGCTGAGCTGGATGCTAAACTGAGGACAGGGTTATCCCAGCAACATCCCAGCTGGGCTAAGGACAGGAATGGGGTGCACCCAGAAACATGCCTCCTCCAGCAGCTTGTGTCCTTGGTGGAGCATGGAGGTGACATCCTAGAAGTTGGGCCAAAGGGACTTTTCTACTCTGTGTGGGGAGAGCAGGTCATCCCAAGCAAGCGAGCAGACCACATTGCATCTGTGTGCACAAAGCTGGTGAGACAAGGATCACCAAAGGCTGCTTTTTGCAAGGTGTCTGGGTGATGCAGCTGCCTGTTTAACAGTAGCACAGCCTCAGAGGGGGCTGCAAATAACAGCCCAAAGCCCACAGGTTTGCTACCACGGGAAGTGACTCCAGCCTTGGAGTGACGCATGATGACCAGCGCTCACAAAGAAGCACACTGTTAACAGCACTTAAAAATTGCCTCTCTGGCCACTTCATAAAAAGCAGCAAAAATAGGGCATTAAGCATGTCTCACCTATAAGTGCCTCTGCCAGAAATATTTGATGGGGACATACGCTCACCTCAAACACGTGCACAAACCAGACGTATTTGATGAAGGAATTTGTTAGCGGAGACGCTATGGTACGTGCTCCTGCTGCTGCCGCCTCTGATTTTGTTCTGAAGGCGAGGACTAGTTTTTTGGTTTTGTTTTGTTTTCTTTTCTTAAGAGCTTTTCTGATGGTTGCTTTACATATCGCTCTGTGCTACAGAGGAGCTGATTCAGCAGTTTAGTACCCAACCGCTGCTCAGAGGAATTTGCACTGGTGTTGTTTATTATTTTGAGCACAGCCAGTTCTGCTTTGCTGTTAATTGACAAGCAGGAAATGTTTCTTGGACTTTTTAGATAGCTGAGTCTGTTGTTGCGACCCTGCTGTTGAGGAGGGGAAGCTCATAGGAAACTTGCGTTTGAGTGATTAGCAAACAGAATATGATTTCAGTGCAAATGTATCTCTTGATACTTGAGGTGTCAAATACTCTGAGTAATGATCATGTTTTAAATATAGTTTATAACTTTCTTCTCATGCATATACCGCCTACTGTATCTGCATTGTGGAATATACATAGAGTGTGGTTGTGTGTAAATGATGTAGCTGTCTAATTACACCTACAGAGGAAGAGATCTGTCTATATTTATTTTTAAATATTATATATGTCTGTGTATCTAAAGAAAGGGTATTACACAGATGGAATCTCTTTTAGGTCACATTTCAATAATAATTACAGTTTAATTATGCTGTGGCAATTTTATTTTATTTTATCTTATTTTATTTTAGCTACCTCTAATAACTGCTAATTTTCCAACCAGAAAGGTCACGGCACAGATGTGAATAAACACATCGTAAACTGGATGTAGTAAATAAATCCACTCTCCAGTAGCGGTGGTATTAAGCACGGTAAGGGTGCAAGGACTGGGAAAATAGTCTTGTCAGTAATGTTCTGATTATATGAATTAATGGCAGTTGTGTAAAAAAAGAGCAGACCGCAGTAGTTGTATCGAAGAGTCTTTGATGCGGGGTTAAATTCCTCCTAAGTGCAGTATAACTACAGGATTCTTTTTCTTAAGTTGGTGTTAAGGCATGACCCACTCGTTATTCACCGATACCACCTTGACCAGCTCTGCCGGTGCCTTTAACTTTGATTTGTAAGGCTGTTATCATCTATTCTTATCCTCATTACTGTTGTGTTAGGGTGTAATGTGTCTGCTGAGATTTTCCCAAGCTTGTTGCCTGGACCTGGAATGCACTGGAGGAAGAATCAATCTGCACTTACCCTGCCTCTTGTGCCATAAAAACCCAGTTCTGATTGCTTTTAGAGATAGGAGACAAGCCTTGGACCAAAATCTTACCCTAAAACTTCAACTGAGACAATTGCTTCAGTTTTATTTATTTAGACTCTTGTTTAAAGAGAATTTGATAAGCCACAGAGGGCTGGAGCTGAGCGACTGCTCAGTGTAGGGAAATTCAGGAGAAGTCTTTGACAAATGCTGCCAGGGATGGAGCGTGTGCATGGGGATGGGGATGAGCCTGTGAGGGAGCTGATGGCTGTGCCAAGGATTAATTGGAGAGGGAAGGTAAACCCAAGCCAACAGGTGGGATAGCCTGAATTTGCAGGATGGAGAGCCCATCTCAAAGTGAGGGATTTAGCTGCTGAGGTGCCAATACCTTCACAACAGAGCTGTTTATTTTGGATGCGTGTCTGGGCTGCATGTAGCAGTTGTGTTTGTTCTAACTGAATGGGTAAAATCCTGGTCCCGTTGAAATTGGTATCGGAGTGAACAGCACGGGGATGTCTGCCCATGCTGGGAGAGAGGTGGTTTCCAGGTTGTGGTGGTGGAGTAAAGCATCCTTTTTTGGGAGTGTTTGCAGGAGGAGGGGTATGGATCTTTCTTTCTCACCTGCTTCCATCATGCTTTCTGCACCCCTGCTCACATCTCAGTTATCTCTGTTACGGTGTTGTTTTTCCCCTCGAACTCCTCCCCGCCAACTGTGCCAGCTCCTGAGGAAATAAAGCATGGCCTGACACATTTCTGTCTGCAGCTTTCCTCCTGCATGGCTGGGCTTCTCGCACCTACCTGCTGGGAAGAGCAGACGTGGGGACAGCTTTGCTTGCTGCTTGGCTTTCTGTGCTTTTGCAAATTGATCCCACTCTGAGCCCTCTAAGGTGGCATGTTGATGTGAGACAGGGAAGGTCCTTTGAGTTGAGACAGGGTGATGGGACAGGAGGGGACCTGACTTAGTGTTTCAGGGCCTGCTGGTTGAACTGGCTGCTTGAACGTTGTTTTCAGCTGCTGCTCCATTGAATGTAGGTGTTTCTGCAGGTCAGATATAAGACCGAGCTGGGGAAGCTGTGAGCTTGTCCTGCCCCACACCTCTGTGATCAAACTCTTGGCCACGCTTGATCCTTCATTATCTCATCACCTGGTTGGGGTGATGGGATGGGTTGGGGTGGTTGGATGTCTCTTTGGACAACAGTAGCATCTTTCTGACTTGCATGCGGCTGGTCTTATTTCAACCTTATACAAGCAATATCTTAATACAGTCTTATGGGATGTTTGCATCCAAAGAACCTCCCGGACCTGTCCTGGATGGTGCTGGGGGCTTCGAGCAGGTGAAAGGCAGTGTAGCAGGAGCTCCTGAGTATCCCATTGGGGAAGCCCTTGGGTCCTGGCCCTTCCCTCCCTCCCTTCACATGCCATTGTTTGAAAACATTTGTGAGCAGCAAGTGAGCCGCCGTGGCTGGCAGCACTGTGCAAACGCCCTGTGCTTGCACTGCTGTTTTACATTGATAATTCATCCCGAGATCAGCATTTAGAATTAATTCAATTAAAGGGGCCTCATCATTCATTTATGAGGAAGGGAAGCTTATAAAGCGCTGCACACAGGGAACATCTCTGTGTGAGCTGTGCTAAGGATGGAGTTCGTTTCTAGCTGGGTACTGTGCTTGTGGTGTCTCCTGGCCCATGGTGGGAACCTGGCTATCTCCTGGAATGGGGAGGGCATCAGACTGAGGTGCTTGTTTAATGGCAATGTCAGCAGAGGAGCCTGGCCAAACACTGAGCTGTATTTTCAGCATGAGTTATGATGTTTCTTGATCAAATCTAAACCATATTGTTCGGACATGCAATGCAGGGGTCCTTCATGGGGGTGCACAGGCGTATCTGTCTCTGGAACCACTGGTTCAGCCCCTCTCTTCACTTTCATATGCACTGGAATAATAGCCCCAAATTTTCTTTGTCTTTCCAGCTAGCTATGTGATAAAGGAAATACTTTTTCTTGGCTTTCTTACAGATTCTGCCTCTTATGGATTTTAGCTTTCTGCCCCTGTCCCCTCTTGCTTCCTGCCCTTCAGACCCCCAGTCCTCATAGGGAAGCCCCTTGGTGGGGTAATTTGCCTTGATTTAGCCAGCACTGCTGTGCTGGCCACAGCTTTGGGCAGGGGTCCCACTCTTGCTGGGTGAAGATATCTCTAATTTCTGGGTTAGTTTAGCTGGAATGGATGTGCTTGGGGGACACATCAGGTGAAGGATGGGATCTGGTCATACTCTCTAGCCAAAGCTGGAGATGATCATCACAAGAGGTTTTTTTTCTTCTTCTTCTCCCACATCCACACTGAGTCTGTAGCAGTCCTATCTGTTCCAATCATCAAGAAGAGCCTTTTCCACCTGAGGATTTGGGCTCATACCATTCAGCCAGCTGGAACATGGGTCTTTAGTTTTCCAGACATATAGTGAGGATTCTGGCTCACAATCTTTCTCTTAGGGTGAGCAGGGTAGGGAGGGAACTGCTCTGTTTTTGTACTTGGGTGAGGTTGAATTTTCTGGGCCTTGGGAAACTTGACTGGCTGTGCAAGGGTGAACTTTCACCCTTGATGCCCTTGGGAGGCGGATAAATGTACCTGGTAAGTCAAAGTCCACCAAATATCAACAGGCACATAATATTACCTCATGGGCAAAGCTACCTATGAAAATGATTTCTGGACAATTTTGCCTCAAATGCCCTTCCTCCTTCTTTTGTGGCTGGTTGAGGTTCTCCATTAACCTTCGTAGCTCCATGCCATCTCCAGGATAAAGAGTACTAAGCACCTTGCTGAGCCCAGCTCAGGGTGGCAGCTGCTGGCATTCCATGTTTCCTAGAACTGACTTGACAGGGAGCTGTTCCTGGACTCTGTCCTTTTCCTTCCTTATATCTGAGTAGAAACATATTTTGACAGGCCAGTGATGCAGAAAATAACTTGCTGCTCTCCAACTGTTGCATCCCGTGACCCCAATTAGAATGTGGTGCATGTAGAAGTGTCAGCTTCTTGCTTTCTCTCCGCTCCCCATCTCCCCGACCAAAATTCCCATTATAAAGATGACACCTGAGTGCTTCACGGGGTGGAAATCATTGCTGACCAAATAGAGAATCAGAGTGGATCTGAAGTCCAGCTCATCTGGTGTTTTTCTGGCCTTCATTTCAGAAGAAGGCACAGGAAAGCTGTCAGAAAGCAGTTATAAGATATTCCAACCTGCGGGAATATTTCCCCTTGACCTGTTGGACCCGCCTATATAGGGTTGACTTATGCCTTGAAACATGAAGCTGTATGTCCCTTGCAGACCTCCAGCTTGGTATTAGAGTATTTCTTTTCAACAGTTAATATCCTCATAGCTGAAGCTATGGAGGATGAGTAAGGGAGTCCATGGGCTGTTTCCATGGGATTCAGGACCATGCAAGACTGCATGTGTTCGTCTACTACCCCATGATCCCACCCTTCAGGTAGAGGGGCCCGTTGGTAGATCCCCTCCCTGGGAATGGCTGGATTGCAATGTCCTTCTGTTATCTTACAAGTGTGGCATGAACTCTCTCAGGACAAGAGAGCAAAAAACAGGGCTAGACTTGTGCCTGAAAAGTATCAGAATTTTCCTCCCACTGCTTTGAATGTTGAGTTGTTGGTATTGGACATTTGGGCATGTTTCAAATCACAGCTGCCTGGTGCTCTCTGATGCACAACCTCTCATGAGGTTATCTGTGTGTGATTCAATGGGATGGGAGGAGTACAGAGCTCCAGACTGTGACTCATTCAGTCCTTTCCCACTGCTCTTGTAATTCAAGTGGAAATCTCAGAAGATGGTAAAACTTTCAGGCGTGTTAAAGATGCCAGGCTTTAAGTGCATATGAATGAATCCAGAGCTCATTTTGAACTTGGAAAAACAGGGTAGGCTTGCTGCAATCTTATTGCCTCTGCCTGTTGCAAAGTATCAGTTTCCTTGATAAAAGTGGCTGCATTAGACTACAGGTCTTTTCCAACCTTAATGATTCTATGATTCTATAATGATGGTGTTGTCCACATGCACTTCTAAATCCCTGTTATTGAGGGGGCTATTGCATAGAGGGCAATGAGAAAAGCATCAAACCTTCACCTACAGGTAACCTTGCATCCAGCAATTAATTATCCCGAGGAAGAGCGTTTGAAGAATTTGGCAGGGTGCTTCTACCTTTATTTGTTGCCCTGGGCCTCTGTCACCTGAATTATTTTATTGTGGTTAAGCTCAGGACCAGCTCAGGGAAACAGCTGAGCATACAGAGCGCAACAGTTCATAAACGCACCTGCCCTCAATGTGGTGCCTAGGACCTCGTGTAATCACCGAGGATGACCCTGTCTGTGACTTTCCCTTCCTATCAGGCCATTAGGATTCATCAGCATGCTCTGCACTCTCTGGACACTAACGCTCCATTCCTTTGTGCTCCCTCTGACATCCCCTCTGGTCTTATTAGGCAGATGTTGGGTTGAAGGTGGAATATCTTCTTGCCATCGGGTGACGGAGCTCACGGCAAGGGTCGTTGCATCCAACACTGCAGTGACTTTCCTTGATCCTGCCAAAGTTGATTTTCTAATAAGGCTGGTCATGTTGACCTTCTCTGTAGTGTAGGGCGCAGGAATGGCCCTTCATCCAAGCCTGGGTGTTGGCTATCCTACACAGGTGCTTGCTTGAAGGCAAGGGTAGTGTTTTAGAAACCCTCCAGTGCTGCAAGAGAGAAGATCCTGCTGGAAACTCAGTGAAGGAAATCTAAGCTGTGATCAGAAAACTGTTACATCAGTATTTTGATTTTAAATTACTGGAGTTATAACTCATGCAAAAAAAAAAAAACCCACCTTTTTTTTTTTTTTTGTCTTGTAACAGAGACAAATCTTTTGTCCACTGAACACCGGCGACAACCACCACTGTCATATGCAGCTTCCAAAACAACCAAATGAAACACAGCCCTCTCTTTCTTTTCTTATTTCTGTGTGAGAAGTGTATAATGCCAAGGTGTTGTACAGTCTTAGATCTGATGAGGTCTTTAATATGAAAGAATTGGCTGATATGTGATTGACAGGTGGTGGTATGACACTGGTTGAGCTGTGGTGGCTTCACGCACAAGAGACTTTTGTCTCCGCAGTTGGAATGAGTAGCAACTAAAGATCTGGTTAATAATCTGTGCCACGAGAGAGGAAAAAATAGTATGATAGGACAGAGTGGACCCCTCAGAACAGATCAGTCTTTTCCTTTGTTTTCTTCTGCACTCTGTGTTGCGGTGCTAAAGATGATTCCTCTTGGAGAGACCATGCATGGCCAGCTGAAGAAGGATGCTGGTATGAGGAAGTTCAGAAACTCCCCCATTTTCTTACCATCTTCCCCAGAGATGGTAACCTGAAACAGAAAGGAAAGCTGTTCTTGCAAACAGTGCTGTCAACAAAACCCTGCCTTTGCTCTCTGGCTGGAGGGCTTAGAACAGGGTGAAAAATTGTAGCAATGTTTATTTTACAGAAGATAAGCTTTAAGCTGAATATATACATTTTTTGGCTGACAGTAATCAGGGAATCTTTTCCTTAAATAAAAAAATAACTGCCCAATCTCCAGCTTCATTTTAAACTGGAAAATGTTCGTTGCTTGACAATTGTTTGAAAGGATTTCTGGATGAAAACCTAATGAATGGCTCAAAAGTTGATTAAGAAGGGGAGATGCTAAGTCAAAGTTTTCTAGCTGGAAATAGTGATTTATTATCCAGCTATCTTTATAAATGACAAATAACTAATTAGATACAATTCATCATGAGAACTTTAAGCTGCCACTGGAATAAGTTAGAAGATTTTTATGAACAATCCGCAGTCTCAAATTCTGATCTAAATGTCGCATACCGTGTATTGAGAGTTAGTCAAATGCACTGAGATGCTGGGAAAGGCTTAATAAGATTCTGAAATTCTGCCCCCCTATAGAATTTTTTTTTCTAATGAAGGATTTGAAAAGGGCATTTTAGAATGATATTTTATACGGCAGCAGTCTTTTCCCATAAAACTTCAGCTATAATAATTATTTTTATGCAGATCCTGAGGCACGGGGAGATTAAATGACTTTCTCAAGGTCAGACAGTGAGTCAGAGGCAGAACCAGTGAATGAATGTGAGTCTTGATTCAGGGGCTATGGTGTATACAAGTAGCCCTCCCTTCTTTCATCTCCAGGGCTGGGTGCACTCAGTCTTTCTCAGTTTGATGTCCCAGCACCTCCTAACCCAGTTGTTTCTGCACGAGGGGTGCAACCCTTGGAGTGGGTAACATGGTCCCAACCATGTCTGGTTGATCTTGAAATCAGCATGACCTGTATGAGGCTACTGATGAGTACATTGTCCCTGATGGGTCAACTCCCAGGAGATAGTTGTGGTAATGAACAGCTTCTAATTGGCTGTGTTGTCACTCGATATCCTAGGTGAAAGTTGTGGGAAGGGGTCAGACAGGGGCTTTCCTGCATGGCTTTCTACTGATAAAGACTGGTGCTTAATTTTAAATACCCATTGGATAATACTCACTGACTTCCTGGGGTCACCTGGAGATTAGAAGTGCTGCAGCCTTAAGTGCTGCAACATTTCTGTCTGTAAGAACTTGCATCGGGGCGAATCTTGCATTGCTGCTGCTTCTGACCAGTCCTGGGTAGGGATTTGCACTCTAGCCATTTTGCAAATCTTTCTGATCAGCCTAGTTCAGCCGCACCAGGTCCTGGGGGACATATAAACTGTAGCAGTTGTACACTCATTCGGTGAAGTAGGGTAAGTCAACTGCATTCCTTTTTGGACAGTGTTTGTGCCTCCTAATATCTCCTCATGAATTATTAGCTATGGAAAAGACTTATTGCTTAGAGGTTGTAGTTAGTTTAGTCTCCCGGTCATTGCAGGTTTGCTTCCAAATGTTTTGTTCTGTTTTAAGTGGCTTGAATGCTGGTCCTCCTGACATTTCCCCTGGGTCTCTCTCCTGCAGTCTGATAGATCTTGCTGTCAGGAAGTTATTCCTCATACTCAGGCTACTTCTTATCAGTCTGTCACTTTTTCAACTCATTGGGCTAATAGTTTTCCCATTACAAGAGCTGTCTCTCTGTATCCTTTTGCCCTGGTCTCCCCAAGGGAACCTCCTACTTCTTGCATGAAAAGAGGGTCAGACTATATGACTTTACAGGTCTTTTTCTCCCCTCCTGCTCTAACTTCTTGGAGTCTGAAAGATTCTGGATCTGACCTATGATGAACTCTGGCAGAGTGTATAAAAGAATAGATTTGATAAAATAAGCAATGAAGACATCGGTGTTCATAAATCCCACAGGTTTAGACATTCTCATAAATTTGAGAATCGTATCCAAGAAGGGGTGAAACAGGGCCTTTTCTGTCCTGGATGTACATGACTTTTGAGGGCATAGAGAACGGCTGAGTTATTCTGGTGCTGAGAAATAGTTTCTCAGATTTATAGCAGGGTTTTCTAAGGGTGAGAAGAGACAAGAAAGAAGGTAGGAAAAGCAAAACAAGAAAGACCACTTCTGATGCTCGTCTGATGAACCAAGAAAAGGCTGAAGGCCCTTTCTCCATGTAGATTCAGTTCAAGGCTGGGACACCACTGAAATCTTCCAGACACCCTACCTATTTAAGGCACATAAAGGCAGCTGCTCCATCTAGGCTCCAGACATACACAGATGTTGTGTGGAGTTGTGCCCCACCGTGTACCAGCATTTGGCATCATCAACACTGTCCTGCATTCCCAGCCTCCTCTCTGGAGGACACCTCACCAGCCAAGCAGCTGGGCTGAAGAGGAGAACAGTAGTGCTTATTGCTGATTAAGCAATAATGAATTTAATAGCCTCTTAACATACTTACTTTAGCAACAACGTCAGCGTGTCAGTAAGTATTTACAATATAAGTTACACAAATGTCACTTTGGTACACTGAGCACTTCATATTTGCAATTCTCTGCCACAGCAATAAAATCAATCAGCCAGTTGGAAGAGAAACACACCCAGGAGATATCATTATTAATGGCATTGGGCCAGGCTTTCAATGATCTGTGTGGGAGGCAGATGAGCAGAGAGGGGCTCGTATTCCTGCACTGAGATGCCCTCAGGTCTCTGCATGAAACCACTTTGAATCCAGCTGAATGAAGGCTCAGTTATCCAGTCAGCAAAGGGAGAACATTTGTAAGGGTTTGTCAATCATCTCCTCTTCAAGACCTCATAGTAAGCACGAAATCAGTGTGTTTTCCAGGGTTTTGCACAATTTGGTTTTAAAGGTCTGAAATCATTACACTTGTCTTGAAGAGATTGCTTCCTGCACTAAAAGATCTTTCCTTGTGCTTCCTGCCTGATGTCCTGGATCTTGGACATCCGAAGACCCTTTTACCCACCAGATGTCTTGATTCTGCGTTGGCAGTGAGTGCAGCTGGCCTTGATGCTCTGGTGCTTTGTTTTAAAGTCTTGGATTAGTAGTTGGATTTGATCTCGGCATCCCTAATTGGTCATCTGCAAGCAGAGTTGATCTGATGTTATGGTCCAGGTTCACAGGGCTGTGAAGACACTTAACTACTGAAGGTGCCAAAACCTCATTCTTTTAAGGCAGAATACACCAAAATGTCCCGAGAACCTTACAGCAGGATGTAGCTCCTGAAGGCAGGAGCAAAAATTCCTGCTGATTTCCATGGGAGCTGTACAGATCCTGAATGGGCTTTTTGTCCTGTTCTATTCTCTAATGAGAAGATAGTTAGACTTTCGAAAGTGCCACATTTACATGGATCATTTTATTGGCATTGATCTCTGCAATCAGAGAGACCCCGCTATGCAACAGCGTGTGCAAATTATTTACTGCTTCTGTCCCTCTATTTTCCTCTGCAAGATCCTAAACCTTGCTATGCAAGTCAGATACATCAGGGTCCATGAATATTTGTCAAGGTGTCTGAGACCCGTTAATCTGGGTCTTTATGCGAGTAAAGAATATGACAGCATTTGAAAGTATTTTGTTGTGGTTTCAGATGTAACAGCAGCCGTGGCAAATTCACATTTATCTATTTAAAAGACAAACACACAGGAAAAAGAAAGAATCCCAGCACTTGCAGGATTAAATAGTGTATTGACTGCCTACAGCATCAAGGGCCCTTTGGAGGTCTGGATGTGATAAAAATGCACGTGCCCATCTGACACACAGTAAACATTGAAGTCAATAGAATTACATCAGGGATAGGTTTGAATTTGGCCCCTTGCTCCCAACTTTCTGCTGTCACATTACAATTTCAAGGCAAAACATTATAAATCATATATGGAATAGGGAGATGTGGGGCCTGTGTAAACTAGTACAGGTGCCTGAGCTCCTGCAAGCTCTTGAGTCCTAGCAGAAGAACTGATGAGCCGGAGCGGTTTCAGAGAGAAATCTTAAAGGGTTCAAATCAACCAGAAGTGTCAGTCAAGTAGCCCGACAATGCTGGGAAATCAATGCTGAATTCTCAAAGAAGAGTGTGCAGGGAAAATGATACCATTTGTTTGCAATTCTAATACAATGAATCAACAGATCTCTTGCAAAATGCTCCTAATGAAAATGCGCATAATAGATGTGCAGAACCGAGAGGGAGAGATACAAGGTATCTGTGCTAGTGAGGAGAGGAGGGGTCCGAATCTAGGTTTTGCTGCTGAAATTTGAAGCTGTTCTTATATAGCCAGGATGGATTTGTCATCCATAAAATCCAGGGAGACGCTGGCAGTGAAAGGTGTAAATTTTTGCCAGGGGAGAAGAGGTTTTGATAAAGAAGCAGTTGTTGTTACGGAGGGGTCAACTGTTTTGCAAAAATAGCAAGCATGGAAGCATGATATAAAGCCTGAATGGACTAAAGGTGGCCTAAAAACTGAGACAGGCCTCCTAATAGACAGCCTCAGCATTATTCCTCTATTTTCTTTTCCTGGTGAGAAATCCAGCTTCTAGCACCGTTTGATTTTTTTGGTGGGTTTTAGTGGTTTTGGGGGGACTGGGGAGAGTCATTTCCATGGAAAGTATATTGGAATCAATTGTTCATTGTCTTTTCCAATGCAAGGACTAGAGACTTTCTCATGGAACTAGCAGATGTCAGGTTCAAAACAAATGGAAACTTGTTCTGGGGGAAAAAAACCCCCATCTCTCTGGTCATAAAAACTAATTGACTGGTAGAACTTCCTGCTGCAGGACATATTCTGGGTTCCAAAAAGCAGCCAGACAAATCTGTAGCAAAGTAATCAATGGAGTTCCATTAACTGTAAAGTTTCTACATTTGGTTTGGGACATCCTTCAGCCTAAAACTCTTGGAAAGAGTATTTTGGGCACATATTGCTGTATATTTACCCTTTTCCTCTGCTCTTACCTTGGCACCTGCTGTTGGCCATTGCCAGAGGCAGCTATTTTCTAACTGTATCTTTGACTGGACCCAGTAAAGCCATTCTTACTGTCTTAAAATCCAGGGTTGTCTTCTCCGTCCTCAGTAAAGGTTGTGTAAGTAGACAGCTTGCAACTTCTACTCAAATGTAATGGGACTCTCCAGGCTGTATAACTGTAAGTTATCTTTTGCAGGTTCAGGATGTATCTGGATATGTTTTTAGGAGCAATGAGAAAGGGGATGCTGCATTCCTACAAAATTAATCACACTTTTCCTATAAAGTTTAGATTGAGCCAAAGCTGATGGAAGTTGCTGGGTTTGTCAGTTGTTGGACAGGGTTGAATCTCAGCCTTTCAGTTCCAAAAGATGGGTGTGGGCAGCTTTCCTCAGGCTGTTGGCTGGAAAGGAGACAGATTGTCACTTCTGGATAAAGAAGGCAGAATGGCAGCTTTTAATTATTCCCAAACTATTCCTTTCTCAGTAATACCACGGAGAAGCAAAATCTAGATCCTCCTCCAAGTCAGAACAAAGCAATTAGGGTGCTTTAAGAGAACAGGTGATGTAAGATGACCTGTTGGATCTGAATAAAACTTATGAGCCAGGTGACCCCAAGGATTACCTGTGATTTGTGGTCTTTCTGGGAAAAGTGCTGTGGGTGAGGAACAAGCTGGTTCTGAGCACTAAGGTTGTTGGTGATGTGGCTTCTGCCTCTTCTGGAGTCTCATCTAGCTAGGCCATGATGGAATTTGCTGATGTGATATACATATATATCATATATACATGTATCATATATGTATATGAAATACATCCTCAAGGAAGGATACCAGTAAGGTATTCCCTGTGAATGGAAAGGTGCTCACATCTACAGTGATAGTCAGAGTGGAAGTTGTACAGTGTAATAAGACAGAAGTCCTGCTGTGCAGTCTCTCCCACAACTGGTGTGTAAAAAATACCAGAACACAGGTCTGAAGTGCTGGAACAATGTATCATCACATGTCTACTCATTTTGACTCCAGGTCCAGAAGGATGTCCATTGCTTTCTTCCTGAAAGGACCCTTGGGTAGCAGAATTACAAACTCCTTGTAGAATTGTCCCAGAATATCCATAGTCTTCCCTTTCCTTCAACATGAAAACGTGTATTCTGTCATATGGGTTGGGATGCTGGGGAAACTTTGTGGATAACTTCTTGTTCAGTGTCAGAGAAGGTGGCGCTCTCCCCTCCCTATATGAGAGCCAGCTGCGTTTTCTCTCAAAGCAAGTTTCATGGATTCCTGTATTTCTCCCAAGACTTTCATGCCTGGCTTAGAAAAAGAGAAAGAAAGGCAGTGCAAGTTGCACTAAGCAGCTTTTTCCCAGAGTTCCCTCCAGCTTTCCCAGGCAATGACCAACATGGAAGGCAGAATTTGGTGTTAGGGGTATGTGGGCATTGTGAATCTCCACAACTGAACTTACACTTTGCTCCCTTGGCACTGGAAAGCTCCATTGAAGGAGGGCAGGAAATTGGGTTCCCTGACCCTTCTTCTCTCCCTGGGAACATGCCTAGAAGAGCAGGACTAATTTGTGTCAGGGTAAGTTTCTGCTAATTATATTGGGTTGTTTTTTTTCCCCACACAGCTGTCATTTTTTTCTCTTTCCTCTTTATTCATCTTTCCCCCCCGCCCATCTCCTTTTCCCAGTGCTTTCAACTTCTTCCACTTTCTCTTTTCCCCATTTCTGCCCTAAATGCACAAAACAAAATGTGTATTTCTAGCCTAGATGTACTGCATATTAGTTTAAAGAGGACAACAGAGACAGAATCCATGACAAAGAACATGTATAGAAAAAAAATGGGGGAAAAAAGCCAATTGAGGAAGGCAAAGTCTTGCATATCAAGGGAGTCCTGATTTCCCCTTTAGCTAGACACTTCAGCTACACATGCTGTCCTGGGGTTTTCCTCTGCTTCCACTCACTGGAACCAAAAATTTGTGGAACAAGCTCTGATTTCAGGCTAAAGTAAGCTGAACTTATGGTAAAGCACAGCTTTTCTTGTCTGCACTGGAAGTTGTGCTATTCCAGGTGCTTGGTGATCCTCATCATCTGGACTGAGATAGATTCGATAGCAGCTAGTGTTGCCATTCATCTCCACAGAGTTGGTGTAAGTGCCACCCACCTCAGTCAATTGTAAGACCAGTCTAACCCACTGTGCTATCCAAACAGCGAGCAGAAGCTTGGGGAAGAGTAAGAATATGCGCCAGCTTCATTTTCCCAATTTCCAGTAGTGTGTGTTGTAAGGAAAAGTTTTGAGGGAATTTTAAGTGTTGCTTTTCAGGTTGGAGACCGGTCTTAGATCATTAATTTCCAAGGTGAATTTTTTATGTGGTCCACGGTGAAGGTTTTGTTCCCTTTCTTGAAAAGCTTCGTATGGTTTGGGGTGGATACCACATCATGGGACTAGTCCAGGGTGTTATCGTTATTTTAGTGCAATGGGGATGAACCACTTCCTTGTGCAAAGTGCAGTGCTAGCTCTGCTTTTGGCAAAGCATCTTCTAAGTCTTAGTTCTGGTTCTCACTCAATGCAGTCTTTGATTTTTGCCTCTTTTTTTCATGAGAGGCTGCTGTGGTGTCTTAGCATCCTTAGGTGCATGGAGGTGGCGGCTATCTCCTGGGAAGATGGAAGTGGGAACAGCCCTTTTCCTTTCTTTTCTCCATACTTCCTTGCATCATCCCTGGGACCAAAAAGGAGACCTGCTAGCCCAGAGAGGAGGAGGAAAGCAGGGTGAAGTGAGCGACTTGAGTAGGGCTGTCTGGAGGGAAAATGGGAAGGCAGGAATTTGCTGATAGCAATGAATTGTTTCCATCACTCATGTTTTGGAGAGCACCGGCAAAATAGATGGGCTGAAGCTGGATTCATTGCTGGCTCTTTACAAGATTAAAAAATCCCTTGACTGTTTCATGGGTTTATATGAAGGGTAAATGCTACACTAAGCTATTTGACAGCAGGACACAGGTGTTGTTATCACCTCTTTTCCTCCTTCTATTTTAAATTTCCATTTTTATTTAAAGCTATTATCTTCTTCCAGTAGATGAAAAACCTAGAGTTACCTCCAAGGTTATCACTGACTTGTCTCTTTCCAAGGTCTGTAACACAGGTAATTGGGGGAAAGTCAAGTAACAGGGAGAATGTGAAGGAAGCTCAGAAGAGGCAACAAATGGCTTTGGATCTAAGTGGGCAGAGAGTTAGGAGGCCTCTAATAACCATGAGTTGAAGCCCTGCCTTTGGAGAGCTACATGCAGGAGCCAAATAATCAAGGCTCCCCCTGAAGTCAAATCCTTCTTTTGCTCTTTCAGAAAAAGCAAAACCATATCAGCCATAGGAGAAAGGGACAGTGCAGGGTGTAGTTAATACTCAAGATGTGAGAAGGACGCAAAGAGAAGGAGGAGCTGAAGATACCTTCTTTCCTACCAGCACTTGGTGAAAATTCATTATTGATGTCTGTGTTTGAATCTAGACTTGGAGGGATAAATGCTGGCCTATCACAAAGTCACTGCAAGCCGTCTGCTCCTTCCTGTCTAGGTTACATGGCAGGTGAATAATCTCTTTCAAACAGTTGCTTTTATTCATGGGGATTGAAGCTTCCTTTTGAAACATCAAATCTGATGATGGAATTATGGGTGGTGTGCACAGGAGAAATCATCCTTTTTGTCACCGCTGAATTACTCAGAAGGCGGAAAAAAAAACCATCTCCCAGGAGCAGTACAACTTTTGTGGAGGTTTGATAAAACTATCCCTGCTTCTTGTTGATTTTCATTTTCTTTCAATGTTATTTAGCTGCATCTGTAATAAAGGGAAAGGATTTCCACGGGCTGTTGCTAGCTAGAGTTCTGCTTGGGATGGCTTTGTGCTCTGGCTGTCATTTCCCCCTCTCCTCTATCATGCTACGTGGCTCTTGCCTTCAAGCTGTCAGGTTTATTTTTTTCTTTTTTTTTTTTTTTTTTTTAAGAAGAGTTTTCTCCTTCTGCAGAGATAAACATGATGACTTTTTCATAAGCGTGGAAAAGCCAATAACTCAGAAGTACTTCCAAGGCCCAGCGCTTATTTGATAGTCCTTTGCACAAACAACGGACAGCTAATAACTGTCCATGTGGGAGATATGTGATTGATTCCATGCAGTTGCATTGCAGGGAGTTGCAGTGGGTTTGGGTTTTTTTTTTGTTTGGTTAGGTTTTTTTTTAAAGTAGAAAGATATAAGGGAGAATTACTTATTTCATTCTCCCAGAACTGTTATTATATTAAACTTGTCTTCTACAAGTGTAACTATTTTCTGATTCAGTTGACGATCTCTCCTCTTTAAGTGAAATTATTATACTCTGCCATAGTATAAATTACATGTCAGACTCTTTTTAGGCAGTTTCAGGCTGGTTAGTTCAGAGACAGCACTGCAAAAAGAAGGCCAATTGGGTTTTATTGGGGGACAACTTTCTTTCTTTCCTTCCAGAGTTAGCTGTTGTGTATCATAACATAATTTCCTATCCGGAGTCAAGCTTACGCGGTTTGACAGGCCCAGACAAATGTAATATCGCACCAGGAACCAAGACAGCTTTTCTGTAGTGGTACTCATTCTTATTTACTTACTTATTCTATTTTGAATTGAAGGCGGCTCTTACTTAATAAGAAAACATACTGAGCTTATCCCAGTGTTGTGTGGTAGTGGAGGATTCATTCCTGCTGGGTATAGAAAGGAGAACAAGTCAATAACAACACACCAGACATTCATGTGCTGCAATATGCATTTTCAGAAATCTTTCCCCCTTTCATTCTTTTCAGTTATTTTTCCTTTGCGTGGGATTGGAAATAACCATGGGTAGAGGGTTTACTCTGGATCTGACTGTGCTCTCACCTTACAGATGAAGACAAAAGCTGCTTGCTTCTGGGAGCAGGTGAGACGGCATGAGGATCATGTGAGATCTCAGACATCCATGTGGATAACACAGAGCTAATGGGATCAGGAACTGGTCTTGGCCATCATGAGGTGGGAAGGGCAGAGGATGGTGAGAAAGGATAGGAGGTAGCAGAGCTGCACTTGTCAATCCTTTGCCAGTAGAGATTCAAGCCTGAGAGAGCAGGAAGGGGCTCACGTTTGTCGTGAATGAATCACACTGTAACAGTACTTGGGAACGAAGCAGCTTCTGCATGGACTGGTCTATAAGATGTGGGTCTTAAAAAGGTAAATTGAATGAAGAAACTCAGAGCATGCCCTCTAGAGCTTTTGGACTAGTTCTGGGTGGGGTGGATGGTCTCTGCTTCTGTGCAGGGCTTTTGAGAAAGGCTGTGAGCTGCCTCTAGGGTGGATTCACGGATTCAGAGGTAGAACATTCCTCTGCCCCTTTTCACCAGGTGGTTTCCTTGAAGGTGAAAGCAGGACCAATCCTAAAACTAATCTGCCACATCATCAGGTATCCAGGTCTCTTTCTGCCCAATCTGGGTCCAGCTAAGAGGGTATCTGGTTGGCAGCCTGGTTTGGTGTCTTATTTTTACATTTCCCAATGCTGACAACACAGGTGTCCACAAAGACTTGAAAAGTCCATCAATTCTGCAATAGTGCTGAAAAGTGGATATGGACAGATATTAGGGTTCAGATTTCAGCCCCGGGGCACAAACCTGAACAAAGCCTGCAAATCAAATACTTTGGGGTGATGAGTTCTTACAGCTTGCAGGGAACTGCATCTTTTAAGTAATAATTTATGCCTGTGTTTCCACTACTGTGTTTTTCATCCTTTTATTTGTTGTTTCTGTCCTTCTAAACAGCAATGTCTTACTAGGGATGGAATGATACCTGAATTCAAAGACAAGCAAATAGCTTGAGATAGCATATTACCCACCCCTGTTATGCAATTGAATTAATTTGAAAATTCATCTACGTGGTTGTAGGCCACATAATATTTCCTCTACTCTGAGCATCCAAATCTCCATTTCTCACCAGCTGACAAAAGTCAAGCAGGAGCTGTAGCCTTGACCTTGGAGGCCAGCACACTTCCAGTAAGGTCCATGGTACAGGGAGCTGAGGGATGTTGCATCTTCCAGAGCTGGGTGTGGGATCTAGGTGACAACACACTGGACAAACTGTTATGACTTCAGGGTTTTATTTGTGCCCTTGCCACCAAATTGCTCTGAAACCTTGGTCAAATCACTTGACCTGGTGTTTAGGTTCACCTTTTTGGAAAATAAGGCAATTTGTCCTGTTTACATGTATGCCGCAAAGAGGAAAGGTTGAGCTCTCCAGGAAGGAATAGGAAGTCTATACTGAAGGCATGGCTTTCTAACAGTGACTAACAATATTTTGGGCTTTTTGCTTGTTCTGAGTTTTGGGGTTTTTTTTTTTTTGGTTTGGTTTGGTTTTTTTTTCTCATGAATGTGCTAGTCTAACCTTGCAGATGCAATCTAACCCACTGACCAAAACCCTTGTACCCATGCACGTACCCTGTGCAATGGTAGAATGATTATGCATGAAACTTAATCCCCAGCTGGTGGACAGCATGGTCTAGGAAATTGTGTGTCAGGGTGTTGAGGGACAGAGTTATTCTCTTCTACTGCTTACCTGGTGCATGACACTGTAGAAAAAAAACACAGCACTTAGATTTTTGTACATTTTTTCCCTCTGTTCCCTTCCCAGAAATGTCTGCTTAGATGGAGGTTTTCTCAGTCAGGGACCACTTCCAACAGTGTACAGTGCCTGGCACAATGGGACCCTGCTCTTGGTTATGACCTCTAAATGTTGCCATAATAATAATAATAGTACGTGGCTTTTGGCACATCACCTATTAATCACAGCAGCTGTCAGGCAAAGCATTAAATGGGAATAGCTCCCTGCAAGAAAAAATAAATACAACAACAGCCTGTGGCTTGTGGAGCATGAATCTACACCCTGGAGGGTGCCAGAGAAGGAAGGAAGGGCTAAGCCGTGACATTTCACTCAAATTTGTTAACCTTGGCTGGCGTTCAGATGCAGAGTTTTCAGCTGAGGTGGTGGTGAGGAGGGGGTCTCGGGAGAGAGCAAGCTTTGTTAAATATTTACAGTGAGCAGAAGCTGAAGTGAAGGTGCACAGAAGCATCAGGGACAGAGTTTGCCAGTGGGGAAGAGGCATCCACGAGGAGTGGCTGGGATGGTTTATATGCTACTACTGTATTTAATGCCTGCAGTGAATTTTTCTTCCCTAAATCTGCCTGCGTGCTTTTCAGAGCCATGCAGACCTTGAGCACAAGGATGCCCTGAGGCAGGGAGCTTCACGTTGTGCAAAGAAATAGTCCCCACCATTTTAAGCCCACCACCCATCAGCTCCATTGGGTGATCCCTGTTGGAAAAAGCAGTGAGCTTTGTCAGGCACTCCACTACAAGCCTGTGAAATTTGGGCTGTGGTACTCCAATGTGACAGACGGCTTGTTTATGTGGTATGTCGTAGATACTTCCTAGAAGCAGGATGGGTAAATGTCTTCAAAATTCACTCTCCAGAGACAGTCCCTGGAAATTGCTCATGTTTATGCTTTCAAAATTTCCTGGTGCTAAACCAGTCCATTAGAACATCTGCAGAAAGCAAACCCAAACAAAGTGAGATTACTGTCAATTTGTGCTTATTTGAATTACTGGAGAAGTTCTAGTCACGGATCAGAGCTAAACATGTGCAAATAAGTGAGTTTTAGTTCACTGGCTGAAAGGAAAAAACACATTGAAAAATCTTGTGGTTGACCTAAGTCATTTTCTTCCAGTTTTCTGTTGAAATAAAGGCATTAAAAAAAGCAACAAAAGAATGTACTTCTTTAACAGAGGTTAAATATTTGAAGCTTAATGAAATATTTTTTCCTCACTGATATTTTCTGATTTTTGTAATTTTTAAAATTAATTAAAAGTGCCTTTGAAAATAAAATATCAACATCTCTAATTTTGAAATTTTACAAAGAAACTTCTCAAAATTTTCAAAAATGTTGAGAAGTTTTATTGCTGTGGGTAATGCTTACGCTGGGTTGATTGATGACAACTGTATACAAGTCAAAATCTCTGTCCATTTTTAATCCAGACCCCAACTTGACAGATGCCATATAAATAGTGAGCATGAAGATTTTTAACAAAGATTTGTGACACTTTCTGCTCGAGGAATTTTTTTGCAGAGCTGCTTCAGATCTGAGGCCAAGGGTATGAGGCAGTTTTAATTGCTTGGATGACACTATTTAAATTTGCACTGCAAAACCCCAGGGGAGTTGAGGTGGACTTCAACTGGAAGCTGATTTCAGCCATCTAAACCAGACCTTCTGTTCTGGAGTTGAACCAGAACTGAATTTAAACATTTTCTTCTTGGACTCCTTGGAAATAACAGCATTACAAACATCATGAAAACTGCCATGAGGTATCATCTTGCAGTTTAGCACCTTGTAGGCTCCAGGTAGCAAAGAACAAAGTGCACTTGAACTAGACCAGTGGAAATAACTATTTTTTTAAAAACAAGATTGCCTGCATCTGCTGTTGAGGATTGAGCTATTCACCCCCTCCATGTGTCACCTCCATGCAGCCCCATTGACTCACCGTATGGTACCGACCACAGCAGCTGCCTCCGGACCTTTCCCACTGCTCCTACCTCCACCATGGTTTGCTGTCTGCACGCAGCACTGGCAGCTCATGCGTTTTGGGGCAGCCCTGCAAGCACCAAGGGCTAAGCTTGCTGGCAGCAGGTCGAGAAGGCTATGAAGCTGCTTGGATTGAGATTTTCTAGAAGGGGAAGCAAGTGTAAGGATGGTTGCAGAGGTGTGTGTGCCCAGAATACTGCCCTGCACCCCCTCCATGGCATGGGGTAGACATCGCAGCAGCTTGGCTCCAGCTACTGAAGCCCCATGGGAAAAATAACCACCATCATTTCCCAAAGGTGTCCTCTGCACCTGGGGATGCATGGCCCCATCCATCCTGGTGCAGATACACAGGAAGGAAGTGCAGACCCCAGCAGACTTTATTGGCAAATGCTGCTACCGATTAAAACAGGCTTGAGCTGCTGTAGGAACGAGAAGTTGCCATGGAAACAGCCTCTTGATGTGTCCAGGTTTTGAAACCATTTTTCCCTTCTCTCCCCCCTCAATGCTTCTTTTTTTTGCTGTTGTTTTGTTGGAGATTTGCTCTCCTGGGGTGATGCCGTGCAGACGGGCCCTTGGGACCAGGAAGGCACTGAGAGGAACTGCTCAGCATAGGGAGGGCTGTTCAAGTGGGAGCCCCTCCCCGATGGTTCAGCAATAGGGCAGAGCTTGTAGGGATCCCGGCAAAGTGGGGTCTGGATGGACCCGGAGGGTCACGATGTTGGCAGGGTGCGGGTCACCAAAGGGAGCAGTGGAGAATATCCCAGGGGAATTGTCCTCCCAAAGCCGCCCGACTGGGATGCTCTTAGCATCTGAAGGGCTCTGCACCAGGGAGGTCCCTCCCTGGGGCGTTCATCTAATCTAATGACTCTGTCTCCATCACCTCGCTATGCTTGGGAATGGTGGCAATGATGGGAAGCCATCTTTTGAACAATGGGAAATCAAATGAGTGCTGTAAGAAATGCTTCTGAGAGGCAAAAAAGGGCCCCCTCCTCCTTCCCCCACCTCTCACTGGGCTCCCTACCTTGGGAGAAGGGCTTTCATTTTGCTCAAGTGCATGCAAAAAAAACCCTGCCCCTGTGATAGTTGTTACTATGCAGCTGTGTTGAAGAGCCATTGAGGACTGGTGCAAAGCTCTGAGGAGCATTTTCCTTGTAGATCGTTCAGCCCACATTTCATACCTTGTTCTTTTGATTTTTACTGTTCTCCTGGTTCGTTGTGGTTTGTGATTTCTTTTCAATCACAGAGGCATATTCACAAACACAGACTCCTCCCTGTGTGAGTGTTTCATGCACTTTTGCTTTTGTCCCCTCCCTTGGAAGTCCCCTGGCTCTTTCCAAGCCCCATCTCAAGTGCTCCAAATTCTGCATGTGAATCCCCTCACTGCAAGAGCTTCAGTATGTTACTGCATCTGGAGTGGGCCTGGGGAACCTGAAACATGTGGTGTCCATTCAGTCCTGTTCTAAATATGTTCCTATCAGCATCTCCAAACTTGTGTGACTACTCAAGCCTTGCTTCTGGATGGGAATGTAGGAAAACAGGCTGGTCAATGCCATCATTTCAAAGCAGAGTGTCCAGACTGAGTTGTTGTTTAGGCCCTCTCTGAAATCCAAGCTGACCTTCCACGGGCTATCTAAAAAACATGGAGATGCTGATAATTTTACTCACTGAGTAATGCGTCTTGTGTCCCAGTCCAGGCTTCCTCAGCAGGACTGGTCCCCTCCCAGCGAAGCATGCTGCAATCCCTGTATATTGATCATTGCAACGATTGAGAACCACATCCTCAAGAAACATAGGCCCACATACTTTAGATACCTAAGTGAGCTGCCAGGCTACCCTTTGGCTTTCACTGGCAATGCAGAACCATTAGTATGTCCAGAGGTGGTCTGTCTCTATCTTAGATCTGAATTGCTCTCCAAAGGTGCCTTCTTCATCTCATGGCCTGATGCAGCAGCATCGGGTGACTAGTTTCCTAAGTTACCTTAAATTTATGTGATATGAATCCAGGTCTGAATATTCACTGTGATGATGAATCTCAGATGAGTTAATGTGGAAATCTGTGTCGCTTATCTGTGTAATCCCCCAAGCTTGGGTTACACTGTCTGATTTATTTTAAGGAATAGAATGGGCATTTTTGTACAAGGATCTCTTAATGGTTCACCTGCCCAGCCAGACCTGATTAATGGGAAGCTCAGGAGGCCAGCAGCCAAACTGGAGAAGGAACCTCTAAGAAGCCGCTGCTCCAGCCCTTTTGCTCCTATTCCAAGATCATATGAATGCCTGTACATCCACGCGTTGTGTGTTATTTCCCATGCCTGATTTTCAAATTTCAAGCCCTCCTGCAAAGCTTGGACAGTTTCTCACTTTCATTGCATCTTAAAAGGGAACGGAGAAGCCCTAGAGTCCTTCTGCAGGAACGTCTCAATCAAAGGTATCATGAAAGGGGTTTAATTTCAAAAGCTCTGAATTACACCTAGATCAGGAAGGACGTGGTAATGGTGGATTTGCTGAGCTCAGGAGGTTAAAGAATGAAGGGGAATTCACAGTTAACATCTGTGACACACTGAGTCAGGATGAGAGAGCGTTCGTAGTCAGAGCAAATATCAAAGGCATTTCCCGGATCTCATGCTTTTGGGAGATTTTTAATTACTCTGATGTTTGTTAAGAGTTGCTTACAGCCAAATAAGTGGATTCTTAAATTTGAAGATGCTTCTCTGCTCCCATAAATAACGGCTGAACAGCAAATAAACCCCGGCATGTATGGCAAGGAAGATGCAGTGAGCTTATAGCTTCTCTGAAGCCAGATCAAATATCAGTTCACATAGCGGTCCCTGCCTCCAGCCACACGAGAATGATGACAGGAGAATTGCTTTGAAATCCTCCGAAGAAAAGCATTCAAGACAGTGTTCTCCTGGGTAAATGTCTCCTTTCCTGGCAATTTGTTCTCTTGTAGCTCTAATGCAAGAGGTGGCAGGTGGTGAATCTATTGTACGGGGAGGGATGAGGGAATTGGATAGGTGAAATTAGGCAGGTGTTTAGCAAGGCAAACAGCAGCCATTCAGTGCTGGTTTTCCTGGCTTCACCTCCAAGTCACCTGGAGAAACCTGGACTCCGGTGTCACAGCAGCGCTGTGCAGGTAGTTTGGAAAAATACTGAAATAATGGGTGGCCTGGGCCACACAGGCGATATGTCAAGCAGGACTTTGACGGGAGGGCTAGAGGAGAGCTCAGGTGTATAGCCTGTGTTAGCTACAGATGTGTGCACACAACCAGAACTGCAGCTTCTTGCAGCAAGGAGGTCTGGTCGGAGGGACAAGGGTTTTGGTAGGGGAGTGCACGTACTGTGGGCACAGATTTCTTCCAGTGTGTGGAGCTGCTCTTGGTGTCTTTACTTGCTTGCAGTTTCGTGATATCTTTCTGCTGGCACATTGGAGCCTCACTTAGCTGTAGACTATTGTATAAGCCTCACTGGGGACTTCGAGAGCAGATTAATTCCTTGAGCATCTTCCTTCTTGCCGCCGGTGAAGTCTGCTGCTCAGATGTGATCCAGGGAGACAGCTGGGCAGGGCTGAGTCTGAAACCTCCCCCGGACAGATAAGGCATGGGAGAAGGAAAGATATTTCTCTCTCCCAAGCCCGGGACAACTATCTTTTTGGGTGAAGTCCTTTCTTGTGGCAGCTTGCTGAGTCCAGCTGCAGAAGGGACCTCTCTCCAGGTACCTCATGATGATGATGATGGTAAGACAGTCAAGTTAAGGCAAAGACAAAGTGTGATTAAGTCTCTCTCCCTCCCTCAGGCAGAGCTCAGCCTGCAAAAATGCTTTGGATGCGGTGGCCTGTAATTATGTAATTCTTCCTCATTATCTTTTCTAATTGTTCTCAGCACTGTTTCCTAAACTGATTGGAAACAATGGCAGACGGGGATGAAGTGGGAGGCAGACGTGAGCATGGCAGGCTGCCAGCGTAGTACAACGCTTTCCAGAAAGGGAGAGAGAGAAGGGAAAGAAAAAGAAGAAGAAGGAAAAAAAAATCCACGGTAGAGACCTGGATGCCAGGACCTGAATCGAGGGGACACCTGAACCAGTGCCAGGCTGGGAGGCGCTGGCAGGGGATGTCTCACTCAGGCTGATGCATATGTGATCCGTATTACATTCAAGAAATTTCAAGCCTTCCCCCCATCCCTGGCTCACCTCTCCTCCCCGAGAGCTTTGCTGTTTTCCTTTTTTCCAGTACTCGAATGACGCAGGTTGAACCCTCACGGGGGGGAGGGGGGAGCTTTGCCCATTGCTGGGAGACACTGTGGTCTTGTCCCCCTGGCATTGAGTTGTTTGCTTGCTTGCGGGGGGAAGAAATATTAGAAAAAGGGGGGAAGTTTAGCTTGTTGCATTTGGGTGTGACTGCGCAGGGCAGAAGGAGGGGCCTGGCGGTGAGATATTGCAGTGAGATTTCTTCATACTTGGCAGCTGGTTTCAGGGGAACTGTGGGGTGCAGCTCCCCAAAAGCCAGTTGTTGTTATGTTGACTCTCATTTTCTCTGCAAATGTCTGCTGCCCTTCACCCACTGCACTCTCCCCATGGGGGTGAGGGTTTTTTACAATCAAATGCATCACAGAGGTATTTGGGGATCCAGCAGAGACCTGGTCTAATAACCCTCTGCTCTTCTTTCACTGACAGTCCCCTTTTGCCAGCACAGTGGGAAGGGGGGAGTGTAGGGTTGCTGCTATTATTTTTGTCTAGAGAAGTCCAAAACAAGTCCTGATCTTCCAGGTATAAAGTCTAAGCATTGATTTCTCATGGCAAAGGGAGAGAACAGATGTCTGTGGGGGTGACACGGCATCCTACAGAGTGGGACCCCCAAACAGCAGCATCACAAGCCCTGTAATGAGCAGGGATAGCTTATGGGACAGGAGGCACCCCTACAGAAAGCAAACCCTGTTCATCCATGTGGGATCAACGCCAGGCACTGGAGGAGATTTTGGGTCACGCCTGGATCCTGGCACTGACTCACCCTCCTCATCGCAGTCTCTGGGTGCTTAGTCTCCATCAGGGGCTCCATGTCCTGAAAGCACTGTCAGCTGGGACCTAGGCGAGTTGCTGACCGAGCAAGGGCAGTTGAGGGAGGAGGAGGAATTTATCAGAGCTCTCCTCTCCTCCTCCAAACCCAGTGCTGTTCTGCTGTTTTTCCATCACCACTGACTTCTCTGCATGCCTGCAGGCTGTCGCTGCCAGCACCGTCCCAGCTGGCCAGCCTCTCTGGCTTCTGTGCATGGCTCTCTGGGATGCAGAGGAGAAATGCTGCCTGAGGCTTGCCCTCACTATCCGATCGAAGGTTTCCTTGCTGCTGTGTGCTGCGTGGGGTCGGGGAGGTGAGGCTGTAAAGACCAGGAGCTGGAGGCTGCAGGCAGGGTGGTTCATCTCTGGCTTGTGTAGGAATTGGAGGCTTTTGAGCTGTGGCAATCTTCAGCCACCTCTGGGCAAGAGTAGATGAGAAATAGCCAGAAGGAACAGCTGGAAATCAGTGGAAGTTTAGAGGTGAAAGACAGAAGGGTGGCCACCTACCTCTGTCCTTGGTTCCTCCTGGCTCCTGGGAGAAACCATCCAGTCCATGCCTGGAGGTAAACAGGGGTTGAGGGCTAGGAGGGTAGGCAAAGTGTGAACCCCTGTGGTGACATGTTACAGGAGGGACAGGTCACTGCAGTGATCTGTTTCCGAATGGCAAAAGCAATCTGCCTGGAGAGAGCTAGGAGGAAATATCTTGGAGTGGTGATTTGCAGCCTGGGTGTTTCAGACCTGTTAGTGCTGTTATCTCCTCCAGATCTGCCTGCCACTGTCCTTTTCTACCAGAGGAGGCTGTACGCAGTATAGCTAAGGGCAGAGGAGGGAAGAAAAACAAAAAAATCTAGCTGTCATTGCATCAGCCAAAGGATGGACATTAAAGGCAGCTGACTCTTGAGTGTACAGCGATCTCCATCCAAGGTTGCAGACCTTACCCTGTTGCAGCCCTGCTTCCTTTGCAGCACTGTACAACTCATTACATGCTTTCTGGCATGAAATGCCAGCAGTGTCTGTCCCCACTGGCTCATAGAGGAAGATGGGCTCTTTTCTCCCATGCTGGGAACACACGAAGAGGCAGGAGAAAGTTTGGGAGATATGGTGTCACGTACAGACTGTGATTTGGTCCCATCTGAGAGCTATACCATGCGTTAGAGAATGGTTTGATAGGTGACTTGCAGGCTGGATGTGGTCTCTGGCACAATACTCTCTAGCCTTGTCTCCTATAATCTCTGCAGCTCCGGTGGTACCAGGGGTGAGGAAATGGCAAACAGATGAATCACAGCTCCTAGAGAATGCCTCCCTGTGTGCCATTACCAGATGTGCACCACCATGAGCTGCTTCTGTGGGTCTGGGCAGAGGATTTGCATTTGCATGAGCCTGAAGAGTACGTCTCAGTTTTGTCAAAGGCTGAAGAAGCACCCTTTGCTATCTCCTGAATGTATCCTGGATTTGCTTAGTGCTGACAGGCACACAACTAGATGGCTGGCAGATATTTTCATGTAGGGTGGCCTAGTGGCTATTCCGCTAGCAGTGGCTGTTGTTGTAGGCTGCATAAACACATCAAGTTCTTCCTTTGGCTCCACAGGCTCTTTGCCCCAAAAGTTCCCATGATGATACAGCACAGGCAAAAAGCAGTTCCTTGTATAAGCTTTATATTTCACCATTTTTAATTCAATTTTTCTTGTGGAATTGTCCTTTTTCTTGTGTTATGAGGCAGAAAGAACAGAAGATCCCTCTATAATTTTCTAATATACCTTTATCCCTTCACATTCATCTCCTCTCTGAAATGTACAGTCTCGGAGCCCTTGCTAATCCCTCTTCATGATCAATTTTTTGCCATGACCTTGATCAGTCTTGTCACAGTTGTCTGGACTATCTTTAGGCAGACCATTGCCTTTTGGGGGGAGGGACAATTCTGAACACAGTAGCATGTCTGTGGTACTTCAGACACTGTCAAAAGGTCCCGTCTCAGACAAACAGGGAAGACTACCTAACATTGTGTTGCGGAAGATCATCTTCAAAGAAGTCACTGGTGGATGTTCTACTAAAAAATGTGATGCTAAGGGAGATGTTTTCCCCTACACCAACCACTAAGCCAGGACCTCAACAACACATACCACTGGGATGCAGAGGCTTGTGTCAACATGAGGACATTGAAAGAATCCCCATCTGCCACAGCAGTGGAGGGAGTCGATGTGAATGGGGAGGAAATCTCAGTTCCTTCCTAGCTGCAAACACTACCTCCAGGCACATATACCTCACGAAGAGACAAATTAATCTTCCTCCATTTCCATGAATGATTTATTTATTTTTTTTCATTGGGGGGGGGTGCACGCAAAGTGAGTATTTGATTTGCTTTCATTACATATTTGAATTACGTTCTTCTCTCTTCTGCAGAACACAATCTAAGGACTAGCTGCCGGGAAATACAATCAGAACAACTCATGTTATTTCGATGTATTTCATACAGTTGTTTTTCTTCTGTTATTAGTCTTTTTTTTTTTCTTTCTCCTCCTTTCTTTCTCAGACTAGAACAAATACAGTTTGTCTGGCAGAAAACTGGCAGGCTTCAACGATCCAGAGGCAGTGACTTTTCTTCTAAGTAGCTTAATGGAGTCTATATGTTTTTATTGTTTTCTCAGCCTGCAGGTTGATTGAGTATTTAAAAAAAAGAGAGAGAGAATTCCACAAGCTCTCATAGAATCACAGAATCACAGAATGGCGGGGGTTGGAAGGGACCTCTGGAGATCATCCCGTCCAACCCCCCTGCTTGAGCAGGCACACCCAGAGCAGGGGGCACAGCACCGCGTCCAGGTGGGTGTTGAATGTCTCCAGGGAAGGAGACTCCACAGCCTCTCTGGGCAGCCTGTCCCACTGCTCCGGCACTCTCACAGGAAAGGAGTTTTTCCTCACATTCAGGTGGAACTTCCCGTGTTCCAACTTGTGCCCATTGCCCCTTGTCCTGTCGTTGGGCACCACTGAAAAGAGTCTGGTCCCATCCTCTTGACATCCACCCTTCAGATATTTATAAGCATTGATAAGATCCCCCCTCAGTCTTCTCTTCTCCAGGCTGAACAAGCCCAGGTCTCTCAGCCTTTCCTCATAAAAGAGAGATGCTCCAGTCCCCTGATCATCTCCTTAGCTTTCCACTGGACTTACTTAAGCAGTTCCCTGCCTTTTTCCTTCCCTTCTTCCTCATACCAGCCTGTTTTAGAAAGTCCATGGACCTACCAGAACTCTTCTGGATCATCCACATTTCAAAAGTGTGCTGAATTTGTCACAGACATTAATTAAGTAGGTTGAATTACACTCCAGGCTCAGTCTGGAATAAAAAGATTGAAACAGAAACCAGCTCGCTTGCATCAGCACCCATGTTTAAGCACCCTTGCACCACTCTACCGGTCTGCTGTCTCTCCATTCCTCTCCCTGCCTTTTGGCTGGGATCTTCTATGTCTTTCACAGTTAAAGCTCCTCCAAGTCCCTTGTCCCCCTGGGCCCCTGCTCCCTGCAGACCTTCTTTCCTTCTGCAAAAGACAGCAGCACCAAAGCTGATTTCTCCTCCTGGTGTGCTCTGAGGACCATTGCATGTTGACCACAAACAAACGGATGGACCATTTGAAGCCCGGGGCTGGAGCACTCTAAATGATGTCGCCAAATGCCTGTTCGGAGATGATGGCAGGTCTGCTGGTCACACTGCTTGGGGACAGCCTGGAGCCCCTCTTGCAGCTCCCCTGGTTCTGCTGGGGAGCTCGAAGGAGAGGAGGCAAGGTGAGCAGCCATGGTCTCACAGAACATTGACCTGCCCAGGTCCCAGGTCTCCTCCGTCCCAGGTGATCCATGCGATGGCTGCTCAAAGCCTTTCTGTGCTTTGCCTTGGAAGTCTTTGTGGTTGGCTCTGAGTTTGCTTTGCTGCTCCCAAAGATACCCTCATACTTCGTTTTGTCTCAATTTGTTGTCTGTGAGGGAGTACCATTCTTGCTCTGCTGCTCAGGTGATGAAGTGGTCTCTGGCCTGCAGCCACACCCCCTCATGTCATGATCTCCTCAGGTTTCCTGAGATGAGCTGTCAAATGGAACTCATGGGTGCTGCAAAAAATAAGGTGTTAATGAGCTGATACTTGTTCCTTCTCTGCTTCAGTGCAGCAACCGGAGGCCATGGAGGATATGGGGAGAATCAGTCCTTGGTTGTGAGAAAGATCAGTGTGTCAACTTCTGCTCATAAAATAAATCAGAGTAATTTTCTTCAGAGTTGGGAAATTCCAGCTCCTCTCTTCGAGCCAGGTCCCGAAGTAGGACCCTGCTTTTGTTCCATTTACCTGAACTACCCAGCTGTCTGCAGATTTGCAACTCATTTTACACTGTACAAATCCTAAGATTTTTTCAGGAGCAATGTTTTTATTTGTTTGCTTGTTTTAATGCCTTTCTCATTGGGGAGTCTGAGTCAATATACTATTCTTTTTTTTTTTTTTTTTTTTTTTGTGATGAATAAGCTTTGCTGGCTCAGTTTGTCCTTGTGAAAGATTCTAACAACCTGCCAAATACTCTGTTCTTTGCTTCTATGCCTTCAGTCTGATTGCGAGTGGTCCTGCAACCCTCATAGGTTGCTCTCAACTCCATCCTGCAAATCCATATGGGGATTCCTTAGCCAGTAGTGACTCCCTTCACCTATGTCTCCCCTTACCATGTCATTGAAACTGCTGGCAAATAGGTTGCAACCTTTAAAATGAGCATTGAGAGCTATCTGTAGGTGTAAGCTAATGAGGCAATACATTTGCCAGTGTTTGTCATCTAGCCCCACTCCTCATTGGGGCAGAGTTAATTTTTGCATGTGCTGATAAGGAAACTTGAGACAACCCTGTGCTAGCTCAGTGATACCATTCCCTCCGTCTGAAGGACTTCAGGGGAGCCTTGAGGAGGGCTTCCAACTCTGGGGGTGCCCAGATGGGGATGTTCCTTTTCTCCAGAGACAAAAGGGATTTCAGCTGATATAATATAATCCTTGGGGTGCACAGCCTTTTGGCTCCTGATGATTCAAAATCCAGGGCAGCGAATGAGGCTTTTCTGCAAATGCTGGCATGAACTTCCTGATGCTCAGCTGTTGTCTTGTCTCACAGAAGTGCCTTAAGCGTTAAAGTATGGACTTTTATAAACAACACAGACCTCAAAAGGGAAATCCTTCATGTGATGAAGATACATTGAATGACTAATTTGATTTAAAGTGAGGGCTCAGAATCATTTTCCAAGGGGTTCTGCACCAATATTTCCAAGGAGCCTGAATTCTTCTGACTTTAACTAGTCTGCTCAGGTCAATACTACCACGAACACTACATGGGAGGGGTTGAGCTGTATCTGTGCTGTCAGATGCTAAGCACTAACACAAAATGATAAGATTATTCAAGACTGTTGTCAAGCTGTCTGTGGTTAAGTGCTGCCTACCAGAGCAGGGGTGCAGGGTATCCATCTTCCTGGAGCTTGCTGGGACAACACTGACCCCTGAATCAAACCACTCGGTTGAGTATTTCTTGATACAGAGAAACACAGCTCAAATGGGCTGAGGCGATAGTCACATCTCCAGCAGACACTGCTGGTGCTAGAGCAAGTGCTGCCAAGGACCATCACAATGCCAGTTCTTTCATCTGCTCCTCCAGACCCATATTAATTTCTGACAGAAAGACCACTAACCCTTATAACTTTCATCACTTTGCCATTTAAAAGCATCTGTTTTGGGTGTAGCTCATCGGGAAGCTCACTCACCTCTGATTACTTCGGAAATATTTGCAAGGCAGAAATGATGTAGTGAAAATCCCAATGTGAGGTTAATTCCAAGAGTTTATTTTCAAAGTTTGAAAGTGACAACTTGTTGGCCTTGAAGGTTTTTCACCAGTGCCAGTGTAATCTGGAGGGAGAGGTTTTCTTCTTCTTACTCAGACCATGGAATAATTAGTAGATTTTAATGACTGCTTGAGAAAGCTATCTAATTAGCTGTTAAAAAAACCCTCTTCCCCCCTCCCCCTTACCCAGTCCCTAAATGAAAGCCACAGAATAGCCAGTCATCTCTCTGACCGGATGTGTCTTAGGGATATTTTTCTTTTCAAGCTAATTGTGACTGTTTGGTATTTGCTGGGGAAAACTCTGATTTGGAATGCATTAGGATGAAAAAAACGGTCTATTCTGCTTCTGCGTAAACGTTAAGTACAGCCACAGCCCATTGCATGAATCATAGAATCATAGAATCATTTAGGTTGGAAAAGACCCTTAAGATCATTGAGTCCAACCATTAACCTAACGCTACTACTAACTCACTCATGAGCAATCCATGACTCTCTGTTGGCCAATGTCATGGGGAGCCATTTGGTTGAAGTCCCAAGGGGCCCTGTGAGCCTGGTTCCTGCTACATGGGTGCTGGTATCATGTGGTTGTACCTTAGAACCAGGAGCATTCGCTGCCATGACCACTGTTTTTTAGAGTCATATCCACGCTGGGTTTAGTGACATCTTGTCAGCCAGGCTGCTCTGCCTGACCTATCTGTCCTCGGGGTGTCCTCTTTCTGTCTGTGTTCAGTATTAAGGTGAAGGGGGGACATAGCCAACGTGGTCTGTGCTTCCTACATGTGCCCCTCCTGCGTGACTGCAGACAAGTCAAGAAACAGCCCTGAGCGCCTCCCGTCTCTGCTCGTGGCGCCAGTGACAACTGTTTCTGCTCACTCCAGCAGAGGTGGACAGCTTTTCAGAACAAAATAGCTCCCCTCCCTCTGCCTATGATCTTTTTAGTTCAGCTCTTGGCATGTTCTCTGTTCATTAGTGCTCCTTGCCTCTTCTATGGGCTGGTGATTGCTCTTGCCAGTATCTCTTCTTCTCTCGTCCCTTCTCCCATAGTGGCAATGTAAAGTAGTTTCAAAGCCTTGAATAGAAAAGGACAAAATGATAGCGGGAGAGGACTGAGGCTGCTTTCACTTTGCAAGGTGACATCCTCTGCTGTCACTTACCATTCACTTAAAAAGCACTGATACTCTGCAGCCTGTCGAGCTGGGGTGAACGCTCCTACTCAGGGGCTGTACGCTCTCCCCGCCCGTGTGCACCACAAATCCTGCCTGGCCACTTCAGAGAAAGAGGCTCTTTGCTACTTTCTGGGGAGATGCTGACCTGCTCCACCTTTTACGTAAGGGCAACAGACTTCACTGTGAGACAAATCAAACTGTGTGTTTAACGTTTGGTGCGTGCAGAAAGGGCTTGATAAAAAACAGCCTTTGCATATGGCAGAGTCCATCTCCTCATTTAGGCCTGTCATCAGCTGCAGAAAGGCTGTACCTTGTCCCAGTCCTTCCTTAGGTGTTTGTGAGCATGAACTGGGGTCTCGATTGGAGTGTATTGTTGTAGCTGCAGTGATATTTCATGGGGTAGTTTAGGTTTTGTTTATCCTGAGAAGTCCCATCCATCACACAAGAAACATGGAGAGGTTAAGACCCTCTACCTGGCTGATTTCATTTTCCAACCCATCATCTGCAGCATTCTGATCTCACAGTCTGTTGTTATGGAAATAATACAGTTATAGTAATTGTGAATAAAGATGAAATACAGTCTGCCAGAGGGAAGAAAAGGAGACCGGTTTTCTGAGGTTTTCTTAAGTATTGGGTGAGTGGAAGAGGGGGAGAGGGAGACAGACAAGTGCCACAGAGCAGGACTATGTTGGTTTCCAGCTGTATCCCCTTTTTCCCAAAGCGTTGATATCAGTTTTTGTTCTTCTCTATACAATGGTCAGACCTTGGTCAGTATGTTCACTGGTGCTCTCCACTTCACTAATTAATACTCCTTAATCAAGCCAGTGGAGGTGGACAGCTTTTCAAAACAAAATAGGTCCCCAGCCTACAGCTGTGAGCTCTGATGCTTTTTTACTCTGGGTCTTGACATATTTCTTCTCTTCATTAGTGCTCCCTCGATCTTCAGGGGGCTGTTAGTATTTCCTGCCAGCACCCTTCCCTTCCACATCACTGCTTCCATAAGCTGTTCTCATGAAGACCTGTTCCTAAGCTGGCTCATGTCATGCAGTTTGCAACCATCCACTCTTGCAAACCTCTGAAGTTTCTTCTCTTTCAGACCAGGAGACCAAACTTGGTCATGTGTTGAGGCCATGTCTGAGCTCCTCTGGTGGAGGAGGATTGCTTGAGAGACCCTACAGAGCCCAAATACTGTTTTATCTTAGGAGGGTCCATGACCTGTTGTTCACATTGGGATCCCATGCACTGGTCTAATCTGGGCAGCAGGTCAAAGATCTGGCCAGCCAGGTGGATGCATCTGGTTGGCTGGGTTGGATTCATGGGATTCCAGAGCAAAGGGAGTCTGTAGTAGGTGCTGCAAGTGCAGGACATACGAGTGCCACAGTGGAGCAACAGTTCATGTTTGCACAGGCAGAGCATGGCTACAATACACCACGGATAACCAGAGAAGATAGAGGCATGTGGTTTGTTATGGGTCACTGTGTTGAATATAAGATTTGCACCCCTGCTTTTAGCTGAGTTTATTGCCTTTCCTCTTTAAGGACAAGTGTAAAGAACATGCGAGACATGACATTTGGAGCCATTGACCTTGCCAGTGCCAACACATCAAACTTTTAGTGTGATGACGCCTTTATAAAGACAGTGTAAAAAGAGACGTGAAACAACGAGGAATGAGCAGAGAGTAGGAGATGGGGTTTCTGTTTGAGTGTTGGTTATCAAGTTTGTGGGATTTAGGGGAAAATCTTCTTATATTCTGTGCTTTTGTTCAAACAGTTTTAAAACAGGGAAGACGAAACTTTGTTTTAACTGTCCTAGGGACAGGGAGTATTGCTGTATCTGGAAGCAGCTGACTTGGAGTTATCACTGATTTATCTGAAGATGAAAATGTTCTTTTCTTTAAGCTATTTATTGTCAAGCAAGGATGTGAATGCCTCTGGTCACTCAGGCCTCGGGCAGTGACCCATTCCTGAGGCCAGTTTGCAAATGACTCTGTACTGTTCAATCCGACAGCATTCGCTCCTCTCTCCTCCTTCCACTCAAAAAATGCTTCAGGGAGAGAAAGACATGGAGAAACAGTGCTCTGAAAGGGTTGTCTCTGTTCCCAGCAGTCACGTTGCGCTCATCAAAGCCAGCCAAGTGGAACTGGTGACACTCACCAGAAAAGCCTGCTCTAAATTAAGCAAAACTGCAGAAACTTTGTAAACAAGCACTGGCTGCTCCAGACCACAGGAGGGAGAGGTGGCAAGTCTGATTTGTCCTGTGGAGGAAACCAGTGTGGAGCACAGCCTTCTAAAATGGCTTTGTTGAGACCTGCTTTCATGTAGGCACACCATCGGTCTCGCAGTCCAATGGTCTGTTTTGGAAAGGCAGATGTCCTCTGGGCCAGTGTGAGGACCAGAGGCCTCACCGTGAGTTAGTTGAACAAGAAGCTGACAAGATATATATGTACAAAACAAGTAGAGAAAGAGACGGTGAGAGTTTTGCTCAGGGAATTATTTTTGGGTTTGAGTGTCCTATGTCAACCCATCCTTTATGTGGCACTTCAGGGCATGGTTTAGGAGGCCTGGGGGTGTTGGGTTGGCGGTTGGACTTGATGATCCTAGAGGTCTTTTCCAACATTTATGATTCTATGATTTATTGTGCTGAGGCCACCTTACCCTGTTCTGGATAACAGGACAGAGATTGACTGGGATAGACATTCATCATATTTACATCTTTTATATATCTATTTTAGAGCACTGGGCAGAGTAAGGAAGCTTTAGAATGAATCAGAGTCAATGTTTTCCCTGTCTGGCCTCACAGCTGACCAAAGACAGGTGTGTTTGATATCTGTCTGGCTATCTTCCTAAAAAAACCTCTAGATGTAGAAGGAGGTTAAATTTTCCAGGCAGATTACATTGCCCTGTGGGCAGGGTACACAGATTATGTCTGCTTGGGATGATTTCTCTTTGACTCTCATACATTTGCTCGAGATACTGTGGAGCTACCTGGTGATTTGATCTGTAGGCACTGAGAGCAGGGAAGGATAAGTCTGCGTGTCCTAGCCAAACTGCAGTCTCTTTCTGCTTGTTCTGCTTTCTGCTTCCCCTCTTTCTAACTAGAAAATAATCTGTCTTATGTGCAAGGTTTATCGTGCATTCACTGCATCCCATCCTGGAGAAAACCACATGCCACTCATGACTTGGGAATCTTTCAAGATAAGAGAGCCCTGTAAGAAAATGCTTTTACTGTATAGCATTTCATTATAATTACAATTTTTTTTAATCGGGTCCCACACCAAGAATTTAATCTAATTTTGATTATCCAGAGGTTTTAAACCTCTTCAGCTCCTGTTTCAGCTTGCATGAATAATACTCCTATCTTCTTTCACACATATTCCCCAGCAAACCCTTCTGGCAGAAAACAGCTTCTTCATTGTATCCCATTTCTAGAGCTATTGGCAGGAAGGCATTATGTAGAGTGTTACAGACCAAACACAGAAGTATGGCTGACTTTTTCTGAAAAAACAAAAACAAAAACCAAACAAACAAAAAAACCAACCAACCAACCAAAAAAAAAAACAAAAACCATGGCTTTTTTTTTGGGAGAAGCACTTGCATCTTGCTGATGTACTGCATTATTCAGAGTACAACCTTTAATCCCTACAGATTGCTTAAAGGAGGATCCTGAACAATATCTATTTCTCCCTTAAGGGGCTCTTGCCAAGTTCAGTATAGTCCTAAGTACACAGACATGGGGTGGGAAAAGAGAGTCAGGAAGGACCTCAGCCAGTTGCTGGTTTCCTTATTAACAATTAAAATTTGAGGCAACATCAAAGAGGGATGTGGTTGTCTCTGTCTGAGTCAGAAAGTAGCTTCTAGCTTCTGATGGATCCTGCCAGGCTTTGCCAAGGACAGGGCTGCTGCGTAAACCTAGAAAAACCGCTGCAGCCAGCATGCTTCTCAACTGCATAAATGTCTGAGATACATACTGCATTCAGATGTTGAATGTGGAGGTGAGGGGTGAAGCTATCTGAACTGGTCTGCTCAGGTACGTGGCTGTCTTGACCTTCAGGGCTTGACTGTTTCATCAATAACCCTTCTGCCACTAGTGTTTGTGTTCAATTTATTGGAGAATAACCTTAATTCATTGATATTGCTAAGGAAATCCCTCTGATGGACCTTTGGGTATCCACCAGTGACAAGTGCCGTAAAATACTGAATGCAATCATGAGAGTTATGTGTCTATCATTTAGTTGTGTCCACTTCCATTGTGCATAAAACAACACAAAGACAAAAGTGGTGGGTACAATAACAATATATGTATGATCTTCTAAATGCTAATGTGGATTTAGCTGTGGTGATGCTGTATCCAGACTGATGGAAGGATATGAGTGTGTCGGGTCTGCAAGAAGAGGTAAAATATTTTCTATTGAATCAACAGAGAGAATCGAAAAGAAATGGGCACCCAGTTTTGTATAGAAATCTCTTCATGAGATCTCAAAAGAAACTGCAAAATCCCAGTTAAATACTAGTTAGACACAATTACTGTTCTTCGTTTAATCTAATTAAGCCTTCAATTTAGTGAGAAAAGCAATTAGCATCTGAAAAGCTGAGAAGGGTGGTAGAAATAGTGGAGGAGGCAGGTCCACAGACATAGTGGAAGAGAGAAAAAATGTTTTTAGTACCAGTGCAGAAGGGAGATGCCATCTGCATAGCCGTAGATGGCCATAAAACCAATGGCTCTGTGTAGTTCATGGTCTTTAATTTTAGTGGAACCACGGATTTTAGTTCACCAAATAGGTTTTGAAGATATTTCATAAATTTATAGTAAGGGTTAGGAATGAAAAATCAGAGAAGGATTATTTTCTGTGAAAAATGTTCCTCTCGTCAGTTCAGTTTGTGACTCTTTTTTAGTTTGTTTTGTGGTAGAGTTGTGGTTTTGTGCTAGCTGTCTAGTTTCCATGAAGACATTCGGTTCTTTGGATAAAATGCACTGTGTTTTGGAATGATCATGCATAGAATCCAGGGGTTTGTATGGATATCTTGTAGAGCAGTTACAGCAGATTTTGAGTTTCTTCCCAGAGAAACAAGGCAAAATGGAAAGTGCCAAGGTCTGGTTTCATTTGTCATTTCTTGGTGTGCAGAAAATTTGATGGAAGAAGTGATCACTGTGGCTAGACTACTGGGCTGCTTGGAAGCTGGGGGCACAAATTGTGGGAACATTGCTTTCAAGGCAAGGTCTTTGTTCAACACAGCTTTTAATTATTTAATATTCTCTGCATAAATTCCAACATGAGATAACATTTGGTAGCAGGAAGTGTAGAGATGCTAGGAGAATTTTTTTTAGTACTGTAGTGTGGTTGTTCAAAGAAAATACAATTGCAGTCTCAGAAACTCATAAAAAGAATAAGCAGTAAAGGCTGGGAAAGAAAAAAATATTGGAGGAAGGGATTAAGAGGCAGAATTACCACACTTCAGAATGATATTGCAAGGGTCCTAGTACAAGGACATGAATATAGTGATACCAAAGACATTTAGAGAAGACATCACTGCATAGGGGTGCTTTTGAGATCTCTGATCCAAGCCTATGTTAGTTGCATCTGCAGAGAGATCTGGAGTTATTATAGTGATAAGCATGTCCATGGGATGGCACTAAGGAATGTGTTGACTGAGCAGTGAAGAGCTGCAGTACAAACGGCAGAGATGTGAGCCCAGCTCTGCAATAAGAGGATACCAGCCTGGAAAGTGCTGGGATGGGATTATATCGAGTGCTTTCCACATACAAATGTATTGCAAAAAGTGTCATAGAAGTAATTGAAAAACACATAACTGGACACGCCTGGTGGAACCTCTGTCCGCAGGAAGCAATGAGTAAAGATCCATAAAGAACTGAAATTAATTGTTAATCTCTTGCTACCTAAATGAGATTCACAAGAAAGTTGCTGATTTTTGCATGAAAAGATGACCTTGTCCTGAAACCAGATGAATCTCTAAAGTCTTTCTGCCCATTAGAATTGCTTTATTGGAGTTGTGCAAGGGATTTATTTGGTCCTCAGTCAAGCCATTTTGCTGGAAGCAGTGTACTTTGCTGAAGTTAGGGATCCCAAAGCATTAATTTTGCTCTAACCTTTAAGCTAAGAGTGTTTGGGCTAGGTTAGTATTTGGACAGAAGCCTTAAAACCCCAAAGTGGAAGAAGTTGGAGTTGTGCAAGAGCCGGATGGATGGCATTTGTTTCTCAGAGTGAGGCAGTCTAGATTGCACTAGTGTTTTGGCATGATGTTAAGCAAGGGTCGTTAAAATATTAGTCCTGACCTCTTTATGGTTGTTTTAAATCAATAGTGCCCCACAGCGCAAGCCAGCAGACTGAGATTATGAACCTCAGCATCCTGGCCAAATCCATCTTAGGCTTACAAAACAACTTGAGTGGTATTAACTGTTCTGTAGGCATTTTCAATGTTCTTGGATTTATGGACCCTAACCATCTTCTCATTAGGAATGTCACACACAAAGATTTCCTTGTAGTATCTATGTATGAATTTACTTTTCTTTGTCAACTTTTTGTGTGGCTATAGAAGTTGCCTGTGGACCAGAGACTAAAAAACACTGAGTCATAATATTCTCCAGTGCTTCAGCTGTTGTGTATGGGGTAGTGGAGCATATAGAGATGATGTGAAGTGTTTTAAGACCAGCTGTGGAAACCTCTTTGGGAGAATTTGGGTTTGTCTTCATGTGAACCGGAGCTGAGATTCAGAATACTTGTAGGAGATTTAGACTAAGGTCTTCACTAAATGACCCATTTCCTCTGTTCCTGCACTTTAATATCCATGCCTGAGAAGGGAAGAGTTGGGACAAAACTGTGGGGAGGAAAAGGAGAGGTGGAAAGAGTGGAGGCAAAAGCAACATGTGCACAGCTGAATATAGTCTAGGTGTCTACTGTTTCCCAATCATGTCAACTGTACTCTGAGTCTTACTCCATGAGGACTTGCATGGACTTCCACAGGGTCTAAATCATTGTGGTGGGGAAGCTTGCGGTAATAGTTGCGCAAACTGGTGGATGGACCTTGACGCATGTTGAGAGCTGTTGGCAGGTGGATTACTGGCAGCTTTAGAGCAGACATTTGCAGTGACTGCACACAAAAAGCACAAATTTCTTTGTGTGTAAAACTTGCCATGACATGATAAATGCTCTCAGAGTCAGTTGGCTATTTTGGGGTAGGATTCTGTGAGTGGCTTTTGGGCTTTCATTTCTTGGATCTAGCCCAGTGGTTGTTATCTGGCATCATAATTGTGATTGACATATTAATGCCAGTGGCTCAAGATTGGATTTTAATGATTTAAGAGGAGACGCAGAACCATCTCTGTTTCCCAGGTGGTACTGGAGGCTGCATGGGCAGGCTGAAGGGTTGGGAAGACAGTAAGGATTAAGGAACGCTGGATGACCGGTGCAGCTTCAGGGAGAAAAAAGCTTCGTATTAGCATCAGGAAAATAGATGTAGGGGTGTTATGGGATAGGGAATGAGGATATGGTTGTTACACACTGGCATATGAAGCAAGGAATCATCATAACAGTGATTTGTTGGGGGGGGCAGAGGGATGGAAATGGGGCATTAAACTTAGGGCAAAACAAGCAAGAGGAGAGCCACTTAGATCCCATGGGAATGTGAGGTTGCAGAAGGCTGCACCCTTGGGTCAGGAGCTCTGGTAGGACTGGACTCCATTGTCTTTCTGTGTGTGTCAAAACCTTTCAGCTGTCTCTGATACTGTGGTGCTGATCTGTGCCTGTCTGAAATCCATTTCTGATCGCTGGGCAGCATTTTAAACTCACGTTCCTGCCCTCAAGATTCTCCTCCTTGGTTTCAGATTGATTTATTCAACCGTCATGTCCAAACAGCTTTGGTGCCTGTGTGTTGTCTGGTGGTGGCTGCTGGTCCCACCCAGGGCTCTGTTCTTTTCAGCTTGACCATTTCCATCTCCCATCCCAGGAATGGGTTGGTTGGAAGAGACAGGAGAAACCATGACACGTGATAGGTATCCCAGGTCAGGCCTGTGCTCCCCAGGTTCTTGTGAGCAGTTTAACACAGTGATTGCATGGCGACTAGTCTAAGGCCAACTAAAACTGGAGGACAACCTCCCTCTGACTTTCCATGCCTTAAGCCAAGTTGCTAGCAGAGGATTTCTTGTAGGAGTCAGCCTATCTGTGCCTGTGAGATGGGAACTGTGTTTTCACTCAGATCTCCTCTGGATTGCTCAATGGGACAACTGAATGTTGTTTGTACATGGTGTTTCCTGCGACAGCTATTTTTTAATGCTTCTGCTTAGCCCACACTAGTCTCCCCAAATGTTTTCATTTTCTCCCAGCTGTATTTGATTAGAGGCTGTTACGTAGCTGCTAGGAAGACTTCCCTCAGCAAAATGCCTCCGCTCTCAAAAGGTTTTTTTTAGAATATTTGACACAGAAGATCCCTCCATTGTAGCATAATCCTGGTGGTCCTGGGAGGGACCCTGGTTCTGCTGAGCAGTCTGCTCTTGCTTTCACCTTGCAGTGCCACCACTGTGCCTGGGAAGCCCAACGTAAAGCACTAGGATCATTTAGGACAAGGTCTGCAGCTCAGGTCCTTGGCCATGCAGCCAAGAAGCTACTCAACAGTGTCTCTTGGTGCACCTTTGGGAGGAGGGGGCAAAACCAGCTGGCAAAGCAGCAGCTCTTTAAAGGATCTCCAGTGCCTGGATTATTACAAATCAGCTGCTTCCCTTGGTGCTAGCAGTGAGGATCTAAGCCCCAATGTGCTAGGGAGTTTGGAGGGCCTTTCTCTGACCTTTACATACCCCAGAGCTTGCTCCAGGGACTGAGTTGCAGGATAGCTGAAGTCTGCTATCTTCTGCTGGTAGGCAGATGACTGCAGTCACTACACTTTCCTGAAGACTGTTTTCATGGATGGCATTTCCAAATCCAGCAGAAAATCCCAGACTATGTGAGCAAGGATAGCTAGACATGGGCCTGAAAAGGAAAGCCAGGTGTCTATTCATCCCAGTTTAAGGAAATCTGGATGTGGATGAGGACGCAACTGCAAATTCCTCACTTAGCTCAGTTTGGGTTGTGGGTGATGGTCCTGCAGAGTCTCAGTACTCAGAAAATGAGAACTGCAAGTGGAATGGGAACTGGATCCCTATGGTTTGTAAAAACAATAGCTTTGGGATGAAAAAGCAGCACAGATGTGTAAATCCTGAGTAATACTGATGTGCGTATTGCCAAAGACAACCTGTCCATCCCTGACCACTGTACTGTGAGCTAGGCTCAGCGAGGTATAATGAGATGAGACTTTACCATGACCTGATGCTTGAGACAAACACAGTTTATTTCAAGTCTGCCAAAGCTGTTGCATCTCCGCTTCAGCTCCCTGATGGCAGATTCCTGCTGGTGCCATACGGAGAAGTCTTGCAGAATTAAACAGCAAACTTTTCATTTTAACCATCTTCTGGCCTGAGGAGTTTCATACCTACAGCAGAGGTCTGAGGGGACGTTAAAAAATAACTAAATGTAGCACCTCTGTGCAGAGGGGCTCATCCTCAGCTATGTCACCTCAGTGACCCTTGGAGATATGTTTATAACCACCTGGTTTTGTCTCTGCTAAAGGCCATAGGATGCTTCCATATTGAGCATTCTCATTGCTGCTTCAAAATCTGCTTTTTATCTCCTGAGGCTCTTGTCAAGTTGGCTTTTTTTTTTTTCTTGTGTATTGCGAAGAAATTCCAGAGAACTAGAGGAATAAGGGGGCTAAAGCTGGTGGCTTGAGACTTGATAAATATTTTCCCTCTGGAAGATTTAGTGCTTGCAGAAGGTGTGATTGATTTCGCTGGTCACTTAATTGAAGTAAAATGAAAAGCGAATTTCCAATAAACTAAACCATTATTCATCTGAGATCACAAATCTGTACCCAGGGAGCCTGCAGCAAATCTCTCTCCCCATGTGCATTGTCACTGCAAGGGACAAGAGGATCCCTCTTTTTCATTCATATGCACCGGAGGTGACCACGAGTGCTGGTGGTGCATCACAGCACGTAAACGTTGTTAAGGATTTTCAGTCAGCTTTGGCATGAATGGTAGTATGCTGTAAACACTCGGATATTGTAGTGACAGAAGATCAAATAAACACCTAGGTAGATGGATGGCTGGAGGGGAAAGTGGAGCTGGAGTATGCTCACTCTTCCCTCTGTTCCTTGACATCTTGGGGGAAGTTTTGCTTGAACCTGGTCGGAGTTTCACCATTAACTTCACCAGGGCTGGTGTTTAATTGCTGGGTTACCAGCTCAGTGAGATGAGATGGAAAAAAAGAAAAGCACGCTGCTTAATTTCAACGTCTCCTGGGAGCAAATGTGTCAAACTTTAAATAGTGGCATGAAGCCGTACAACACAATACTCTACGTGGACGCAGCCGTGATGGGTGTTATGTGCAGGCAGAAGATGGATTGCTTTTTATTTCCATTTTTGGTGAGACTGGAGCTGGGGAAGGCAGTAGGCAGCACAGCCCGCATCTCTGCCAGGCACTGAGTGCCAAGTCTACCTGGCTAGGACCCAGCGCTGCTCCTCCTGAATTACACCATCAGAGAGGAGCTGATGATAAGAAAGGGTGACACAGGCTTGCCAGAAATGTGGCAGGAGGTTTATGCAGCTAGGTAAAATGTCACTGAAGGGTTAGTGTTAATAGAGGGATATTGTCCCTGCGGGAAAATTTTGGACAGCAAAGAATGGGCTGTCTGTCTTCTTGTTGCGCTGCTGTGGTTTCATGTCAAAGCTCAGCATATTCCTTTCAGAAGTCCTGCTGCATTGCATGAGTAGAGGGTGGTAACTTGTTAGGAAAATGATAGGAGTTTGGGGACTAAAGTTTAATATATAAATCCTATAAAATATAATCAATGTTGCCTCCACATGTGCAAGCCAACCCCCACACATGGTTTGAATTAATGCTGGGGGTGGGTGTAATGACCGTTTTGGAGGAGCAGAGCACCTTCTGCACAGAAGTCGTGTTGCCTGAGCTAAAGATGTGACCTCAGCAGCCCCCAAAAAATGGGATATTCTTCTTGATGCAGCACAAGCACAAGTAAGAGGTGTAATCCTAAGTCATGATGCTGACATCACTGATGCAAAAGGGAAATCTTTGCATTGAACCGGGATCCCACAGTTAAAAAAACAACTTGATTCCAGTGTATTAGTGATGGTCTCTTTTACTGCAGCAAAAGGATTGTACAAAGATATCAAAGCAAAGTAGATGTAGAGCCTGAGTTACTTGCTCACAGAATTAAGGTTAGTCTTCAACATGACACCAGATTTCTGAGACTGGCTTTTGTCATGCTTCTTTTGGCAACAATGCCTGTTCCCCTTTCCCTCTTTCCCTGTAGCATTTCAGGACAGACTGACAGGACATCCCACCCCAGGTGAGCAGCCTGCCTTGCCCAGACCTACACCTTGCCAAGACCTTCTAACTAGAAGTTAGAGGAGCCCAAGAAGCCAAGGTGCCGCAGCTTGGGGATGAGCTCTCTGCAGCTAAAAGTCAGCTGTAACTAGGGGCTGTGTGGCAGCAGCAATGAACAATTCTGGGTAATCCAATTAACTTCACTCTTTGGTCATCATGCTCATCAAGTCCCCTCTATTATTAATGTAAAAACACACAATGACAGGAGAACTTTTTTTTTGTGTGGGGATGGAGGGTGTGGTTCATTAAAACAAGTAGGCTCTGCAGTGAAAACCTTTCTGCTCTGAGCTACTTCTGGTTCCACAAGTTCATCCCAGCAGTTCCCGAGACAGGTGACCTGCTCGAATACTTTGCCATCTATGACACTGGGAGCTCTGCTCAGGGAACAGCACAGGTTTCTCACCTTGCTTCAAAGAGTTGCTGTTTTTTAAGGGGGTTAGAAACTAAAGGAGGAGCACGCACTTCATGTGAGCATATGTGCACGTGCATGCACAGGCAGAGCATCTCTGCCTGGTGCAATCGGAGGATACAGGCAGCATTGTGTTGTTGGTGTATGTATTTATGTGAATATATGTTCTGCAGCATCTATAATGTCTGTGTGGTGACTCACAGGTGGTTGTTTGAGATGGGCTGGGCTTGGAGGGGATACATCCTTGCTGATGTGTGTTGTGGCTTGGAGTATCGGTGTCTTTGGCACCATGTGCACTTGGTGGGTATGCCCTTGGCTGAAGAGGAGCCCAAGTCCCCCAGCCCAAACCTAGGCTGCCCCTAGGACAGAGCCTGTCCACTCACCTGGCTCTGCTCAGTTTTCTCCAGCAAGCCCAGAGCCTGCTGAGGCAGGAGGGGAGTGAGTGATGGGAAAGTTAGTTATATTTTCCAGTGGCTTTCCCTTGGCGCCGCTACCATCGACCTTGGCTGAACTCACTGCACTCACAAAAATGAGAACCATTTCTCATCACAAGCCTGGGCCCCGGGGCCTGTCATTTTTTTCAAGAGCGATGCTTAAATGCTTCCTAGCTTCCATGTGCTAAGAGGGGCTTGGGAGCAGGTCCAGTGAGGTCCATCTGAGCTCCTGGGAACTTTAAGATGAAGCAGGAAAGGAGCTACCATATGGAGAGCTGCTACCCTCAGCATGGCTAAACGCTTTGTCCTTGACTCCAAATTTGCTCCACTAGTCTGCTGGATTTTTCTACCTTGCCCCAGCCAACTCTAGGTTATAGATAAGGAAGTAAAAAACATGTATTTAACCAGGGCTGCCTGAGAGGGAAGCTTTGTGTGCAAGCAATGACCCAGGGACTAGAGAGTGCCAGCTCCATGCTACACCATGTAACGATGCTGCTGCTCAGCTGCTGTGGCCAGGAGGGAGCAGCAGTGGCAGCCAGGGTCTTCTGAAGCACCACCAGCAGCAAACCCAGCAGCTTTCTTTCTTCCAGCCATGTTGGGTCTAACAGCGTGGCCCATGTCCTCCAAAATGCATCCAAACAAATGGCAATATCCCCTATCAAAACAGCCTTGTTTTGCTCCTGGTGTGGCTTGTCTCATGGTTGTATAGAGAGGTTATAAAACCTGGGAGTGTTAGAGCAGCCTCTGGTTGTTGTGTTAGAGCAGGCTGGTATTAGGAGGGCATAAAATCATATCAAAGCCACCTTTGCCTCTCCCCACAACCCTGGTCCCAGCCTCTCAGAGTGGCAGCAATCTCTGAACTCCACTTAGTTCCCTGGAGTCCCATCACACCGAGGCAAGCCTTGTAGGGAACGGTAATGTAAGTCAATGCCAGGTTATTTCTTCACTGCAAGGTTTTGCCCAGCCTGACTGTTCCTGCTGAGGGTAATGGCGTTTCCCTTCTTTCCCTTCCTTGGAGAGTGTTTCAGAGTGTAATAGTTGCTATTCTCAGTATATTTTCTGTAGATACCACTCAGGTTTCTCCCAGACATCCCACATGATAATCAGTTAATATCCTTCTTAAGAGTAATTTCATTCTCCTGTTTTCCACCTTTGCTGCTTATCTGAGCTGAGCTTGGTAGCTGAGCCCTATTGAACTCCACAAACTCTTTTTCCAGTCTGCAGAAAGCTGGATTAGCTTTTCAGTAGTGTGGGTCATCTTGGGAGAAAAAAGGTATGTTAGAGGGCAACCAATTTATTTGCTTAATATTCTGAGAGCAGCAGCCTTTTGGTTCCCCAGTTGCATGTGCCTGTGTATAATAACTCTTCTGGGAAGCAGGGGTGGATAGATTGGGAAGTATCTCTAAAACAAGCATGCACTCTACGTGGTGGATAGAGTCATTTGATTTGCTGTATGTACAGACTGCAGCAGAGTGCACGGAAAATTGCTCTTGCGGATCAAGAGGTCTGAGTTGTTTGGCAGCAAGTGCTGCAGAGGGCAGAAAGTTGCCTCGCTTCTAGTGCTGCAGGTGGGAGGAAGCCTTCAAGGACGTTGCATCTCATAATATTCAGCTGGCATCATATTGGCATTTATGTTTGCTGCTCAGTTTGGTATCACATCTAGGTCTCTTGAGACTCAGGCTGGGACCTGGACACCTGGAGCATCCTTCTCTTCAGTTAACAGGCTGTGTTTGGCCTTTCCCTATCATTGGCATGATAGCATATGATCCACGGTGTTCTGCAGACACCCTTTCCTGAAAAGCCAGTGGAGGCTTGTTTTTAGCCCAGCAGTTGCCACTGTTTGTAAAGTGTACTACAAGCTCTTTAGCCTAATACCCAAAAGGATGCAGCCACACACCCCTTCAGTGGCACTAATAACATAATGTAAATGAAATTAATCCATCTGCTAAACCTCAACACGTCATCAGATAATTATCAGCAACATAAGATCTTCCTTGGAGGAGATAGTATTCTATTAAAGAGAAATTGGTCTATGCTTTAGCTGCAAGAATGACGATGTGCTCTTCGTATGAGATTTCAAGTCTTGGAGTTAAATCATACAGTGATTTCTGATAAGCGGTTTTTGGCCAGAAAGCTCCTTTTAAATAATATGATTATAATTATTTTCAGTAATGATTGTTTTGCAAACTTGCATCTACGTTTTAGATGCTGTTTAGTCTTGCACTGTTAAGAGTCCTTTAGAGTTCAGGCCTTTCTACTCAGCACAGCTATCAGAGCTCACAGACTAACCACAGGGATGAGGGTCTGGACTAAGTCTGCAATACCCCTACAAGAGTTAATTTGCAAATCCCACCTCGTCTGAGTAAAGGGACCCATTACTGTACTCTCAGGGCATATGAATCCAGAGGTTGCAGTGGGTTGGTAGGAAGGGCAACATTGCTTAATGAATGAACACTGTCCTGGAGCAATCCCCTGTATTGCTTGGAGATGTTGGAAGGATTCTTCTTCTCTTACTTTCCCCACTTTTGGCAATGAGGATAATTTTATTGTCCCTCTCTCCCAAGCACCTCGAGGACCTTCAGTTGGTGAGATCCAAGTGCATGGTACCAAGTTTACTGTATTTACTGGTGTGATGGTCACCACCCCACTGTACTCCTGGCAGCTGGTACTATCCTGTACTATTTACCATGTGGGTCTACTTTAGCTCAGTTGCATTAAGAACTTTTAAATGGAAAAAACAGACATTTTTCCTTCTTACCAGACTCTGTAGTGTTATCATGTGAGATCCGGTGGAGGAATGAAGCTTTCCATATCTCTCCTTCAGCTCTGCATTGCCTCTACTAAATACTGCTTGTGCCCTTTGTGCTTTCATGCTGCAGGAACCAGCTCTAGATCCTTGTGTTGCACTGCCTAGGGTTTGGGCTGTAAGAGACACAAGAGACCTTTCTGGAGTTATCACACATGGTGTTTCTACCAAATTGAGGATCTGATCCCACCTGATTTGGTTTCTGCTCTGGTGCAATCAATGTAAGCTTGTTCTGTGTAGATAGCTGATGCTAAACAGCACTTTTCCCAGTGCTGTTGAGAGTGAGCCAATTCTCCCACCAGCAGAAGCTGCTTTTCATGCATCACACAGACCTGACTCAGGACCCTCATGGTCTGTCTTATTCTTTGATGAGGTGGCTTACCAACCTCAGCTGATCATCTGAAAGGCAGCTGAAATCTCACCCTCCCCTACTTCCCTGCAGAGCACAGCTCGGTTGGCCAGGTGTGGTATGTTTTGGTTGAGCTGCTTTTTCCTAAAGCATCAACATGAAGCCCTGCCAGAGGTATGTTGTGTGGCTGGAGGGCATCTTGGTCCACCCCAGCTCCCAACATCTCCCACCCCTCTGCCAGCAAAATTTCCAGCGACTGCAGTTAATGGAACAGTGGCTGCTTTTTGCATGAAGAGGCATTAGGAAATCATCTCTATTTCAACCAGGAGGGAAGGGGCTCCAAGATTTATTTCACATGAGTTTTATGGAAGCAGGTGTCTGAGTATAGGAGACAGAGTCAAATTGGTGCTGTCACTTAGGGCAAAGCTCAGCTTGAGTGCAACCACATTACAGGACACCAGAGAGACTGCACGATGTGGCGCTGGCAGGAAAATGTGTGTTGAGTGAACGGCACAAGGAAGCAGCCTTTATAAGCTAAGCTGCACGCCAAGGTATTTGTTTAATATATGTGTGGCCAGCTGTTCATGCTTTGGAAGGCAGGGACTGAGAAATTCCCCTTGCACGTGCAGCAGGAGGAGATGAGGTCTGCAAAGCCCTTGAATTGCTGTAAAAGTTTATGAGGCCTTCTCCAGAGGCTCAGGAAAACTGATTTTAAATAGGTTGGTTTGTTTTTTTTTCAATGAAAGTCTTGAGTGTGGGGAGCCCTGCTCTGTCCCAGCCCATGGGGTCATGGGAGAAATGCATGGACATCAACAGCAGCTGAATCTCTTTCTCCAAGGATGGGATGCTGCTTTTTCCTTTATCCTGGCTGGCAGGGGTGATTCCTCTGACATCCCTACAACTTTCTTGTCCTGCTGGGAACATGGCAGTGCCCCTTCCTCTTGGGGCTGGTTTTACAGGCAGAAAGCAGGGAGACTTGGCTAACAGTGTTAGGGGGTCTTGCAGATTGATGAGATGTGCCAAGCGATGGTAAGGGGAACAGAGTGTGAGCTGCAGTGCAAATCTCTTGAGGTGTGCCTCAGTTTCCCTATGCTGCATTTGGCAGTGGTGCTGCCTGCGATTCACGGAGGGGCTCCATCTGGTTATGATTCTGCTCCACTTAGGGTGCATTTGAGCTGAGCAATACAGGGTGTTGATTTCTGGTCTCTGCAGCATAGGCAGAGCCTTTACTTTAAAACTGTAGCTCATAGGCAGCCAGAGCCCTCCAGTCATGGAGAGGATCTCTGCCTGAGCTTACCTTTCCACCCCTGCAACATGCATCTCTCTTCCCATGGCTGCCATGCTCCCAGCATCCTGGTGCAGCCTTGCAAGGGTTTTGGAGATGCCAAGGCGGAGGCCAGCTCTGATTGCCTGGAAGGGATGGTTGGGAATGGACACATGATGGGTGGGAGGTTCCTGGAGAATGGCTATACTCATCCCATCTTCCCCCTGCCCAGCTTCTAGCACTTTCCATTTGGCTTCAACAAAACACTTATGGGAACCCACCAAACCACTGCAAACCCCTTGAAATCTCTGGGCCTCATGACTCTGTTCCTGCAGGGCTTGATGTCCATGACAAAAGCATTGCAAAGCATTAACCTTGCACTTACAGTTTATCCTCGATAGGAAGCTTCCCCTGCTCTTCTCCTGAAAAGGGGGTCCCTAATCGCTGTCTGAAATGTCATCCAAAGCATGTGGTGAGGGACTGGACTGGGGGTGCAGGCAGGGTGGGCAGAGGAGGAAGCGTGTCCTTTTCTCTTCAAGGCAGGCACAGCAGGAGCACCAAATTGATTTGCAAAGGTTGCAGCGTGGCCCGTCAGGCACTGGCAGGCTTTCTGCCTGCCCCGGCGGGCTGTGCACTGCAGCTAATCCCTTTCCGAGGCACAGCTCACCTCTCCGCTCTCCTCCCCTCTGCCTTTCTATTTGGTGACTGATTTTACCCCCCTCTTCTCCTTTCCCCTCTGCAAATTTCACACCTTCTTTTAAGTTTGCCCAGTAATTTCTTCTGCAACAGCAAATCTGTCTTGTAATGCTCCAGATTTGCAGGTGACCTGTGCTGGGGGGACGAATCCTGCTTGGCTGCTTGCATTACACAACTATGCATTGCACAAACGATGATCAGTAACCAACAGCTCCCGGATGGCAGTGTGGATGGGGACAGACACCCCTTTGCTAGTCCCTGCAGTGTGCTGACGAGCACTGCGATGCTGTGAACTTTTTAGAGGAGGGGGTGTTATATTCATATACCTGGTACCTCCACAAATCACAGAAAAAATGAGGTTTGAGGGGTTTCTGGTGGACGTCCAGATCCAACCCTGCAGAGTTTCTCATCTGGAAGAGGTTGTTTTTTCAGTGTAAGGAAAGCAACAAGAGCAACAGAAAGAAGCATCCCACTTTTTCCTCCTTTTCTCCACACAAAAGCATCTAAAGAGAGGGAGACAAGTCCACTGTACATTTGCTGGGTTTCCAATAGGACGCAGATGCCTGAGCAGAGAGTGGCTGCTCTGTAGCGTTTCCAAAACCTCCTTTTAGCCTTGGGCACATGCTGGCACCGTGTTTTCAAGCAGATTCATGATTTTCCGCTGGATTCTTTTTAGAAACAAGACAACATGTTTCCATGTCAAAACTTCTGTGAGGGCTTATCGATTTTGATGCAGGGTTTTTGTGCAAAAGAAGAAAAAGGCAGCGACTGCTATGTTTTCAATCAGGATTGTATAGTTTGACTTTTTAAACTAATTTTTGCCTTGCAAGGGGTGTTTTTTCTGCCATGCTTATTTAAAAGAAAATCAAAGCAAAGCCTCCCTACTGACACTAAACAAGCTTCCCAGTTTCACTTGCAGGAAATTTCCAAACGTGACATTTTATCCAGTTGAGCAAACACAAGCAGAAGCCCAAATTTGTGGGATTTGCTGTGAATCAGGAGTTGGGGTCCCACATAACTCTGATTTCCAGCTGAGCAGAGTGTAGCAGCTCAGGGTTTCAGACCTAAACTTTCCTGTGACTCAGGTGGGGGCTGGGATTTCAGATCAGATCCGTCCTTCAGAGGGGGATCCTGAGTTCTCAAGCAGCAGCAAATCCAGTCCTGCTGGAGCCAATTTTCCTTGAAACCTCAACTCTTGTCTGTGATATTTCTTCTCTTGGATTTTCGATCCTCTCTGCTCCTTTTAGGCTGCAAAGAAAACTAGAGGCCAGGCTTGAAGGCATACTGCAGGGAAGGATGTAGGTGTCTAAAACTCACTAATACATGAATGTGTCTTTGGTGTCTGATCCAAAACCTCTCCTTGTGTTGATAGAAGTCTTCCCATCGCCTTCACTGTGCTTCTGCTCGCACGTCTGATCAGGGCTCTGCTAATTATTCTCCGTTATTAACTGCTTGTTAATGTTGCTGTATGTCATTACGTGGGTGTATTTGTTAGTCCAATGATGCAGCCAACTGCTGTGTCCTCCTGCCTTCCATGTTTCTCGCTGGCCCTGCTCTCCCAGGCAAAGCACATGCCATAATGGGACATGGCAATCTGCTTAATGGAAGTGACACCGCTGGCCCCAGGCCCTCTGGTCACCTCTGCAATTAAACCTAACGAAGACCAGTCCTGGCTGGGCAGAAGATCAAGGCAGGTGCAGCAGCCAGAGTCATTTAGGCGGGTGCTTAAGTACACTGACCTCCAAATTTGAGGTTGCTGATGGTTTGCTGAGGTCTCCCACCCATGCTGATGGCTGGATAGATGTCCTAGCCACCAGCCTGGTTTGGCTTTCCAGGTTACAACAGGGACAGAAAGTCCACCAGGCACAAGCTCTGGCCTGTGGCTGTCCCCAGAGTTTAATTCCCAGCTCTCAGCTGATGGCCAGACAAGGTTTGGGGTAACTTGGGCTGGAGTTTGTTCCCAGTCAGCAGTTTAGATGCAGCCCCCATGCTGGCAGGAGTGTGGATATGAACTGGTATAGGGGACAAGGGAATAAGCTCTGATCTGGTTTATTTGCTAATCTACAGATGTAGCCACCCAGCCCTCATGAAAACACGGTGGCAGAAGTGTCTAGTCCTGCCCTTCTCCCTGCCAGCAACTGCCATTCAAAAACCTGCTGGAATCAGATGTAAAAAACACAGAGTTTGACCATCCTTGTGCAGTTTCTTCACCATCTAGATGTTCCTTTCATTAGTGGATGAAGTGCCCTCTCCCTACATCATTGTCTGAGACTTAACTCAGACTTGCCCAGAGGTCTGTTGCATGAACATTTAAAATAAAGCTTGCTCTACTGAGCCTCCCATTAAAGGATTTGTAATTATTTAAAAGAGCAATAAAAGAAGCCTCAGAAGCCTTATGAAGCCTGGGAAGTCATTGAATTATCCAGAAAATAGTAGGTGTTTTCTATGGAAAATTTTGTCTTTTTATCCAAAGACTTAAGATGGTTTTGGGTTTTTTTCGTTTGTTTGTTTTACTATCAAAAATCAGATATATGGGGGAACTTGGACTTTTTGCAAATGGTTCATTCAAAATCCCTGTTTCCCATCCTAATAATGCTTGATGGGAAATTTTCAATTAGCCCTGATCATTATCAGCATTTTGCAAATTAGGGAAACTCAGGCACAGAAGCGTAATCATTTGTTTATGGGCCTTTTGCATGTCAGAAAGCAGATTATGGCTGTCCCCTGGGCAATTCCTGATAGCCTGGCTGGTTGCACCGGGACCTCTGGGTTTGCTGGAGCTACCAAGCTCCATGCAGACTTATTCTGAATGTGAAAAGGCTGTTTGTTCAAGACTGTTTTCAAATTTTGTGTCTTTAAAGTGGCAACCCTAAAATGGATCTGAGAATCAAAGCTGCCCTTGCGTGAGGATCCTCTGGACATTGAAGGTCTAGAGGTTCCTCCAGGTCTGGCCGGTCTGGTCTCAAATCCAGGCAAGGTGGGAAGTGTAGGGTGTTTGTCTTCAGCTTCCCAGTCAGACCTTCCTGCTATGGTCTAGGACCTGAATATAGTTTGGTCTCCTAAATTAAGCTTTGAAATTAGAAGAAAATGTGTAGTTAGCCCTGCCAGCTCACTCAGTCAGACTGGGCACAGAAGAGCTCTGGCCCCATTGCTATGTGTGGTTCTCTCCAGTTCAAGGGGCACCAGTGTTTTAACCACATCCTCACAGCTGGCAAACCTACCTTCTGTCCCCAGATCACCCTTTCATGCAGTTGATGCCCTTCCATCCATAAAGCTGTGTTTTGCTTTGAGTTTTGGGATTGAAACGCATCACCCTTATTGCTGCTGGTATGTTTTTGGAGGTATGTGGGTGGAAGGAGAGGTTGTCATTCTTGTGGGTGAAATGGTTCTTGTTTGGGATCTCAAGGCTACTGTTGTTCCCCCTCTGCTTTTTTTGGGGATCCCTTTGCCACAGGTGCCTCTCTTGGCCCTGCAGTCCTGTAGTTTGGTTGATAAGGAAGACAACCCAGCACCATCTCCTTGCATTTCAGTTATTGTTCCAGATGTGTGCGATGCAATGACGGGACTCATCCCATTTGCACATCCACAACCAGCAGCTGATGCCGGTGAATGCCCCTGCACATTTCTGTTTGCTTCACATCATTGATATGTATAAATAAGTACTGATTGCTCTGCACATGCTGGTCACCATGCATCTCCATGTCTGCTGGGGGAACTCCCTCCAGCCAAAGATTTAAGATGCTCATTCTCTCAGACCCTCTCTCATTTGTCTATCTCGCAATGGTTCCCTTGTCCACTGCTTTCCTGGCCATTTGCAGCACAATGTGTGAGCCAGTGACTGTTTCCAAAGAAGAGGAAAAAACCCCAAACCCTGTGTCTCCTTTAGGGCTCATGCAGAACTCGGGAGAAGCTTTGATTTAAACCATAATATTTGGCAGGTGGTCAGTCCATAAAATATCCAAATCACTGATAAGAATTTTCAATTAAATATGTAATGAGATCTTTTTTTCCTTCTTCATCCTTTTTTTTGAGCACAGTTGTAGAAGGGACGTTTTTAGTGAATCAGGTGGGATAAGGAAAATAAAGTACAAACAACTGGGTTTCAGTTACAGAGCTGGATTCAGCATTGTTTAGTGCCTGCTCATGCTTTATTAATTGTGATAGCACTGCTACCTCTCATAGGTGTTGAGCTGGCTCTGAGTCCCTGGGGAACCTCATCTGTTTGTGTTTGTAAGGAGAGACATGGCAGGGTTGTTTGGACAGATCCTGAGATGCGCTAATTAGAAGTTAAAGATCCACTTTCCGGCACGAGACGAGAATGCATTAGAGTGGGGAGCACTTTCTAATGCTTTGACTTTTTAAAAGCACATGCCGCATTAAAGCCCATGGTGTTTCTTTGATCCATGCCACCAAAATAATTCCAGGGACAAACACAAATGAGAGATAATAACTAATTTAACTGGAATTATTGGAGAGCAACACTGCAGAAGATTAGGATTTCCAGAGCAGACTGTAATTGCTGGGAGATTGGGGTCTGATGACTGTTTATCTATTCTATTCATCTCTCTCTGCATCTGTCCTTCTACCCGATCAGCTGCCCATTAGCCATCATTTAGCTACTGTCCCTGTCTTTTCTGCCTTCAGTGTCTCACCCTTTCTATCTGCTTGTTAGCTAGAACAGATGTAAGAAAATTGCATTCTTCACAGAAGGTAAATGTGAGCTCTAATGGGCCAGATTTTGATTTTGTATGTTCTGGTGTAACTTTGCAGAAGTAAGAGAAACTCTTCTGGCTTTCGAGTAGCACCGTAGCAGCAAAACTGGGCTCTCACCACTGATATGCTGTTCACTACCTGTTTAAACCTTCTCTCCAGGACACTGGTAGAGGACTGAGATCTCAGGGCTAGGTTTTAAGACATCAGGATCATGACTGGGATAGTGTCCCTGTTATGGGGAAGCACCTTTACTCCTCTAGCTGTTTCTTTCCTTTTTTTCCAGTCTCTTCTTGCAAGCCTGATCTGATGTTCAAGTGCCCTTTGCAAGGGAGTGCCAAGGGATTAAAAGCCAGGATATGTCTAGGTTGCACATAGTGCAATTGCTCTCAATGGCCATTTTCCATTCATCCGTCATCCACCTGTCATCCAGCTGGGGTTGTTTAGCCTGGAGAAGAGGAGGCTGAGGGGAGACCTTATTGCTCTCTACAACTACCTGAAAGAAGGTTGTAGTGAGGTGGGGGTTGGTCTCTTCTCCCAAGTCACTAGTGATAGGAAATGGCCTCAAGCTGCACCATGGGAGGTTTAGATTGGATATTAGGAAAAATTTCTTTACCGAAAGAGTGGTCAGGCACTGGAACAGGCTGCCCTGAGAGGTGGTGGAGTCACCATCCCTGGGGGTGTTCAAAAAACGTGTAGACGTGGCACTTCAGGGCATGGTTTAGGAGGCCTGGGGGTGTTGGGTTGACCGTTGGACTTGATGATCTTAGAGGTCTTTTCCAACCTTAATGATTCTATGATTCTGTTTTGCTAACCTACTGTATGCCTCTTTCTATTACTACATCTCTGGGTGATCTCCCATCCTTCTATCCGGTATCTGTCTGCTCTTCTCATCTACCTCGGACTGTTCATTTAGACTCCATTTACCTGTTCACTGTTGATTTTGCATATTAAAATCTCTGCCCATCTTTGCTCAGCTAATGGGGATATTCATTGGATCTCATTTTGTAATACGACATTAATTAGACTTTTATAATAGGATCCCTTTGGAATCGCACGTTGCATCCACAAGAGGCCTTAATACTTACATTTTATTCCTGTGGAAAACAAAGGAATTAGACACGTTTTTGCTCTGGTCTTGAAGACTGACCGTTAAGCTCACAAAACGCAAGGTACACCTAATCAGTAGGGCAGTGTATCTTCCTATCTGTCATAAAAAATCTCCCTCATGTCAATCTAGAGGGAACATGCATACTATACAGGAGGAATAATGAAATGAAATTAAGGAGATATATTGATGTGTCTGTGTAAACTGAAGAAAACATGGGCCCCGGGGACTTCTGGGAATCTTGCGCTTGAGTATTCTTTAAGCTTCCATGGATTTTTGTCTGCGTGTTGAAAGTATTGTTAACCCCTGAGGAAATTTAGTGCCCAGGATCAATGAACATAACACACAGATGCCTAATAATAGAAAATGGGATTGATGTGTTGCTCTGGTAAAATCACCCCAGCAGTTAATTCTGCTGCCACAACAAGCACGTCGATAAGGTTCCCTGCTGATTCATGGAAGGATTTGGGGATACAGCATGGCGTCTGGGAAGACAGAAGAGTTACATTGGCCTCAGCTGTGCAGTATCAGCAGTGTTGGAAAAAGGTGGAAATTTCGCTCCAGCAAGGAGTATGTGTTCTGAATAGGTTTGGGCACTGAGTCAGGGACAGCACATGGCAATGCATTGGCATCCTGCTTCCAAATAGCTGCAAGATATTCCCCAAAGGCCCCACAGCCTCAACCTCTTGTCTCCATACCAGCTATTCCTGGCTACTTTGGGGCACATTGATGGACTTTCTGAGTATTTCTAGGTTGGAAGACAGAAAAAAAGTTTTCATTGGATTTCAGTTCCCTCTGGACCTGATCTTGCACTGATTTTGGAGTATGAGCAAAGCAATCCAGGATTTCTTGTTTTTCAGGGTTGACAGGCTCTGAGAAGGAATAAAATGTATTTTTCTTTGCTTAGCCCCTGTATGATGGTACTGAGACCATGTGTAAAAGGAAGAGAGATTAATTTTGTGGGAGGCAACATTTGAGAGGCTGTCTGTCCTGCAGTAAAATGGCTTAAATGATGGGACCTTTGAAAGGTGAGCTGGTGCCCCATCCAGTCTCAGCATATCATGGCCATCTCACTCTTACTTAGAGCTGATCAAGGTGCCTGCTTCTTTTCAGGTGATGAAGTATCTCATACAGGTCCACGCTGCAGCACTGCAGATCTCCCCTGCTTCCCTGCCAGGCCCCAGCTGGTCGGTCTGAGCTGGGATTTGCCTCCTGGATGCGTCTAGCCACCGAGTCATGAAGCAGGAGAGAGAGCAGGATTGCACTGGGCTGGTGTAGCACATATTTGGGTCCTATGCTCAAGGGTTTGTTCTTCTCCATGCCACATGAGCAGGCAGTGGGGTTGGGATTGTGTTTGGAGAAAAAACATTTGGCAATCTTGACTTAAAGATGCTGGTCCTGTTTATCTCGTTGACCGCTCCTTCAGTGACATGTCTTTCCAGTTGCCTTGACTGAACTCCATCTGCTTGGGCAGCATCATGTCTGATGATGGGATCTGGTGCAGGCCATCCTGCTGCCCATGTGCTTGTGCAAAGCCATATCATTATCTTCCTGCTGTTCACTGGGAAGCTTCGCTGATCGCTTGCAACAATTTCACTTGGTCTGGGCTATGCTATGCATTTACTCACAGAGAAAAGCTGGGCACCCCAATTCGGGTCCAGAGCAGGAAGCTTTACCTTTAACTTTGAGTTACTAACCCATGCAGAAGCTTCAGGTTGGTAACTGAAAGCTAGAGAAGGGAGAACCGCTGGAGTTTTCCAGGCGCTGCTCCCCTGGCCAGGGAGATTTTGTGCTACTACTTTTCATAGAATCATAGAACAGTTTAGGTTGGAAGGGACCTTTAGAGGCCATCTAGTCCAACTGCCCTGCAAAAAGCCAGGATATCTTCAACAAGACCAGGTTGCTCAGAGCCCTGTTGAACCTGACCCTGAATGTTTCCATGGGTGGGGAGCACCTACCACCTCTCTGGGCAACCTGTTGCAGTGTTTCACCATCCTCATTGCAAAAATTATGTTCCTTATACCTAGATTTCACGTGCCTGAACTACTCAGAGTTTTTTTGGTGGTTGTCCTTGTTTTGAAGTTGATCCTCTTTTTTCTTCCTTAAGCTCATCGAGGCAGTCAGCTGTTAGTTGCTAGGTTGCAGCAAGCCCATCGTACAGGCACACAACGTGCTGATGGAGCTGGGCTGCATCTGAGAAATTTGGGTCTGGATCCAAATTTCAGATGCTCCCAGATTTCAGGGCAGTCTAGGTCTGACTCTCCAGATCTTCCCCTTCATGGGAGGTGAATCTCTAATCTCCTCTCTTCTTCAGCCCTTTCCAGACACGGGGATTTTGGGGTTGTGTATCAGACCCATCTCGGTGTCTCTAACAATAAGGGGATTATCCTGCTTGGGGGGGTGGGGGGTGGAGGGAGGACTGGGCTCTGCAGGAGACTCTCTGGGACCCATATGTTGGGTAGATGGTTAATTTTTGCAGTCGGGCGAAGACCAGCAATCTGCCTCGTGCCAAGGCTGCTAGGATGCTGTCTCACTGGGTGCCCCAGATCCCGTCCTGCCCTTAGTTTGTTAAGGATCACGTAAGAAATTGCTGATGGTACCTACTGCACTGAGGAGCGGGGAGAGACGGGGGGTGTCTGTGCAAGTCTATTACATCTGGGCTTCTTTCCAGCGTGAATAAAAATGTTCTGTATGTCCGGAGTTATTAACATATTCTTTTTTATTCCTGTCAATTAATCTAATCTGAATGAGACGCTGCTGTTCCCAGAATAATAGCCTTGAATGTAAGGTCTTATTTTTCATCTGCTTTGTGGACTAGACTCCAATGTTGTTGGCCTGGGAATCACACTGTTGATTTCCTCCAAGCTGAATCAAGTCCTCCTTGACCAAAGCACTGACAGCCTCGGTGAAGTAACTCACTCGTGAGAGCAGGCCGTGTTGTTACGGGACTAGGAGAGAGCATCGTAGCCCTGTCCTAGTTCAGATGCTGGCTCTCCTGCCTGTGTCCCTGCCTACAACCCCATCCTGGCTCTTGGCACTTCTCACCCTTTTCCCTGTACTGTTTATTTTTCCTTCCCGCAGATGAAAGGCAGAGAAGCAAACTGCACGAACGCTATATTGTTCATGGCTTATTGAACAATTAGTTTCAGCTCAGGGTCTAATCTTCCGGCCTTTCTTTTCTTTCCTTTGTATGCCACGCATGTCTTGGAAACTTGTTGGCTGCAGGACTTGTGTGGCACTGATGGACAGCTCAGGACTTGGCTCAGAAGGATGCTGTGCCCAAAGAGAAGTGGGTGTGAACTGCTCTGGCTGCTTAGAAGAGGAGGATAACTGGGGACTGTAAATAAAACTAAAGAAAAAGCTACAAAAAAAACATTGCGTGGTAATGCCTCCTGCTCAGGGTTGGGCATGCCTCTCTGGCATTCCTCTTCCCAAGGCCTCTCCATCAGCTGGCTGAGGTTCTAAACCTTTTAAACCCTTTTCAAGGCTCTCCATTGTTCCTTTGGTTGGTGGGCTGTGTCAGGAGCACAGGCGATCCGCTGGTGCATGGCTCCCTGTAAAGCCAGGAGGGTGCGGGGAGCCCGGCGGGCGCCAGGACACGACTTTGCAGAGAAGGATGGTGCCAGCACTCGCCTCCTGGCATCAGTGTGGGGCTGCACGTGCTCTTTGCTGTCTCCTGAATGAGGTTTGCTGCTGTGTGCCAGGACCTCGCATGTTGCATGTCATCTCTGCACCACGTCCCAGCACCATTGCAGGGTTTGGGGCTGGCGGAGGTACCTGGCTTTGCATGGGGTGACCCACAACTGTGAACCCTTGCTCAAAGGGGCAAGTGAGGAGAGCTTCCCATCCCCAGGGCTTGTGATCCTAACGTTTGGGATTTTTCCAAGGGAGATTGCAATTCCTGCAATTCCTGACCTCTCCCTGCCCAGGCTTGCACATGGATATATCAGACCTTCTCACACCCATTCATCCAGAGGTTTCACACCCCTGCACATTCACAGCAGAGCATTTGGCATGTATTTTTTCTCCCACATTTGGGCTCCTCCTGCCTTCCCTACTTGAATTCTGCTATCTTGATACTGTTCACTACTCCATACGGAGGGTTCAGTTCACGTGACCACCCCATTAGCTGCTCTAACTAAAGCCTCAGGCAAATAGTCATTGAGGATTTATTTTTATTAAAAAAAAAAAAAGTCAGATTAAGTATTCTGATGAGCAAGAATAACATTAACAGCTGTGCCTGCTCAGCCGACATGATCCCATCCCTCATATCATAAGCTGATTGCCTGTGTGGGTCAGTAAGTTGTCCCAGCAGCCGCTCTCCGATAACGCTTTGCACATTGTTTTCATAGTACTGTTAGTTCATGAGATGTCTGGGGAGGGCTGCAATACCTGGGGAGGCTTCACGGGTGCAGAAATCCCTTCTTCAGATGCCTTTGAGGGTCGAGTTGAACACAACTTAGGGCTGCAATTGCAAGAGACCGCCTTGCAAACGTCCCATATGTGGCCAGTTTCTTGCAGCACAGAAGCACCCCCAGCCCTTGGAGTCCCTCGATGGGTGATGGAGAGACTGGGGTACCTCAGCTCAGGCTTTACTTAGTGGAAAGAGATGACCTGCAGCTTTCTGCTTGTTGAAAATGAAGCTTTCACCTGGGCGAGAGCTGGGCTGCACCCCCTGATGGCTGAAAGGGAGGTATAGGGAGTGGGTGGAAGGGAATGTGGGGCAACAAAGCTGCTGTCACGGAGTGGGGAGCCGGAGACAGGCAATGCTGTGCTACCATCTGACATGAAAACACACAGTTTACTTGGGTCACTCTCATCGCAAGGTGCTCAGTTATTACCTGAAGTGGTGCCAGCCTGGGGAGCAAATCCCTTCTGCCTCCAAAGCACCCAGAATTAGGGCTGCTCCTTGCACTGGTTTCTCTCCCCTGGTGCGCAGTCCGTGGGCCCACGCTCTCCCTGCCGGCTGGCAGCCGGCGTTTGTGTTCTAACGTTCATATTAATGATATCAACAGTCACCTTAAATCCTGCTAATGTTAAACCCTGAGCTGGCATCGGGCTGGTGACTAGCTTCTGCTTCACATGGGCTTGCCAAAAGCTGTGGGATGCCCTTTGAAGATGGGGAAGCAAGTGCCATAAAATTATGCAGCCTTATTAGCGCTATTATTATTTGTTCTCTGCAAACATCTGAGACACTTCTTCATCCCCCCCCCCCCCCCCCCCCAACTCCCATGCTTGAAAACAGTGGCAGCTTTCAGGGACTCGCAATCAGAGGCACCATTCAGCAGCCCCAAAACGCAGGTGAGCATCCCAGGGGATGCATTCTTGTCCCCTTCTAAGGCGCATCTCTCCAGGAGGGCAATGTGTGCATCAGAAGCTGCTGTGCCATGTAGCTCTGCTGCCAAGAGATAAATCAAAGCATGGGCAAGCAGGCTGGCAGAGGGGAGCGTCCCCCTAGGATGCCAGCCCTTGGGAGCTGATCACTAGAGACAGAGGAGAAAGCCCAATTTTCCAGGCCAACTAGAAAGCGGTCTGTACCCTGCAGGTCCTGCCCTGAAGTGTGGGAAGGTGGATGAGGTCTTGCTGGCTTGCCTTGGTCCTTTGCTCTCCTTTCTATTATTTAAGGATGGGGTTTGCTGTGGAGGACGCTTACCTGCTGGAAGCCAGGGAGCCCGGTGCGGTGCAGCAGAGGCACTGCTGAGCTGCACTTTCCTGCAAGGGGCTGGTGTAAATTCTCTGTTCTCTGTCCAAAAGACAGATCACACATCAGCATCCATAGCTGCTGGCTGAGAACCTGGGGTTTTTTTGGCATTTGGAGGATTTTGTTAGTAATCTTTTCCAGTGTATAAAAACATTACTGTGACTTCTGTCCATCTGTTTGTCTGGGCTTTTCTTTGTGGCTTACCCCCAGGATATCTTGCATTATTTTAGGACCTCTGTTTCAGTGCTGCAGACTAGAAAATTTATACTTTTTCCCTTTGAAATCCCCTAACCATTTCTAGTGTATGCAGGATTTTCAGCTGTTTTCTCTCCGTGGGGAGGACACTGTCACAGGAATGAAGAGTGTATGTGTCTTCAGATAGTGATAGATACAGTGGAAAGTGCTGCGTGAAGATGTTGCTCCCCCTATTCTGCAGGGAGGACCCCCTTTCTTCTGAATGGAGAGGAGTAGCTGCTCTGTCTCAACAAAGCAACACTTCTTTGGTGCTCCAGGGAGTTGTTCCACAAACATCTCTTGGTCCTCTTGGTCACTTGTGAATAGGGGCCATGTAAGCGTCATGATCTGTGAGCCTAAAGTTGACTAGACTTTAACAGGCAAACAGAGTAAAGAGAGGCTCTACCACCTTGGGGCAAGTATCTCATATCCAACACGGGCAGTAGGAATCATAGAATCATAAAATGTCCTAAGCTGGAAGGGACCCACAAGGATCATCGAGTCCAACTCCTGTCCCTGCACAGGACAATCCCAAATTCACACCGTGTCTCTGAGGGCCTTGTCCAAGTGCTTCTTGAATATTGCCAGGCTTGGCACCATGATGCCTCCCTGGGGAGCCTGTTCCAGTGCTCCACCACCCTCTGGGGGAAGAACCTGTTCCTAATATCCAACCTAAACCTCCCCTGGCACATCTTCCTGCCATTCCCTCGGGTCCTATCGTTGGTCACCAGAGAGAAGAGATCTGCGCCTGCCCCTCCTCCTCCTCCCCTTGTGAGGAAGCTTCAGACCGCGATGAGGTCTGCCCTCAGCCTTCTCTTCTCCAGGCAGAAGAAACCAAGTGTCTTCAGCCACTCCTCAAGGTGCTTATGGGAATGGGATGCTTATGGGAATGGGACAAGCACAGAGAGTGGACCTGGTGCCTAGACCCTCAGCTTGCATCAAGAAGAAGATGAGGACTTCATGCAAGAAGTTGTGTTAAGACTGTCATGTTGAATTGCTGTGGATGATCTCTCACCCAGGAATGTGTTTAAGCCCTTTCTGAATCCCTCCCTCTCCTTGGCCCCTCCAGATCTGTGCCATCTGCTCCCAAGCTGCACTAGGGCAATACCTGTGCCATATTCTAGTGCGGGAGAAAATTAGAAGGAAAAAAATGGGCAGAAAAAGGAGCAAAAGTCCTGCTTCTGACATGGGAAATTAAATAATTAGGAAATGTGGCAGAAAAGACGATGAAAAACAAGTGCAATGATTCATGTTTTATGTCTCCTACTGTACAGAACACTTTAAAGTGTCAGACAGCACGACAGTCACTCTTTAAAGCCAATTAAAGTTTTATAATAAATAGAAGCTTTTTTTTTTTTTAATCTCTCTCTCCATGTGGTGGTGATGTAGTTCTCTGTAGAAAGCCTGGCAATGCATTTGCTAGAAATCCACAAACAAATGGGAACTGAGGCCTGCTTTTGAAAAGCCTCTTTTATGCCAATTATTTACCTTCCTTAAATTCAGCTCCAGTGGGGAAAGTAGCTGTAATAATATCGTATTTTTTCATTGTGCTTTTCATTCAAGGAGATTACAGCCAATAACCTAGAGAGGGTAGGGAGAGGTGCTCTTTTTTAGTGGTTGGGCAAGGTGATTTGGGAGCTCAGCGATCGGCAGAGCAATACGTGAGCTGGGAGCAGATTTTGGGACCCCCATTGCCAGAGAATTCATTTGGACAACACAGGTTGCTCTAAGCTCTGCAGGTGAAGGTAGGCTTGGAGGTCGGATGGGGGTCCAATTAAGTGAAACAGGGTCATTTGTGGGGGCCAGGAGAGCAAAGGCTGCAGAATGCAAGAGAGAATGAGCTGGAATCTCTTTCCTTTGTGCACCATCTCCTGGGGGGAGACTCATGGTTACTGACCTCTTGGACTGGTGATATTGGAAGATGCTGTAAATTGGGAGCAGCTCTGATGGAGGCTGTGCTGAGGGGGCAATGTGGACTATGGTTATCGTAGCCCTTTTTCCTTTGCCTCTAAGTTTCCCCATAGGTAGCAAGGGCATGAGAAATGGAGCTGCTTGTACAGGACTCATTTTACCAAACTCCTCTTTGGCTGCTTCACAGCTCATTGCTATTTTGCTTTTGTATTAATGGTGCTTCTTGACAAAGAAACGGGATTTCCCACAGCTCCAGACCCTGGGCTAAGATCAGGTTCACAGCTCTGAATAGAGAGATCTTGCTTTCCCCAAGCCCAGGGAAGAAGCCATGGATGTGACTGCTTTCAGCAATTGCAGCCTCTTCATCCTCCTCTTTTTCCATTCACTCTCCCATCAACGGCACTTGTATTTATGCATCTTTATCTCACACATGCAAAACTACACCTCTAACCAACTGAAATTTTAATCCAATTAACATTAAAAGAAAATGAAAGGACGCTGAAATTGGAGGTCCCTGTTGCTGTAGCCACCAGTCCCCCTTGGCTGAAATTTCTCTATGAACCTCATCAGACTGTAGCCCGTGATTCCTGGAGCAACATCACTTTTATGTTTTCGAGTGGGCACCTCAGATGCAGAAAAGCAGCTTCTTTGTCAGATATCTCCTCGGTTTTATTTGGGAGGGTGATAAAATTATTCCACAGCCTTCCTGCCAGAGGGGAGTTGGAGGAGCAGTGTTCCTGCTATTAGGCAAAGATCCTTTTAATTGGATGGGGTGAATATTCACTCTTTAATAGCGGTGGGGCTCTAATCCTTCCTTATGTGGCTGCAGTCCCCCTCCCGAATGGTTTTTAATGACCCATTGTCTAGATCATTAATATCACAAGTGCTGACACTGGTAGGAAATACAACAATCAAAGGGAGACCCTGAGAGGTCCAGGAGCAACAGCAGTTCCTGTCTCCCCTTTGTTGTGGAAAACGCGGGCACGGGTGCCCTGCAAAACCAAATCAGCAGCAAGGTTTTGGCCTCCTGTGGTGGGCGAGGGGAGGGTTAACTCTGGCAAATTGCAGAGGCTCAATTAGGAACTTGAAAACTAAAGCAGCTCTTCCTGAACCCAGTCTAGGACCCATAGGCTCTGCCTGCAGGCTCAGAAGCGATCCCACAGTGCCCTGTTCCCTGGGGCTTGCAGTTTTTGAGGGCAGCCTATGTTAAAGAGGGAAGGTCAGATTCCCACCCCCTTTACTCCAGCCTGGGCTGGAGGCATCCTATAGAAAACCATGACATTACTCCAGCGTATTCTTGGAGGAAGAATCTCATCCAGAGAGTCCCAACTGGGAGAGATTTCATAAATGGATCAGAAGGAAAATGGTAAAATCCTTTTTTTCTCAATTTTTCAGCATTCTTTTGAGTTCCTTCCCAATAGTGCATGAACAATAAGCACCAGTCACATCCATCCATCCCCAACTATAATTTTTTTGCTGTGTGACAGCACCTGCCTTTTGATAGTCTCAGAAGGAGACTGGGGGATTAACATAAGAAATCTGTGTCTGTCTAGAGAGTACCATGTTGCTGGTATGTCACAGAGCATGTACACTGAGTACTACTAAGTTGCCTCTGCTCTAAAACCACCCTATGTATTAAGACCTAATGAATTACTACATGACAAATTAACTGGCTGTTGCAAGGAGCTGGTGTTGGCAATGCCCTTCTCTCCATCCTCTGGTGACGTATTGCATTTTGCAGCTTTTAGCCTCATACTGTGGATCTTGGGGAATGCTTTGCAGTGACCATGTGTCATGGTGCGTGTAGTAGATGCTCTGCAGACCCCCTGCATTAAAGGTGCCTGTGGTGACATGGAGCTGGATGTGACTAACATGATATTTTCTGAAGTTTTTAGGATTAAAATGGGAGATTTTGTTCGGGGGGAGGGGGTAAGGGAGTGGAGGGGTGGTTCCTGGCTCTGCTGGATCTATACCTGCAGCGTCCCTGTGCTGCTGCGCTCCGATTCTGTGTATGGTCCAAGCAGCATGAAACGCTACAGAAAAAACTGTCCCCAACATCCCAGCCACTTGTTCTCACATCATTGCTCCCATCTTGAGCTGCTTGTACAGCCAGGTCACCGATGGGTGTGAAAAAACCACAAGGACTGAAATAATACATTATATTTTTAGCTAATTCAGTTTCCAGCTGGATCAAGTTTGCTGCGTGGCACTGTGGGCACAGAATTGTGCTGACACAAGGGAAGGGTGGCAAGGGGTCAGGGGTGAACAACCAAGGCTGGGAAAGGGCACAGGGGAGGGCTCTGGTTTATCATTCATTGCTACACCCAGGAGTGAAAAGCTGCTTTCCCTGCAATGGGGTAACAGCCCCGACAGCTGTGGATGGGAAGAAGAAGTGACTCATCTCTCTGGGTTACATTAGATGAGTGAAAAGTGTTTGCCTAAGCTAGAATTTAATGAGAAAATAGGGGTTAATAACCTCCAAGTCCTGGCTATTCTGAGAATATTAGGTTCAATTTTTCTGTCCCTTCCCATCTAATTTATACCAGGGTGGGTACCGCTCACCGAGGTGCCCCAGCTGCAATCTCTCCTGATGCAGCATAGGATTGGGCTCAGAGCTGTCATCTTCTTCCAGCGAGATACAAGATGCTGCTCTGGGGAAAAAATATGTTTATTCTCAAGCTTTCTTTTTCTTTCTAAGCTCCCCCCCACCAAATGATTAACTTCCCAATCCCCTTGCACTGCAGACAGTGTTTGTGCAGCTTTTATTACCTGAGCTGCTCTGGGAGAGGAAGTTCTGTACCATCGGTGAACCACATGTCTCTCCAGAACATCTCAAGCGGCTGCCTGTCTCTCTTTCTGTGTTCACCCAGGCTGCCTCCTCGAGATGCTGCAGGAAGAGAGACAGACTCCTCTTGCAAACCACAGAAAGATGCCTTTCTCTCCCACCCCTATCTGTCCTTTTCAGATTCACATGGCTGGCACCACCGTGGTGCACGTTGACGCAACCCCTTTTGTTGGCCCAGCGTCACGCACGGCTGGATTAGATGCCATCTGGAATCAGCCTGCCTCAGCCTGACAGTGTGATGGATGGTGTCATAGGTGATGCGATGTTGACACCTGCTTATCTTTCTATGCCCAGTTGCCCCAACCTCAACACATTCATTAGATTGGCATCTGTTTACAACAGCTTCTCGGCATCTGCTCTTGGTTACCATGGCATGCACTGAGGTGTGTGGACTGGCAGGGGTGGAGAAGCTGGGCTGTTAGAGGACTTATGAGGTCTAAGCATGCTGCTGGATTGATTTATAATTACACCAATGTCCTCCCACAGGCCCTCTAGCCTTGAAGGAGATACTTATATTAATGCATTCATTTTCCTGGAAAGTGTGAACCTCCAGGCTAGGGTTTTCTTTTGCTTTGTAAAATCAGGGACATTTCAAGGTGGAATACTATCCAGATAGTGGGGCCATGACACTGCCCAGGGATAGCTCAGTGCTCAGGCATGTCTGCTTTCTAAGCTGCAGAGAACAGGCCATGCTGGTGGGGTTATCATCTGTTTTCAGGCTGAGTTTGTCCTTGCGCACATTGTATGAACATCATATTCTTGAAAACAAACACATGGGAGTTCACACGTACCTTATGTGGACTCCAGAACAACACATGGGACCTTCTCTGTGCAGAGCTCAACGGGCTGTCAAGCTGCAGCCGCTAGCGACCAACTCTTTCTCAGGGCAGAAATATGTTAAGACATCTGCATATAACTTTCATATACAGGGGGTATATGAAGGCACGTTCTTTCCTTTGTAGAGCTGGAGACAGTCCTGCATTTATCTGTGGCTCCTGGATTCTGGCAGTCTTCTCCATGATGAAAGGCTCCGACTGTGCTTACTTTGCAGGTGCCATACACTAACTGTCTGCAAGCACAAACTTCCCATCAAGGGCTGTTTTATGGCCAAGAAACCCAGATGTCCACAGTGTATGCATGTGGTGGCTGCCCATGACAGGCACAGTAAGTCAGATCTGTGTGTGTGCACAGGTTGCATGCATAACTTATAGCCACACTGAGCGTTGTGGGATGCTATGGAGTGACCTAGATCGGCCTAGAAAATGTATATGCACCATGGGGTCAAAATGGGAATCTAGAAGTCCCATTGTCTTGACAGATACGCTAATGTTGGCATGAGAGTTGGAAATCCTAAGAAATGCCACTATGGCTTGCTATAATGTCACAACCCTTTTTGACCCTTGCCATTCAGAAGAGCTCCTGCCTGTTTAGCTGTGCCTAAACACTCCCTCTCCCTGCAGCCTACAGGCATACAATGGAGAACACAGGCAAATCCATAAACTCACCAGCACAGTCTGTCTGGGACCCTGCTCCCCCAACCATGAATGGTGGGGTCTCCTTGGTAAAGGCATCTCTCACGATGGTGCCTCTTTGGCAATAAGATGAAAGAAGAGAATGGGCCATGCCCTCTGAGAGCCTTTAGCAGAAAACCTGATCTTTGGGAGTAGTTATTGTAAATTTTTACAATATGTCAAGACTAATAAAAGACCCAACCACATGAACAGGAGCAGCTTTATGGGCCAGCAGAGACTATTTCTTGACTTATTTGCTTGATCTCCTTCAAGCTAGCCTCTCTTTTCAGCCTTTGATGTCACTTTAATCCTCTCACCCTTTTTGCCAGGCCATGTTTAATCATAACCCATCAGTAACAGCATTTGAAAAGCTTGTCCTCAGTCAGTGACTCAGTGCTGAACATTGTGGATACTGGCAGCAATGTTCAAATGTGTTGGGTGAAAGGGGTTCTGGGTGGTACCCACTGGGCAGGGGTTAAATTGTACTGATGTGAGGGCATTAACAGACCATCAAGGTCATGTCCTGTATCCAGAGCTGAGCACCTGTCCTGAAATGTCTCTTTGAGATACTGGTGCTGATGCTGTATAGATAAGACTGAAGAAGCCCTAAGCACTGTCCCTAATAATTCCTACAAGCTAAACTAAACCCAGCTTCCCAATCTTGATGCACTGGTTTTCGTCCTCTCAATGTATATGCTTTCTCCCAGCTCCCCCTCTTTAATCCACTTGATTATATTTCTCTTGTCCTTCCCTCCCCTATATACTGTGTCCCTTTTTCTCCCACCCCCACCATCCTTCCCCTTTCCTTCACTTCCCTTTGCACTCTGACCCTGTAACTCATGGCCATCCCTTCTATGATGTTGATCCCTCTTTGTCTTCATTCATTCTTGTCTATTCTATGATTCTATGATTCCTTCCTCCCTCCCATATCGTTTCCCCAATCTGTTCAAGGCTCCATTCCTATTGCAGACACTATCTCAGCTCTGGAACAGCACATGACACTCCTGGCAGTCATTTTGAGCTTGGCTGCTGTCCCCAAGTTGTCTAAGGCTCTTATGGGAATGATGAGAAGCTGCTGTGTGCCTTCAAAGTCACAGCTAATTGCATTAGCTCCAGATCACGTAACTCCCGTAGATGACAGCTGCCAAATTTAGGAGCACTAGTGAGGTCTTATAGAAGGCGATGGGGACTGTGTGCTGGATTCAGCATAAAGGAAATCCTGGGTGCTGTCAAAGGCATTGGTGGTTGGTTCTTCTATTTTTTCAAGATGGTTATTCCCTCTTACTCTGTCTCAGGGCAGGGTAGGGTGGTCTATATTATCAGCCCATTCCTGAGCCCAGCATTGCCCACCACCCCCATTGAAACTGCAGGGTACGTCAGAGTATCAGTCTAAACAAAGTGTGCCAGACCAGTGCACACTTAATGCTTTCACATGGACCAAAGCTTGGTCTCTCCTGTGGCTGGATGAAGGGTGTGCCTCCATATGGTCTCAGCACGCCACAGTGCAGGTGGCTCACAACCGCCTCTAGAAGGGCTTCCCGAGGGCTGTCACAAGGAGTTGTGGAGTTCCTGGTATATCTGTGCATAAATACAGCACCCTTGGGCTAAAAATACCAGGGCAGCGGGACAGTATGCACTCTGCATGGCTTGCATTGCTTCATGCTGTTCTCAAACCTGCTTCACCTCACAGTGCAGATGTATCTCATTGTTTCTCTTCTTCTTCTCCTTGTTTTTCTAGTGGTCTTTGAAAACAAATTGCAGTTTCCAATCTCAAAACCCAAAACACTTGCATCAGAAACATCCCAGTGTTAAATACTGACTCTGAGAGCCTGCTTCGCTCATCTCTGTCACAGTCCTTTTATATTCCTGAATTTGCAGAACTTAGGAGAAACAGGATGAAATTCATCCACCTCCACCAAAACCTTGAGGTGGTTTGGACTAACACCATGTCCCTCTCCCTGTTTCCTTGACACTGAAGCCATAGCTGGGAGCTTTTTTTCTATAGTCAGTCTCACAAGATCAGCTGCTGTGTTTTCCTCTGCTGGTGGAGGATATTAATAATTTCTGAACCTGAGAACATAGCATTCTCTGGGGAGGTCACCAGTAAGGTTCACGTAAGGTGGTATCCTTTTTCTTCAAGATCACTGATGATTCTTCTGTCTGGAGCATTCCTCTAACATGAGAGCAAAACAAGCATCTGCAATGCAACAGGAGATCTAAACTCAGTTCTTACAGTGCTGAAATAAATTGTATGATCACCCAGTCCCTGTAGTTAGAGGGCAAAAATGTCACAGCTGGAGTGATCAGGAATAAGACAAAATTTTATCTTCTGAGATCTCATACAGTTCTGTTTCACTTTATCTCTGTACCAGATACAAATTCACACCCAAGTATCGCAAAATGCTCTGGGTTAATTTGGGCACAGAAGAGACATGAATATTAAGAGACAAGAATTAAATATAGCTCTCGGCCATCTGATTGCATGGTTTCTGTTCTTCCCTGCACTCATATTGCTCCCTTTGGAGGAGCTCAGAAGAGATCTTGTAGATTGTTTAGCTCTGGCCCCATGGGAGGACCCAGGAGATCTGGTCTTTTCCACTTCTAGGTCATCTGAGGTTGCCAGGTCGTGCAAAGTGGGATGATTGGTGTGAATGCATGTGAAGGGACATGCTGCTTAGGAGTTCACACCTCATTTCTATTTACCCTGTTTGGATACTATCACAAAAAATTTTTATTTTTTGTAGGACACAACATTCCTACAGAGGATTTTTTTCAGTTGCCACAGTTCATGTTCATGTTTACCATGTGACTGGACTCTGAAAGGATAGTTGATCTGGTCAGACAGAAGATGGGGACCATGCAGTCAGTCGAAAGAGCTTGGAGTTCATTAATTATTGCTGCATGTATAGCAGTTGCATCTGCTGGATGGTTGCATCTGCAACCCAGGGAGATTATGGCTGAGATATTCCAAGCCACCTAACAGATTTAAGAGAAATGGAAAAAAAAAACCCCAAGCAAACCCCTCCTGCTAGTTTGAAGGAAAATTATTTTAAATCCCCTAATCGGCTCTGAGATGAACCTCTAAGCAACATGTTCAAGGTCACATGGGGAGCCTGTCACAAGGGGAGGCTGTTAATCTACATCTGTGGGGCCCCAACAATACAGCATCCTCTATTCACCTGGCTTAGGGAACAGGTAATTCCTCTGAGCGGTTCTTTCCCCAGCTGGAGAGGCACCACCACCCCCCTCCTTCCAGCAGTCTGCAGGGCCACCCCCTCCATGGAAATCATTATCCACTTGTGATCCAGCTGAGAATAAAAAAAAAAAAAAAAGAAAAAAATAAACCCAAAAGACTAAATCTAAAGAAGGCGCATGTAAAAAATTTGCTTAGCTCTCCATGTAGAAGGTGGGAAGAAAGGCAGCGACTTCCCTGTCTGGACTGAACTGTTCACTGCTGTGAATACCACTATCATGCCTCCCACGCTTTCCAGCCAGACGGCTCAAGTCCGTGTTAATCTCCCTTCCATGCATAAGCCTTTCCAAATCCCTCGGTTCACAGTCCCTGGGTGGTGAGCGATCACCCTTGTTAGAGAAGGAAGAACCGAGGTGCAGATTTCACAGGGCACAGATGTGAACACTTGATGGTATTTCTCTGTTTTTGCCGCTGAGAACTCACATGCAGAGCTCTCCGATCAATAATCGTAGGCACAGTTGCTGCTGCAAGGTATAAGTTACTGATTTTATTTATGCAGAGAGGACCAGGGATATAAATAGCCAGTTGTGGAAACCACACTCTAGCTATGGACTGTGTTTACATTCAGGGCAGGGGACAGGGATGCTTGGAGGGAGGCATTTCGAAGGTGACTCCCAGTTCTCCTGATGACTAATAGCTGCAAAGTGATACAGCAGATTCTTTCCAGCATGAAGCAGACTGAGGGATGTCAGTGGTGTTCGGAGGTGAGGTGAGGGCATTTCATGCCAGGGGGTTTTCAATCAGTGCCTACTGTACTGTCACATGGAGACAGAGCTGTTTAGCATCTATATCAGGCACTGGGAGGGGAAGCTTGTGTGCTAGATGCTGCCATTGTCTCTTGGTATGTGGGGAAGGTCAGTTAGTGTAGTTTACTCTGCATTAATTCTCCGGAGATATAAGTGAGTCTGTTTACTGTATCCCTTGTTCTCAAGGGTGCTCATGAATGTCTGAAAAGGGCCATGAGATCCTTTTGTATGGACTGAATCCTCCCAGACTGGCACTGCCAGATGAATTGTAAACAGAGAGAATGGAAAATTTAGTTTATAAGGGAGAGATTTTTAACACAGTTTTAGGGACGGGAGCTGTGATGTGGTTTTGAGCCATGATGGGCAAATGTCAGAGGTTCATTAAGTGTTCAAGACTCAGCTCTTCTCTGGTGACACACAATATCAGGATATTTGCTGGTGAACCAAATGTGCCTAGTTTGCCTCTGAGATTTTTAGGTGTCCCACTGAGCCCGATTTCGCATCTGAAGAGTCTTTCTCATGTGCTCACATGGCTCAACTTCTGGATGAGATGGAGCTGTGAAGAAACTGTGAAAGGAAAAGCAAGATAAAGGATTGGTTTAGAAACAGTCTCATGAAGCAGAGGCAGCGTCGTGGGGAGGGAAAGCTCAGTTTGCTTTTCGGGTCAGCTCTGATTTTACTTGTCATTGTCTGGGCTTGGGCAGCCTCTGTAAAGACATCACTGTCTTAGCCTGGTTGTGACTTGTTGATGTCTTGTGTCTTCCAGTGCCATCTGGACCACATTTAGCTGAATATCTCCAGGGGTTTGCAGCAAGCAAGAGGTTGCTTGGGCAAAGCTTCGGAAAAATCACATCTTGGTCTTTGACAAGCTCTGCTAAGAAAGGAAATCCCACAGCTTGCAAAACCCCGATACCTTTTGAGAGTGTCACACTCATGTCATGTGGGCAAGCTGGCAGAGCTGACTAGTATGCTTTGAATCTGCCCAGCCAACCTCTCCGGGTATGCAGAGCATCTCACATTGACAGAGGAGGAGGAACATTTAAAAAGGGATAGACCAAAGAAATCCAAATGCTACTGAGTGGGAGGTATGAAGCCGGGACCAGGAATGGATCAAGATTATATATCTTCTGTTGTGAGCTGAACTCTGATTTAGACTTGCATGAACTTTGGAGAAGTGATAAACAAAATGTAGAGCCTTGCCTAAGTTCCAAGCCTGCCCTTTCTGTCTGTAGAGCTGTGTCCAGGCTGGAGCAGATCTAATATTTATCTGACAGCCCTGAAATCTAGGGTTGACTTGATCATTAAATTAAGACTATACCTAAAGGTGTAATATAGATACAGGTTTATGCTTCCCATCCCTAATTCGTCAATATAGGAAAGACCCAAGCTTTGGAGAGAGAACAGGCTCTGAATCCTGAATTTCACCATCCAACCTCTGTCTTTTTTTTGGAATCTTTCTTTCTTTTTTGGTCTGGGGTCCCCTTCCTGCTTCTCTCCAGACAGAGCCACAGAGATTTCACTGGGCACAGTGGCTGTTTCACAGTGAAAAAAAACCCCAATAAAATCTCTTTTTTACATCACTGCTGTTGCAGAACTGAAGCTCAGGAGAGGTGGGGTTAGACTGGACTCAATTCTAAAATAGGAGCCAAGCTGGAGGAAATACCATCCTTTTCTTGGTCCTACATGCTTCCTTGCTGACCTGGTCCTGACTCTTCCCTCCCTCCTGGTGTTTTCCTAATTGCCCTTTTCTTTTTCAATATGAGAGATTTAAGGACAGATCTTTAACACACAGCATCACTGACTGTTGGCTTCCTTACAATCTGGGAAGGTCGTTAGAACAGTGAATCTTCCTTAATTTCTTGTGTGCATCCATCACACAGACTGGCCGTCTATTCCCGCAGGACCTGCCATGTCTGCAGTCCTGTCCTTGGCTTGCAGTCAGCATTGGCTGTTGTCCAAAGACTCAACGCCAGGTCCAGCATCACTGGGACAAACTGCCAGAAACAATCCTCAGATCTCTCTGGTCTTAAGTTAATTCAGTGCTCTCAATGGATTAATTTCAGGACTAAAGACAGATACGGAGAACTGTAATTACCTCTCTCCCACACGTATCTCTTCCTCGAGCCTGCACATGATTTTTGCATTGCAGAAAGTTTCTCAGTGGCTAAACTCCTGCTGTGCTGCCTAATGAATTAAAAAAAAAAAAAAAGGAAAAAAGAAGCAGAAAAGAAATAAAGGAAAAAAAGCGAAAATAAAAGGGAAAAAGGCAAAAAGAAAAAAGGAAAAAAATAAGAAAGAAAGAAAGTTTCAGTGCATCACTGTATAGAGACAAGAAATGAATCAAAAAGGGGACACAACTTGCACCTAGACAGTTACCTCCAGCTAGAAATCACACCATAAGACCCCATTCCAGTTTGCTTATTTGTGTGCCTAGGCTTTCTGTTGCAAGTGGTTTAGATGTTAATTTGGAGTATACAGACATAGCCTGGGTGTCCCAGCATGAGGCTTGAAGCGTGGAGAGAAACTCAAGGAGACTTGATGGTATGAAGAGCTTCCAGAGTGGAGGGGACAAGCAGACTGCCAGCTCAGCTGCTTCCCCTTCAGCTTGCCCTTGGGGAAAACACCCTGCCTTGTTTTGCTGAATGCCCCATGGTCTGAATTCCTCTGCTTGGGTTGGGTTGGGGTACCAACGTCCCTGCTCACTATAAAATCGCAGCACATCCCCTGGTGCATGGCCAGGTGGCCCCGCCAGCCTGGATCCAGACCGCTTGGAGAGCGAGGTGCTGTTGCAAGCGACTCTCCTTCCAGGCACACATGCAGGCGGCTGTTTTTAGAAGCAAGCAGATGATGTGCTAATTAGAAACAGGGCACGAGCCATCCGGGTTGGTTTCAAGTGTCGCTCCTTTCATTAGGACTCAGATGATAAGGGAGCTCCCTGGCTGGGGAACAGAGTGTCTCCCTTTGTTGGGAGGAATAAAAATCCCACAGATAGAGCTGGGAAAAGAACACTGGGTTTGGAGTCAAATAAAGGCCACATTAGTTTTATGAACTTTGCAGGAGGAGGAGGAGAAAGCTGGAGTTAAGACTTTGGGGTTGGTGGTGTAACCCCATGGTAGCAAGAGTACCAAGTTGTACCATTGGACTTGATCTTTTACATCAGGGTGGGAAACCTTCTGCCCTTGGACCGGACAGTTGGATGCTTTCGTTTCATAGGACATGGTTTAGTGGTGGGCTTGGTAGCGTTAGGTTAATAGTTAGACTGGATGATCTGAAGGGTCTTTTTCCAACCTGAATGATTCTATGATTCTCTTCTATGATTCTGTGATTCTTAGGACCCAACACTGCTCACATCAGCATCTAGAATTAGTGGATGGTGCCAGGGTGTACGTGAATGTGAGGTTTGCCAAAGCTGTTATTCCATCCTCAGGAGGGGAAAGGCTTCCTGCATCTGTTTTACATCTCAGTTTTGGCTGTTGAGTTTGTCTCTGTCCTCCTGAATAGCTGATGCTACCCAAAGGCAAGCATAGAATAAGTCAGGGGACGGAGGGGGTCCAGACTTACCCTAAATCTTAAGCCTGAATCCTGTTAGTGGCTCCAGACTCACCTCTACTTTGCTTTACGTGCTCTGTGGATAAACTGCAAGTTTCCTTTCAAACCCATTATCCTGGTGCCTCTCCTAAGGACTAAATCGTATCATGTAGGAACAGCCCATCTGGGGAATCCCTGCATATCACAAAAGGAGGAGAAAAGATTTGCTTCAATTCCTGTGATTTTCAGCTGTCTGTCAGCACAGGGAAGTGAAAAACTCTTTGTGGGCTTTGCCTACAGCCCTTTGAAGACAGTAGGAAACTCCTGTTACTTCGGGAGTCTCCAGGCAATATGCAGAGTAATGCCCTTGCAGCAACATTGGGTGAGTTTTTTTTCAACCCCAGAAAGCACCCCCTCCTCCTGTGAAGGCCAGCATCCACCTATCACTACTTCATCCCGCAGTGCCTTTCGCTTTCTCTTTCATATTGGCCATGTGAGTCCTATTAAATTCTCAAATTTCCCCCAGTGGTACCCGCAGCGGGGGGCTTCTAACACACAATTTTAAGCCTTGTGGTTGATAAGGAATTTGTTGGCAGACCCCACAGAGGAAAACGGCGAGAAAGAAATTCAGCCCTAACTCTTCCCAACTCTTCTTGGTGAAGGGCTCGGTACCTGGATGAGGAGAGGATGGTGGTTCCCATGGGCAGCTCTGGCAAGAAGGGAGGGGGAACAGAAAGCCACCAGGCATTGAACAGGGTTGTGCTCCTTTATAGTGCAAATTCACGCAGAGGCCCTTGATTTGTCATGTTCCTGATTAAAAAGGCAATTACATTTCCATTACGGACTCACGTAGATGAATGACGAGCAGGTAGAGCAGCTTCCCCTTTGCAGCCCAGACCACTGAGCCAGTACCTTTCACAAGCCCTCAGTTCACTTTGCCCTGAACCCAGGAGTGGCATGAGATCCAGTTGGCCCCGTTCAGATGGGTCACTTGCTCCATGCCTGTCCTCTCCCCAGTGAGCTGCACAAACCCCCTTACCTCTTGTTTTAAATAGGTCCCTGTTGCTCTTTGGGGTAATTACTTTTCTCTCACTCTGGCAGCTGTGAGGTTTCCTGATGGAGAGGATAATAAGTATGTCTGCATTTAAAAAAAAAACAAACCCAAAAAACCAACACCAAACAACACCCCAACCAAAAATGAAAACACCCAAAGGAGATAAAAAAGAAATCTGCACTGGAGAAAAGTGAACTAAAGTTTCCCTTGCAGAGCAGCAAGCAGCTCTGCAGCCTTCTCTGCCAGTGTAATCAGAAAGGCATTTATTTTTTTGTAAGAGAGTGCATATCAGCACTTAAAAAGGGAAAATAAATTATGAGGAGTGGAGCTGGAGGCAGAAATCATCTTCTAGCAAAGGGGAATGAAGCCTGCAGCTCCATTTAGTTAATATGTTTTCACGAAGCGGGTGTGCTTGAGCGTTTTATATGAGCTCCTAAGCCGGCTGACACTGTTTGCAGGGAGTTGCTAGAGGTGGTACCACAGAGAGTAAGTCACTTGGAGAGCAGGTGTTATTTCTAAAACAAAGATTATGGTTTATGGCATTGCAATTACAGAGTTCTTTCCAGCAATGTTATTGCTACTGTTGTTGGCTTCCGCATCCAGGCAATGTTTGGGTTTCATTTCAAAGGAGAAATTGATGATGCAGTTATTATCCCTTTGACGAAATCCCACTCTTGTATAAAGGATGCATAAAGTTCTGTTCCCTGAATATATCTGGTGATCAAACAACAGGACTAAACTTGCTTGTGGTTCCTTTTTCTAGTTAGCACTTTGCCTAAAAACTTTCCCTCCACCCTTCCAGCTGTCTATGGGGACCTCAGCCTGATGTCTTTATGTTTGTCTCTGGTGCTTCGTCAGATCCCCAGCATTTGAATCCATGTGCCCTGCTATAGAGCTGTGCCCCTGAGGCTCCCATTCCTGATTAACTCTGCACATGGACTTAATTTTGGGCATTGCCTTCTACTGCTTCTTCTCTTTTCTCCCTGTGCCTGGGTCCTGAGCAAAAAGCAGTCCTCAGGCTTGCCAAATTTAATAAGGTTTCACTCAACCCTTGGTGCATTATTTATAGAGGCTTCCAGGAGGCAAACCCATAACTGATGTTCACCAGAGCAGATGTTCTTTACAGAGGGTCATTGTATGCAGAGAGCATCTAAAATACCTGTTACTTTGAGGGAGATTTTAGGGCAGATGTTTTTTATGGACCCAATCCTGCTGTCTCCACTTTTATCAGAGTAGCTCCATGCCTGCCAGCTTGAAGTCTCGGGAGGGGAGGAAAACAGAGTTGGGCTTTGTTGTTTCCAAACTGCAGCCTTTTGAAGAAAAAAGATCTGATTCTTAGTAATTCTGAGTTTTTAGCCCATATCCAAGCAATTGCATCCCGCTGGGCTTTGGCAATGCATGGCCCAGGGGATGGGAGCAGAGGGACAGGAGAGGAAGGTAATAACCCTGGCACTCCTGCTTGCTGAGAGGTTTGAGGAAAGAGCATTTAGTTGGATCTCCATCTAGTTTGCTTGAAAAACCAAGTTAATAGAACTGGAGCTTAAAGTGTAATGTTATTAATACTTAATAATTAACACTCAGGGAAGGACTGCTCCCACCTGGCTGTGCCAGCATGGCAGGACCTCTGTTGCCAGCAGTCAAATCCCCACAGCTTCCAGGAGTTTTGCCAGTTGTAGTCTGTTCTTGCTTAATAGAGACCTGAAGGTGCCTGAAAAATCATAAGCAAAGCCTGGTTCCTAATGGTTGATCATATTAGAAACACAGTTCCAGTTCAGTGGCACCAAGCATTTTACGACTGATACTGGAGCTTCCTGATGCATTCGTCTGAAAAAGTAGAAACCAGATTGAAATAAAGATGCTACCTGCCTCTGCCAGGCTTGGTGAGTTGGTTCACTGCACTATGCATGGGGGCATAGAGCCTATCTTGAACGCATCTGGCCTCTGCTGCTGTTCTTACTTCATCAGAGCATGTCTGCCCAGAGATTAAAAAGCTGCATACTGGGCTAATGCATTATGCTGGCTTCGAACTCCTATAGCTGCCCGTCTGTTTCTGAGTGTTAAGCAGGTCAAAAGGAAAGAAAAGTTAATTTTTTGCATGTGTTCTTAACCCAAAGTTAAGAAGTTTGGCCACATCATGTAACCAGCCTGACTACTTGATTTGACCTCAGTGGAATAAAGTGTGAAAGAGAAAGCTGAGATTGTCCATGTATGTGAACACAGAATCAGACTCTGGGTCCTTCCCTGAAGTTTTGATAAGAGCCAGTCAAGCATTACCTATCCGAAATAGCTGCATTCATTATTGTTATTGTTTTCAGCACAAAGCCAGCTTTTTTACTGAATGGGTTTTATTTTCAAAAGAATATGGACTATGCAGGGATTTCTGATATTTGTATAAAAAGTAAAAAAAAAAGAAGAAAAAAAGGAGAATAATACTGAAAAAGAAAAGATATCAGCTGAGAGTTGTGATTGCTGTGGTTTGGTTGTGTGTCCTCCTTTACTCCAGGAACAACAACCCCCAATAAACCCTTTCTCCATTTGCCAGAGAATGACGATGCAGTATTTCCTACCACTCACTGTGATGTATCATGAGGGACAGTGTTCATCTGGAGACCTTAGCCTGCACAGGGGCATGGAAACTTAGGCTATCTAAAATCTCAGCTTTAAATGAGCCACCTTAGTAACATGCCTGGGTAAAAGAGAAACATTTTGTGGGGAGGATTTCTCTGGACGTTTACCTCCCTACAAAGTTCCTAGCATCTTTCAGCTTGCCGTAGCTGAAATCTGTTCTTGCTGTGTGATTTTCAGCAAATCCTTTTGCCTCCCTCTGCTTTCTGTAACCCACTTGTAAAAATTGCAATGCCCTGGGAGAGGTCCCATGAAGCCTAGATTGTCTCTACAAGCCTTGTGATGTCTCCACAGGGTGCAGTCACCCCACACATTTGCAGCCCACGGAGAGGAATGGGCATTTCTGAACAGCAAACCATCTCATCCCAGTGTCAGCATCTAAAAGAGCTCAGGTGGATGGTGCCCAGAAATTGCCCATTTCTCTGTTGAGAGAGTTGAATGACCAGCTCAGATGAAGGAATGCACAGTGTTTAGTGTTGCTAGCATAGCTAAGAGGTCTGAGGGGGGTCACTGAGGGCTTTGGGGCCAGCACACCTACTTTAAGGCACACTTGCTCATAAGCAAACCACCAGCAAGAACTGAGAACAAACCAGCCTCACACTTTCTGGCTGGTGACCCAAGGCCAGGGGACCATTTCCATTGACCCACCTAGTGCACAGCTTCACGTCCATTTCTCCTTCTGGCTCCATGGTCCCAAGCTGAGCTGCTGTCCTAAATTTCAGAGCCCCTGAGACATGCACAGGCTTTGCATATAGAAACAAGGCAGACCCTGACATTGTCAAGGCTTTACTGCAGGACTGAGACTTTTTTCTCTGGTTGCCTGCGGTCTGCATTCAGCCCTTCTGCCAGCCTAAGAAGACTTATATCCTCTGTGCCCCGGTGACCTGGCCTCAGCACCTTTGCTGCAAAAAGCATCCCAAGTATTGATTGGGAACATGATGAGGACACTTTCCTGCCTGTCCATTCGTGCACACAACACATACACACACACACATTGACATGCAAGATTTCCATTTCTGTTCTTAACCTAAGCATTTACAATTCTTCTCGCGCTCCTTGTGCTTTCTTCTTAAAGAAGGCAAATAAAAGTGTGAATAATCAATTTCCTAACTGGAATTAAAAATGGCTCCAGTTAAAATAAGGGAAAGCGTGAACCAGCATGTAAAGTAGGATAGAGAGGTTATCTGAGCTCCGATTAGTATCCTACTCATGTAGGAGAGCAATTAACATGTGCATGAGAATGATTAAGCAGAAGGTAAATTATATGAAATGCATCCATTCAACAAAGCAGGCCGGCTCGTGGACAGTGCTGGTGTGATAGTTTTTATGGCTCAGTTGAAACAGGGCAACGACTGCCAGGAAAGATGTGGTTTCTCAGTTTTCTCAGAGCTACAGGCCAAAATAGGATGATAAAGATCCAGTCTCATCTTCGGCTTTTATCAGAGGTCGAGCTGTTCAGCCCGAATAAAGGAAGAATTGGGAATGGGTTTAGTGAGCTCTTTAAAGGGAGGCTGTAAGTCCTCTTGCTTCACATGAGCTCATGTGGAACATGATGAGGCTGCTAGACCAGGAGCTGGGAATGGGGTTTTGTGGCTTGTGTGACTCACTGATGGATGTTTCCTGGGGAGAATCTTTCCCTTTGATTCCTCTCCTGGGTAGATAAATGAGGATAATGGCTCCCTGCCAGCTTGGGATGCTCTTTGAAATATTCCTGTAAAAACTACTAAACAAATGGGAAACATGATGGCAGCTGTAGCCAACCAGCTTGTCTTGGGAACCTGAGGGATTCAGGAGGTTGGGTGTCCCCAGACCCTGTGCACAGCTGCTGGTGTGTTGGGGAGCAAGCCCTGGGCTGGTAAGACAGGTTGTGAGAGCTGTGGGCTGCAAAGTGGCCAATTTGAGGAAGGATAAGTCCGATGGTACAAGAGAAAACAGTGCAACAGGAGGTGTTGGGCTGCTTCTCCATGTGGAAGATTTCCAAGATCTCTCTAGTGAGACTAGGTAATGGATTTTGAAGGTGATCTCAAATATAAGAACGACTCCGCTCATTAAAGCCTCCATAGCCAGTATAGCAAATCACAGCAGACGCCTTACAGGGGTTTTGACAACAGACATCAACCATCAACAAGGATAAAATAAGGACAAGTCAAAGGCTAGTATTGATTCTAGGAGCCTTCGAATTAAATCCTTGCTGGCCCACTCAGCATGTGGAGCTCAGGCCAGTTTCAAACTGCCTGCTCTTTGCAGCTGTAAGGTTTGGTGATACATATCCATTAAAAAAAAAAAAAAAGGGGAAAAAAAAAACAGATTGCCTCTTGCTGTAATCAATAAACAGAGAAAGGGCAATATAAACAAAGGGGTAATGGGAGAAGACTGTGTGTAGGGGGAGCCACTCCACTGATACTTGTCATTAAAGAGGGTTATAAATGCAGAATAAACAAGAGATTGGTTTTAGTAAAGAAACATTAAAAAGCAATAATAAGCAAGAGCCTAATTCTTAAGTGTAAGAGTTCTGCTAATGAGGGCTCTGTGTGCAGTAAAAACATTATCTCAGTGCTGTCAGGTAGTTTTAAGGTAAAAACATACTTTGGCATGATTTAAAGAAAACTCATGATTTTATAAAGTCTCCCAAGCCTTCCCCACCCTCTTTTTTTCTTATTTGGAATTAAAATATTCCTCTGCAGGTCTGGAAAACTCTCACAATAGTACAGATCAGATCTATCAGAATAAGACCCTGCAACTAGCTGAAATCAGCCAGCCTTGTCTTACTGTCCCTGCAGAACAAAGTGCAGAAAGTAACTCAATTCCAGCACTGCAGGTAGGGTAAATTCAGATGCAAAACTTGCAATTTCATAGCCTGATTGTTTGCAAATTTCTCATCATTTATGGCTCATTAGAGTGTGATTCCGAGAGTGCCTTGTCCAGGTGATGTCCTCATCCACGGGTTTAACGTGAGCTATGTGTTCCTAGTCTCTGGAAGTGCAATGTGCCCTTTTCTTCTTCCCAGGAATTGGTATATCTCCTTTTCTTTGCTGCATTTGAGGTCTGTGTGCAGACTCTGCTCATATTCTGTCATGGGGGGTTGCTTTTTGATTGGGCTCACATGGAAGGCTTTTATAATAATTTTATATGGGGTCAAATGGCAATGAGGAAGGCTGTGGACCATCAAACTCACAGGCCTCATGTAGTAACCTCTGTAATAAACCTCTACCATTTCCCTTCTGAGAATCCCAGAGGAAGAGGAGGAAGAAATGAAGAAAGAAAAAAAACAGAAAAAAACAGAAACCAGAAAGAGCTCTTTCAAAATTCATGAAAGAGGAAAGTGAGGTTTTGTTGACATTCATGTTTGATGAAGAGCAAGCATGCAGGCAGGACAAGTTACTCCATAAGCAAACACTGCTCTAGGCTGTATTCCACTCTTCCTGCACAAATCAAGTGATATAATTAGCTCCTGGAAACTTCAAAGCACGGGGTGCAATAGCAGGGGTACGAGAGGTGACACTCTTACTTACCAGGTGGGCAGCATTAGGCTTTGGGGAGAAGTCATAGATGGCAGTGGAAGGATAGTGTCTTGGGGGAGCACTTCGCTTTGTGGGTGGGAGAGGATGGGGGGTAATGTAAGGTCTGTACAACCTGCTGCAGAATCAGAGAGCGGAAAGGAGTTGATTTCATCCTTTGCTATTCCTGTATGAAGAATGAAAGGGCAGGGGATGTTAAGTAGAGTCCATTGAATTAGATTAAGGGAGATTAGCTCTTACACTGTTGCTAGACTGGGAGATCAGTTGACCAGTTTTTACTAATTTTCCCTCTTGGGGTTCAGCATTATCTGAGATTGATCGAAACCCTTGGAGCATTGTATCTGGAAGGCAACTACCTCCTGGGCCTCGGATCTAACCAATGCAATTCTGAGTCTTGATGAGTTGCATCTTGCTCAACGCCCCTTCAGTTACAAAGCCTGTGTTCACTTGACACGGCTTGAAAGGTACTCGTTCAAAAAGACTTTCTTCCTTCCAGACGTATTTTGAAACCAGAACAAAGTCTGAATGAGTTGTTTCAGCAGGTTGATGGCTGATGCTGTGGGCTTGGGATACCCCGTTGCGTCTATTGATCTAGGAAATGGAAAAAGGGATTTTAAAGTTGTCTTTCTCTGATAAGATTTTTTTTTTAAATCAGGTGAATAGAAAAGAGTTATCTTTAATCATTTTGCTTAGCTGTTGACACATGAAAGTTCTTCCAGAGTATAACAGAGTGTGAATTTAAAGTGAGTTTTTCCAGAAGACAAGTCCTTAGGGAGGCAATGTTTCCACTGTTTTAATATAAGAGGATGAGCCCCTGGTTAATGCTTTGGGTTGCAATTTAGGAGATCAAGGTGCAATTCACAGCTCTGATGTAAAATATCCATAGCTTTTGATATGTCCCCAAAGGTCCTATCTGTTGCTGACCGGGACCATTTACAGAAGCGCAACGTGGGTGTAAACTACCTCAAACCAGAGGGTTTCTGTTTTGCAGTAATTATTGCAGCTCTGCGAGCAGCAGGATGAGTACACTGGGCTTTCACTCTTGAGACCATTGTCCCCTATCTGTGACATGTGATAGTCCTTCCCTCTTTGCTCCTTTGCCCACTTGGTACCTTCAAAACACTAAGAGATATATATATGGCAGCCACAGTTGCTTATTAAGGCTGCGATTCTACTTTTGGAAATTACTGATGAGGAGTTTAATGCTGTTGTTTTCTGCACCATCTGGGTTCCTCTTCTTGCAGTTGTATGGAGCTGCACAGTGATGGAGGTGATGGTTTCCTCCAGGGCAGGAGGGAGGCTCAGGAACAAGTGACTGGAGGCAGGAAGTTTTCAAGTTGGTTTTGCTACTGAAGGAGGCACCAGGGAAAATGCACCTTGTATTTCCAGTGGAGACCTGCTCCCTTCATAAGCCTGCAGACCTTATTGCAAAGTAACACTGAAAGCAGGAAAGCAAGAGCTTCTGAGTCCTCTGCCAAAAAGCCTGACACTTAACCCTTCTCTACCTCAACTTCCCCACCTTCACACTCAGGACAGGGTCTTGCTGGCTTTATAGGAGGATTAAGTTCCTTCAGGTTTGTCAGGTGCTTTGTGGTCAGAGTAGATGGGGCGCAGCTGGGTGCTCAGGATTTCTTGCCTTCCCTGCAGCCTAAACCAACCTGCTTGGGTATTTCCTTTGTGCCCATATTCATCAACTTGATCCAAATGATTGCACACTAACCTCCCCCAATACACAGTCTTGGCTTTGGGTGGGCACCTTTTCCATGTAGCAATCTGTCCTGGTCCATAAGCAGTGAAGGGGGCTGTTTTGACATTGACAGGGTTGACCGGTCAATACAGATCCAGGAAGTCCTGTCAGTTAATCCTGGTCATCTCTGACTGTGAGATCCTATATTTGGAAGCCTGCAGTCACAGACAGAAACTGCTAAATCGATGCTCAGCAGGGCACCACAGATCCATTATGTCTTGTTTAACTGCCCCCTATGTTCTCTTTTCTGCAGCAACAACCTGACTATGCCTTCTGGAAATGCATGGAGGAATAGCGCAGGGCAGGAAATGCTGCAAATAAAATAAGAAGTTGGCTGGATTAAACTTTACAGCCAGAGTAAAGAATTTGCATTGGTGCTGCATCAGCTCTGGAAATGCCTCTTGATGAGCTGCTCTTAGGAACATGCATTTTAATGGTGTACCTCTTTAATTAAAACACAAGCAAACAAACACCCCGAAAGCCTCAATGCCCCCGAGTGGAGCTATTGCAGAGAATTTTCTCAATACTGAAATATATTCCATTTCAGGAATATTTCTTTCTTAAAGATCTGGTGACTGATGCTGTATGACAGAGGATCTCCCTTGGAACTATAAGTGAAGTCCAGTTATGGAATTGTATGTGACAACAAAAATGAATTCATCAGGACCAGTGATCCTAATGAACATGATATCCCTATCCTAATGAAAACCTTAAGAAGTTCTGCAGGGAATAGAGCTGGAGTAGTTTACAAAAACAGATACCTTTGCAAAATAAAAAATAATTTAAAAAAACCAACTAAAGCACACAAATCAATCGTGCAAAATCTTGAAATATTTTTTTTTATTTTAATTTCTTTATTACTTCCAACAAAGTGAGTGTTGATTGTATTCTCCCCTTCACCCCCTGCCCCTTCACGGCTGCATGCATGTCTCTCTGATTTGGGCTGGCTGGCTGGATCATTAATTGAATATAGTAAGGTCTTTTCAGGTCTTGGAAAAAATAAAAAAAAAAAAAAAAGGAAGCATTTTCTATTACTATTTATATTCCCCCATCCAGGGCTTGACAATCCACCCCGTCTGTTCCAGAGGGCCCAGACCACCTGAGTCTAAGTTTAGATCATATCCTGCTACATTAAACTCCACATATAATACGTTGGTCACATGGGAAAATTTAAGGAAAATGAGATTTTATTAAAACCAGGAGGCCGCCTGACTGCAGAGGGATATAATAACAGTGTTATGAGGTTCTTATCTCACATGAAAGTTTCACATTTCCCTGGTTTCCTTTCCTTTATGCTACTGTGGCTTCCCCCTCCCCCAATTCCATATGGGTGTCTAGTTATTTAATGCAAAGGCGAAAAAGGCAATGCAATTGTTAACAAAATCATCCAAAATATTTTATTGTTTAATGAAGGCCCCATAGACTGTTTAAGTTAACACAATGACATCCAAGATTCCCATCGACATCCCAAGCACCTGATGGGTCATGTAATCCACCTTCCAAGAAGGAAGAAGATGTCATGTGAGAGAGCAAAGTGGGCTTATATGGTACATCAAGAAGAACAGCTCATCTTGTGTGTTGTGGCTGAATTCCTTCTGCTTTCACATTTTCATATTTTTGAAGATGTTGCTCTGTAAGACTTTTGCAAGTTTTGAAGGAGCCAGTGGGCACCTGGACTTCAGGGTCAACCAGGCTTGCTGTGCCCCTCGGCTGGTTTGCTCTGAAAACACAACAGGTACCTTGTCGGTAGGCTGAGCAAGCCTCATCGTGGAATTCTGTTCAAGATGAAGGGGTCATACTCTTCCTGGTGATAGCTTTAGACTTCCACTCTTTCACATCTCCATATAGTCAGATATTCATTTTCACAGCTCAGCGTTCTGTTCTGCACTGGCTAAACTGTCTGTGCACATCTTGAGATAACATTTCTTGCAGGAAGTTGTTGGGAGGTCAAGGGTACTCCGACAGCCTTGGCTCTACTCAACTGTTGCTCTTATTGACCTCCAGCAGATTTTCTTTAACTGATAGTGTGGTGTAACATACCAGAAAGGGGTGCAAATCCAGTCTGGCACTGACTCTGTCGAAAGTTGCAGGTGGAAGTGAAAAGCCTCCATAATTCATCTTCCCAACAGCCTGATACAAACCTCCCTGGTGAACTTCCTTCCTGAAGCCTAAGGGGTTTTCTGTCCTTTATTTTTTTCCCCCTACTTTTATCTCCTTCACTCATATAATTACAGAAGACACCCAAATTCACTGAAAGCCATGTACTTGATCACCTCAGTCTTTGGAGACCCTCCTCACCCTTTCCCAGAGGACATCCCTCCAGCTTTTTTCATAGGCGCTCTGATCCATGCGTCACTCTGCCCCGAGACTGTTGCTTTAATTATACTCCTGAGAGCTGCATGTTAGCAAGGAGCTGTGCAAAGACTCTCTGGAGAGAGAGGCAGGGAAACCCCTGGCATTCCCAGTTAGTATTCCAGACAGGTGAAGGATGCAAGAGGATTTGTTAATAAATATTGTTCTCTATTTCTTCTATCAAGGAAGTTTTTTTTAGCATTACTGAGCTACATCTATGCTGCTTCTTAGACCATTCCCAGGGCTTTGCCTTGGACAGATTAGATACTAGATTTGGCATTCTGAAGAAATTATATGAAAACTAAATGCTTTTGGTGAGCTTCATGTTCAAAACAATGCATTCAGGGCAGGGAACGTGCATTGGATATACAATTTGACAATTATTACTTTTTATCAGTCCAAGACACTTATCACTTAAACGATTTCTTTTATCTTTCTCTGGGTTACTCCACTACTGGCATTTTGCATGGCCTGTTGAGATAATGTCTCAGAGACAGAAATGAAACTGTTAGGGCTTCACTAGTCTCACCTTGAAGTTGGGGAGACTTTTTCTGGGTAGCCCATCTGGGGAGTCATGGGTTGCCTTCTCCGGGGATTGCCTGTTTACAGAGTAAGCAAGGTATTTAATTATGTTTCTTGCACCCTGGTGGTTCACTGCGAATTGTAATCAAAGAGGAGACTTAGTGGAAAGCATAATACAGCCTGTGCAACTGATTTTTGCCTGAGGGGAGGATGAGAGTTGAAAGGAGCAGCAGTGGTCAGAAAAACAAATGTACAACTGAAAGTAATGAGACAGTTGCCTCTTCCTATGCTAGAGCTCCTGTAGAGACCACAGTGTTCCTTTGCATGGTCTATAAGACCTTATTCGGTTGTAAGGTCATTTCCTTTTCCTTTCTAATGAACTTCATAACAGACCAGAGGTGAAAAGGTGGGGAGAATATACTTTTAGTGGATCTGCTATAGGTGTGCTATTCTGAGCACACCTCCCATGCCCCAGTCTCCTGGGCTGTTATCCCATGGCCCTTCTGTCCCTAAGAAAACACAAATGGATGGTGATGAACTCTTGGTGTCAGAGGTGGATGCTGTGTTCTGGTGTGTTTTCTTCTTTGCATCCCTTTCCCTGTGGAGCTTGGCTGGATCTTCTTCAAAATGTGACCAACTGAGGACAGGTTGGAAGAACGTGGGTTGCTCAGAGATGTCCAGGGATGAGACAGCAGACCATCCCTGTGCACATCAGCAGGGGCTGCATGGAGGAAGGGATTAATCTACTCTCTGTGCCCGCTTTGGGTGGGATAAGAAAGCAGAGAATCAAATTGCAGCAAAAGTGTACTTCAAGCAGTGGGAAAAACACCTGGGATGGCAGCAGCATATGGGTGATGAGCTGCAGAAAGGCTCATAGAAAGGTAGGTGAAGAGTTTCTCATGATTTGGCCTGGTATGTCCTAAGCAATGGGATTTTGGCTGGTTTTGGCCACCAGCCTACTGAACAGCTGCAAATGTCAGAGGGCTTTTTGCAAAGCCGGGCTCCCCGATGTGTCTTCTCTTTGTTCCACGTGCTCGTTTTGGAGCGTAAATACGTAACAATCAAAATGCTAATGAATTCCTCCCACTGACGTTGTTCCCTCCACACACACACATTCAAACAATTCACAACCCACACACAGACAAATTGCCCAGGTGTTATGTGAACCCAGCACCGTCTAGGAAGGAAAAACTGCTGCATTGTAATCCAAATTTTAATCGCTCCAGTCCTTCCAGTTCCCAGTCCGACAAGTACACGGGCCCCAGTGACACACAGTATTACCATGTGCAAGCTGTGGGCCTGCTGTGAGCACTGTGGGGTAGGCTTTGGGTAGGATAATCCATGTACTGGATCACTAACAGAAGTAAAACCGCAAGGACATCCCTTCGCCTTGTACGTGGAAGTGGTGGCTGCTATTTCAGACCTTAGATCACGAGAAAACAAGCATGTCAGAAGCTTGTGGTTCTGTTGCTGGGCATTGATGGATCACGAGGAGGTTGTGTCACTGGAGGATACAGGCCTGGGCAGGTGTTATGATGGACTCTGAATAGACTTCTGCACTGGGCCACTCTTTGTTCACTCTGTGGCCTGCAAGTGCAGTGGGCATCAATGGAAGATGTACATGTTTGGGGAAATACAGTCTCTTATTCTGCTACCGTGGTGTTTAGTTCTACATTTATGGTTGCTCATCTTCCTGAAATCAGAAACCCAGACTCATGAAGGCCTTAGCCCACAATGCGTGTTCACATAGCCCCGTGGATAGACAGGCACTTGGGTGTATAAGAAGGTCCTCCCCTTTGGATTTTAGCATTCAATTTGTCATTCAAAGTTTAGACAGGAGGTGGATGTACTTATGGGCCACGTGTCTTTAGAATTAGGATTGCTGAATGTGTGGGAGACACAAGATAGCTACCACATATCTTGGGAGGGGAGCTCTGGAAGCAGGAGAGAGGAGAGATGACAGCAGCCATGGGAGCATGAGGTTGAGATGAAGGATCACCCTCATCTGCCCCTGTGCCTCATCAGTGACTCTTGTCCCAGCACAGCCTTGCTACCAGGGCAGGGAGCACTACTCAAATGGCAGATGAGTTGCAATGAGTTAATATGTTATTAGTTGGACACCTTTGTTTTGAGAAGTCAATCTCTCATGAGGCCTTACCATCCTACCCATCACCAGGCACTACGAGGATCAAAGAGAGGGCTTTTGAAAGCAGAAGTCTTCCCCTGTTTGATTTTTTTTTTAGAGTTGGGGCTAAACACTTTTAAAATTGCCACCATTATGCAACATGCACATTGGTTTCTGAAGGTTTAATAAAGGAAAGCGGGTGTAATGGTCCCTACTTTGCAAGTATGTGGAGAAAGGTGCTGTGACTTGTTCAACACGTGTAGTAGCAGAGCTGGGAATGCAAGTGGACTCGTGCACACATACTTCTTCCACACACACCAGGCAGTCTGTGATCGAAGATTTATATTCTGCATAAAATGCTTCAGTCTCCCGCAGCAGATGCTGTTCTGTCACCAATAAATGCAGCTTCAGGGCTGCTTAGAGGCAGAGTATCCCTGTACCCTCTGTAAGCAGATAAAGTTTTCACTGATTGCCACAGCAGCCTGGCTGTGATGTGTTGGGGGAAGGGAGGAAAGTCAGCCCAGTAATTTCATGTTATTGGAAATATTGCTTTTGCAATCCAGCATTTGGTTTTCATTTGGTGGCTGTGCTCAGTTCATTTCTGCTGGCGCTTCACTTCTGATCCAATTGAGTTATCGATGCAGGCAAGGAGAAGGAAGCAAACAAGATTGGTGTCAATTTTTTTTTTTTTTGTGGCTTTTTTTTCCTAGCTCCCTCTTGCTTCTTTACTTTCAAAGATCAAAAAAGGACAAAATAAAACTTTATATATAATGAAACACAGGCAGAGGGAAAAATGGCAGCACACAAAATTGTTTTCAATCTTCTTTTAAGGTTGCTGTTGGTATCTTTGATTTAGGCACCACAGCTTTAATCAGGGTGTTGGAGATGACACAAAAATTATTCATCTAACCAAGTTCCCCTCTTACTCTCTTTCTCTCTGTTTTTCTGTCTCTCTTTTTTTTATTAATGTGGGTTTAAAAAAGATTCTCAAAATACAGTGCTGGCTCAATTTTGTTTTCCCAGCTAATAACCCAAAGCAGGATCAGCTATTTTGCAGCTGACAGATCTGTCTTTAAACTAGATTGTCCTTCTTGCTGAATTCATCCATCATGCATGGCAAAAAAAAATTAAAAATAAAAATAAAAAATAAAGGAATAAAAATACATTTATTTTCCACGAGCTGATCACTCCTTACAGTAGCCGTGACCTGATCTCAACCATGCCACGACAAGCCCACTCCAGCATGGCATGACAAGGACACCATTGCAATAGCACACAATTTTTGGCGTTGCTTTCATGCTTGGCTGCTGCATCCAGGGCAGAGCAGGGGCTCAATGGGGCAGTCTGTTTGCAAGGTATTTTCTAAGACATCTCCATGGAGCAACCGGTCTTGCTTATGCCTCTGCGGGAGAACTAGAGCAAACCTGGGCAGCAGTCTCAGTGTGCTCTCCCTGAGTGCCTTGTGCTATCGCTCTGCACCTTTCTTAGCAATTGCACCTTGTTCTGAAGAGGCCAAAACACGTTGCTGTTGAGCAGCCGATGTGCATAAACTGTGCCATGTACTACAGTCCCTGGAGCAGTGTACTGGCTGGAGCTGGAGATGAACATGGAAAACAGCATGTGCTGAGTAATCCTTGTCCTGAATATCCTCTGATCTTCCAGCAGATAGCGGTGTAGGGACTTCCCAAGGTGAAGGTTATATCCTGAATAGTGTTTAGTAGCCCTTGAAGGACCCATCTTCCTTCAAATCATTGGATTTTTAAATTTTTTTTTACTTCATTCATATTTTTTGGCCTGCTTGACATGCTGCCCTGACCAGTTCTCTAATTTAATTATACACTGCATGAAAAAGTACTTCCCTTCTTTTGTCTTCAACCTGCTGCCTGCTAATGTTGCTGCCTGATCGCTTGCTCCCGCATGTTGGGAAGGGAACAGCTGTTTGCTCTCTCCCTTCTCTGATCTGTGATTTTATGGACACCTCATCAGTTGTCTTTTCCCCAGGCTAAAAGCTAGTGGTCTGCTCAGTACCTCTTTTCTGAAGCTGTTTTGTACTTCTGCTTATTTTATACCCCTCTTCTGCATAAATATAGGATATGTACCTGTTTGTGTTAGACCTTCCCTCGTGCTGAGTGTAGCATATCAATTATGCATGGTAACAACCTGGAGCTATCTGACGCGTGTTTTCTCCTATAAGGGACAGGGGTTATCCAGATGGATATGAGCAGAAGGAAGGGGAGAAAATTAACAAAAAGGATTTTGAAGAATCATATCAAATATCCAGGCAGCAGGGTCTGTTAGAGGGAAGAACATCCTCCCTCATGGGGTGGTAGGAGTTCGGTCACAGTCTTTAACCCAAGTTTGTCAGATCTCTGCAGCACTTGCTGTGCAGGTTGATGCCAAGCAAGTAGTGAGGTGGGTTGATTTCTTCTTCTCTCTTAGGACCTACTTTTTTCCTTGGTTCATTTCTTAGGTAACTTTTTTTCCCCTGTAATCTCTGCCTCTTGCCTTCCTTGTATCAGCAATAGTGTGGCCAGCAGGAGCAGGGCAGGGATGGCGCCCCTGTGCTCGGCACTGGTGAGGCCGCACCTCGAATCCTGGGCTCAGTTTTGGGCCCCTCGGGACAAGAAGGACATTGAGGTCCTGGAGCGTGTCCAGAGAAGGGCAACGGAGCTGGGGAAGGGTCTGGAGCACAAGTGTGATGGGGAGCGGCTGAGGGAGCTGGGGGGGTTTAGCCTGGAGAAGAGGAGGCTGAGGGGAGACCTTATCGCTCTCTGCAACTGCCTGAAAGGAGGTTGTGGTGAGGTGGGGGTTGGTCTCTTCTCCCAAGTAATGAGTCATAGGATGAGAGGAAATGTCCTCAAGTTGTGCCAGGCAAGGTCTAGATTGGACGTGAGGAAAAATATCTTCACTAAAAAGGTTGTCAAGCACTGGAACAGGCTGCCCAGGGAAGTGGTGGAGTCACCATCCCTGAAGGTATTTAAAAGATGTGTAGACATGGTGCTTAGGGACGTGGTTTAGTGGTGGGCTTGGCAGTGCTACGTTAACAGTTGGACTCGATGATCTTAAAGGTCTTTTCCAACCTTAATGATTCTATGATTCTATGACTGTATGGTTCTATGATAAAAAGCCAATCTAGACAGGACAAGAGAAAACTGTTTTCGGAAAGTCAGTGAGAAATTGCATAACGGAGAGAAAACCATCATAATTTGGTAGTAGACGTGCATCATGAGGGGAAACCAGGACATGATATCTTTAACTGAAGGCCCCCAAAGGGAATATATTTGTTAAACATTATAATTACCCTTCAGTGCTGAACTCTATAGCAATTGAATCCACGGTGATGCACATTATCATTTCTGAAATGATGCTTTCATTTAGATAAGGCACGCAATTATACATCTTGATTAGGTCACTGTTCCCAGGAGCTTTGGGTTATTTATGACGAGTTGCCCCTTCTTGTAAATTATGTGGTGAGGCTGTGGATAGAGACATATTTACTCCCTCTTCTTCCTTACCCCTTCCTTCTCCCCCACAGATCCTTTTGCTCCTCTTGTTCTTCTCTCATTGCATACCTTTGTGCTGGCATGATCAAAAATCCAGTAGTCAGAGAGAGAAAAATGTCAGGTATATAGTGGAGGCATTGCCATGAGACCTGGGAGGTTTCTTTGCAGGACCTGCTGGCTTTCATAATCATGGTATTAAGGCTGGGATCCCCATATTTTAGACCTCTAAAAGCTGTCATCTTTTGCACAGCAGTAACCTCAGCTTTCTCTGTGATCAATAGCACATCCTGACAGTGATGTACAATACCTCATCTTAAAGAGTGGCCTGAAGACGTGGTTTCCAGCTAGGCCCATAAGCTGTTGGTTCCCCAGTGCTCTAATAACTACACTGGCAACAGACCTTACCTACGAATCCCCTTCCCTCCTCACCCCTCCTGGGGGACAGTTTCATTGAACTACTGTTGAAAAGCTCCCTGTTTCCATACAACAAGTGGAAATAAAGTCTGCTCCTGTTGCTTAACTAGGTACCATGTGAAGTGTTGATCAAGGCAAGAAGAGTAGATGTGAAAGCTCCTGGGGAAGGGAAATGATGGGAAAAGGACAAAAGCAGCAGGAGGAGCATGACATTCTGGACTGCTTCTGGAGCAAGTCTGAAGAGGTCTTCCATGCTGGAAACGGATGTTGTCTTTTTCTTTTGTAGGCAGTCCTAGTAAATCCAAGTTTAGGAAGAGATGACTGAGGAAGCATAGTCAGGATGTAGAAAATCTGCTTCTATGATATCATTTTGTAGAATAAGGTTCCTATCCCAGAGATTTTAATTTTGATCATTGTGAGTACCCAAATGAAGGAAATCCAGAGTGTATTGGTCAACTAGGCATGGGAATGAGAAGTGTGACAAATTCACCAGGTTCAGAAAATACCGAGCAGGACCTGTGCAGTCCTGAGAGGCAAGATATTGCGAAGGATAATCCTACATGGTAGGGGGAGAGATGGGGCTGTGTTAGCGACAGGATTTTAAACATCTCTCAGTTGTCTTAACTGTTTCCATCTGCCACCTTCAAAAGATGCCTTGGGGCCAAAATGGAAGTCTTATGAAAGACCTGTCCCAGATGACCCAAAGGGAATTTCCTAACTCTGTCTCCTCCGCATCTGCAGAGCCTCAAAGGATACAGCACATAGTAAGCAGATTAATGTAACCTTGGCCTTCCTCTCTTGCAGATGTCTGGCCCTTTCTCTTCCCCTGTGCATCACAGCAGCTCATGATCACCTGTCTGGGGCATCCAAAAGGTGTTTTTCACTTGGTGCAATTGGGCAACCCCTCTACTCAATGCACAGAAGCGAAAGCAGGGAGAGGAGAGGTGCTGATACGTCAAATGGGACAGTGTTTCCCATCTGCAAATATTTATATGCAATAATTATCCCTTTTTTGAGATTAAAAGAGCTATCCACATGTGAAAAACAAACTGTCTTATCTCTCTTTTTAAATAGTATGTTTAGAAAGTTTGACCGAGCATGGAAGTTCATCTTTCAATATTGCTACTTGTAATCCAATAAGAAATATTTACTGTGTTATAATTGGTATCATTAAGCTTAGGTGACATTATTAATATTATTAATTAAACTGCTGTAAACCTAGTTTACAGTTACGTAAACACATCATCTCCTGAATTGCCTGCCTACACATTTTGGCATCGGGGGGTGGATAAAAGCAAATTCAAATGCAAATGATATGAACATACTTTAATCAGAGGATCAGAGAAATCAGACACAGAGAAGGCTTATTAGGTCTATTCCGTTCTCCAGAGGCGGGGGCGAGATTGTCTCCCCATAGAGACTCCCAGGAGCTTTGGCCAGTCTTAATACTAACTGCCTCAAGCGATGGGACTTCTCCTATGTCCCAGGAGAGACCTGCCCACAGACTAACAGAAATGTATCTCAATATTCAGCCTATATTTTCGTGCTAAGGCAGAAGTCAGCTGCTGCAAAACAGTCTTGAGAAAGGTCTTGAGATCATATCCAAGGGCAAAGGAGGGGAGAAACACATTTGTAAGGCATCTCTAAAGCTGTCTGTTAATGCAGCAGGACTGGAAAATCATCTCCTTCCTCTTGGTTTAGCTTTCTAGCAGGATTGGATCAGTCCTGGCACAGCTGGCAATAGCTAACTGTATACAACAGTGGAGCACTGGAGGAAGTTTAGTGCAGCTAAGCATCTAAAAGTTCAAATGTTTGACCTAGTTTCTCTACAGCTGGAAAATCCATCTTCTGTCTAGAATTTCCCTGACTTCGGCTACTTCAGAAATATCACGAGGACAGCATTTTCCCTGATCCGTCAGTATTTGGGTCCCATCTGGAGCCAGAAAGTGCAGAATCACGTGAGGCGTTTAAAATAGGAATGCCCTGAGGAGCCAGCTCCAGCTTGCTTCAGGTTTTGTGCTCTCTCTTCCTATTTCGATCACCTGTTCTCACTGGGTTGAATGGGTGTGAGACCAGCCGGGGCTGAGACCAGAGGCAGAGCAGCCCTTTCATGATGGTGTGTTTCCAAAAGGGCCCGTGTCAGAGCACACTTATTGCAGAAACTGCTTTAAAGCATTTCAAGTCCATTCGTTGTCCTGTCTGTGGCTTATCTGCAGAGCTGCACTTGTCACTGAAAACTTCTAAACCTCCCAAACAGGCTTTTCTCAGTCCAAATTGAAGGAAAAAGAGATTCCCACAACCACTGAGAAATAACTCCCCAAAGCAAGGTCACGGTTTCCATGATATCTATACTACAAAGATTGCTTTGTTGGTTGCAGGCAAGGTAAATGAATATGGGAGATTCGCTCAGAGAGGCCTCTAAGTCTCAGTTCACAATTGTGACTATCAGCCAGCAAAGCCATCTTTACTCCTGACACTCAGCAGCACTTTGGGGTTCCCAGCTTTGTTTTTCTTTCCCCTGGCTATGTTCCCTCGGGGCCTGCACAGTGAAGTTGTCTGGACTTTTCTAATAGATATGGTTAAAGTCAAGCATGAAGATGGAGATGTCAGTATAATCAAAGTTTTTTGTCCAGCTCCAGCTACTCTCATGTAGATTTTGCTGGCCACTGAGCCATCCCTGCATGGCAGGTTGGTCCCACACACTTCAAATCAGGCCGAGTGTCAGAGAGCCAGGACTGCATGGATACACCGTGCCTGTTGAGGTCACTTGCAAGGGATGTGGCAATAGAGCAGCAACAAAAGGTTTGTGGCTGCTTGGAAGCCGCAGAGCGTTGCTGGGGTATGATGCCACCCTGAATCCATCAACCCCATTTGGCCTGTCTGAGCTTCCTAGATACATCCTGAAGTAATCACAAAACTATCAAGAAAGGAATAAAGTTTGTTTCATTGGATGAAGAATATCACCATCTTGGGCAGCTAAAGGTTTGTGCTAACGGGATGCAGCTGCAGAGCTGTGACGTATCAAATCTCACACACACAGACCCTTATGCAACGCGCACACCCCATGCACGAACACATGCACCCGTATGTGGAAAGTGCCATACCAAAATTTCTGTTAAAATCTACTTTTCAAAAATATTAATCCACACTTGGGAGCATCCTTTGGAATTTCTTCCAAGATTAGCACCAAACTCCTTCCTTTTCTTAACATTCTCCTAACGATGACCACATGTGCCTGGTAAATACAGGACCGGGCAAGTTCAGAAGAGAAGGTTTGCATAGCATCCCCCAAAACTATAGAGGCTGTGGGTTGGGAGAGAAAAGACTCTGGAGCTTATCTAGGAGCTCTGTGACCTTGGAAGAAGAATGAACCTTGAAGCATCTTCTCAGGAAAACCATGAGCTTGGTTCAACTTCAACTTAAACTGTTTTCCACTTACAGGAATTAGATTATGAGACCCCAATCCCCGATACAGCCAGACGTAAAGTGGTTGGTGTAAAGAAAAGGGTTGTCTTTGTATGACAAAGTTGTCTCAAGATATTACAGGGTGAGGACAAGCTCATAACATGAAGTACCAATGTACAAAGCAGTCTTTTGCATGGTGGAAGGTTTCTCTTTGTCTCTGGGGCTTCAGAAGAGATCAGATGCCTTTTGGTAGAGCCTTATTACTGGAAACCAGTCATGGCCCATTAGATGCCAAATAAGGGACATCTCTTAAGGTGCAGGATGAATGATCACTCAATTTCTGCCTTTATTAAACCCGAGCTGCAGTGTGTCCCACTCAATATTTCTCCTTCTCAAGCTTCTGTATCTCACACAGGGTGGGTAGTATTGGAGAACCACACACAGACAAAAGAAAAATTACCAGTTCCTGTAATAGCTCTGATTCTTCAGTGGAGAGTGGCTTGGGGACTGATGAGCATAAAACCCACCATGTTTCACTGCATCTCACAACATGAGTGCAAGACCTTGTCTGTGCATATCTCAGGGCTGGTCTCAGTTTCTCGGGGAAAGGAGGGATTGTACGTGGCCATGCCACGAGAGAGCTGAGAAAGCCCCTGACCTCCAAGCTCCTGAAAGCCTCCCGCGTCTAATCAAGGGATGTGTGAAAAAAAAACAGGTTGTAGGAGTGCCTCCTGACTCACATTTCCAGCATGGGAGGAGCAGCGGGGTTATGTTTTCATTATTGCCTGTGGCTCTGATGCTCTCAGCTCTTTGCAGGTTAAGTCAAGGTCTTGGCTTTGAGATTTTGTTTTTGTAACCTTTCACGGGCAAATACTTCATATGAAGCCTAGCAGGCAGCTTGTGTCCAAGAAAATGCCATTTTTGCCCGAGCTGCAAGTGAACCAGAGCTCTGGCCATGGCAGCAAGGCTTTGGTTAACAAGCAGCAGCGAGTGTGTTATGTTTTGGCAGACAGCTTGCTTATCAGATTGATATAGGAGGCTATAAGCAATTACATCTGGATTTGAATGGGTTACCCAGCCTGCTCGGCTGCTTGGGATTCACGCCAAGGGAACGCAGAGGAGTTGTGAGGAGAATACCCAATTTCCCCCAGTGAGGGCTGATCTTAGTTTAATGCAGCCTCCTCGCTCTTAAATCCAATTAAAGGCCTATATTATGTCAGTGGAAATTTATGCCAATCCTAATATAGTCTAATAAGCCTTAAAATAGCACTTTGCTAGTGAAAAGCCCTGTGGTTTAATTTGATTCTGAGCCTAATAACAGGCTTAATATGAGGGAATTGGCCCCTTTTTATTTTCTAACGGGGCTCCACATGCTTGCTCCCTTTTTAGGAACGAAAAGGTTTTCTCCAAAGCACGGACAGGAGACGGCTTACCTCAGCAGGTTGCCTCTTTCCCAGTTGCTTCATTTGTTGGCCATGGGAAGTCTCTCTGAAGACATCCCAGGTTGGGATCTGTAATGCAAAGCAATGAACACAAGCCTGCAAAGTGCCTGGTTTCTCTTTCAGGTTTTCTGTGCCTGATATTCCTTAGTCAATGTGGACAACGGCATCACCTTGACCATCACTGGGTCCCAGTGCAGGTTATGACCTTCCTCTATGGTTGCAGATACAAGCCAGCTTTTTTGCAGATGCCTTCCACTGACAGTTTGAGAGATGCAGCTTTTCCTGTCTATCCACACACCTAAACCTTGATTTCCCTGCTCTTATTCTTTGTATCTCAATTACTCCACCATCCCCTTCAAGGTCCCTGAAGGCTACAGCTCGTGTTGCTCATGCATGACTGCTCCAGGCTCTTGCCTCTGTCCATGGCTCCAGCTTTGTGCTTCCCCTGTTCCTTCCTCTTTCAGGGTTTTCATCGCTGAACCTCACTGTGCCCTCCCTCTATTCCAGCACTGCAGTCCTTGTGAGCAGCCCATGGTGCCCTCTTCCATTGCTCGCTTGGAAGATCTTCATGCTGTCCCATAAACTTAGGATGTTTTTCAAAAACATCTCTCAAATAACTGCATTATTGTCCCACAAATTGTTTTCTCAACTTTGTCCGCTGTGATGACTGTATAAATCCCTAAGTCATTTAGGCTTGCTAGACTGCAGTCTCCTGCTCCTTCAACATTAACACTTCCTTTCCTTGCATGGCGGTGTCAGGATATAAAGCTGCAATGCCTAGGCAATTGTCAGCCTGGAAAAACTTTGGAGGGGCTGGCTTGGGCAGGGATCTGATCTTCTTCAAGACATGGGGTGTGCAGACAGCACATGGCCATGTGGGAAGGAAGGCTCGTGGTGGGCAGCCCCCAGGGTCTTTGGAACCAGCTGAGTAGGGGCATCCCCTCAAAGCCCAGGAGAAAAGCATGGGATCAGCCTGTAGTCACAGGAATATTTTTCCAAGATGCTAAATGCTTGGGCATGCTTCTTGCTGCTAAACTATTTGCTCAACCCATCTGCTATGAGGTAGCATCCTGATTTGAAGGGGGGCTGTCAGCTTCAGCTGCATACACTGCACTCCTTCACTCGCTGTCCTGAACTGCTGCTCAGCTTTATTGCACACTGTTAAACAGCTGCTGCTCTGCAGTCCAGAGATGACTGAATTTTGGTGGTGGGCGGAGTGATTTTGATATAGCACTTACTAAAATGCGTCGAGATAAAAGTCTGAGCGGAAACATGAAAGGCCCTTTGTACTTGCAAGTTGTTACCGTTATTTTTTGATTAAGAACAATAGTAAACAGAGGCCCTCAAAGTTGCCTTCAGAAAAAAAAAAAAAAAAAAGACTGATTTGACCTTAAAATCAGAGAGAGCACATTTTTTTGGAATACCTAATAGATTTAGGCGCCTAAGTCCTTTGAGTCACACAGTCTGACACCCCAGCTGGCACAGCTCCACTCTGTTGCCTGAACTGAAGGCTATAAACCCTCCCCACAGGGTCCAATTCATCCTTGGGTTACTCTCTTGGCATCAGATGGATTTATGCTGGCAGGAAATTTGGCCCAGAGCCCTGACGAGCAACGCTGTGGCTCTACAGTCCCAGGCGGCAGTTTGTGTCTCTGGGACTTCTTATTTGTGCTGCTTTTTTGCAAGGGGCGGGGGGTGACTTCATGCTGCCACTTCTTTATCCCCTTCACTTCCCACCCAGCCCGGTCCCTGTCTACCTAGGGGCAGGCTGATCGGTTAAGGGAGCTTTGTTAATGCTGTAATCCTCACGTGTGCTCAGCCTCACAAAGCTGCCACTTTCTCGCCCCGGTCGTGCTTGCAGATCCATAATGTCCCGTGTCCAATCAATTGTTGTGTTCGCTCCGGCTGCCGGCTTTGAGCAGTTTCTCCAGCAAGGGCCAGATTGCTCTGGCAAGCTCATCCATCCTTCGGGGACGGAGGGCAGAAGGCGAAGGGGTGGGGGATGGATGTCTGAGAGTGGGCATTTGGGATTGGGGGGAGGGGGAGATGGCAGGCAGAAAGGAAAGAAAAGGCTGGGGTAGTGCGAGAATGGTTGTGAGCTGGTGAAGGGCACACGGCATCTTCTTCACTCGGAAGCCCAGTACTCTTCCCTATTGATGGTAATGCCAAGCTAGGTCTCAAGGAGCACACGGTACTTAATTGCGCTGCTGTTCATGCCCATTGAATGCTCAGCTGACCCTTTCTTACTCATCCATCCCCCTGAATTCATTCTGACACCCCAAACTCTTGTGCATCCTCAGCGCCCAAGTACAAAGTAGAACAAAATCAATCTGCCAAAGGTAGTGCTTCCCCTCTCTGCCCCCAAGTTTGCAGTTTCAATTCTCATGCTAATCCTTTCCATAGCTCAGGACAGGCAGGTTTCCAAATTTTCTTGGGCCTAAAAATGTCTTCAGATCCAGGGACATGAGGAGATGGGAAAGTGGAAGTTGTCTGATCCAAGGGACTGGGTCTGCATTAGGAAGTGTCATATTTATTTCTAATTCTGGAAGCACCTACATGATAGATATAAAATTGCAGGTTTTTTATGCATAGTAAAGCCGTTCCAGGTTCTTCTCAAGGTTTTTATGGCTCCTTCTGTGCTCTGCACATTTAAGCCCAGGGTGACTCAGTCATCTGGTTTCATAGAGGACAAGAATATTAGTCCCAATAAATTGCTTTACAAACTTCCTGAAAGGTTTCTAAAGTTTCTTAAAAGGCTCTGGCTTATGGAGGCAAGATAGAGGTATGGGAGAAGAGAGAGGGAAATGGTTTTATTTCCAAAGCAGGGCACTGAAAGCCTCACATGTTAGGAAAGTGCACTCTTATCCTCATGTTGTTAAAGCTTTGTGTAGCACTACTACTCGTGTATATGTGTGTGTGTGTGCGCTTTCCCTGCACTGCTGTGTTCCAGGCATGGGCTTTATGGTACTCTTTCTTGAGGAAAGATGATATGCACCGGGCTATGATTTGGGGTCTTTCCCTTCCACTTTACCCTGCTTTTCCCCAGTTCTGATGCTGGGTATCTCCTCCATCCCTCATTTACCTGTCTTCCCTCAAGGCCTGTGAATGCAGCCCGGCAACAAAAGGCTGACCTGCCCATGAAACTCACTGCAGTGCAAGCAGTGATCACTGCAGTGATCACACTATTAAACAGAGCATTGCTTGGTATAGCCAAATCTTTATCTGATATAAATTAGAAAAAAAAACCCACATTGAAGTCAATGCATTGATTTATACTAGCAAAGGGTCATAGTCTTCCAATTTGGGGAGACTAATCTAATGACAAAACATCTCATTTGCTGCTTGTGGAGAGCAATATGTTCCAGAAATGGGTGTTTGTGTTGAATCCACCCTGGCTGGTTGCACTATGAGCATTGTCTTGACTGATGTATGGCAGCATCAACTTCCCCCCAAAATACCTCTGCTCCTACAGCACTCATTGCATACTGCTGCTCTCATTTAAAGCCAGTGCTTCCCTTAGAGGGTTTTGAAATGGAAATAATTTTCCCTCCGTTGTTTGCTCTCCTGCGGAGCCAGGGCAACCCTTCCTAGACTGAGCGAAGCTTGTCAGGAAGGCTTCCCAGGCAGAGCCCACGGCCGATGGACACCTGAGGATTTACTCACTGGCCTCTTGAAATTGCCTTTAAAACCAAACACGACTTCATCATCTCCTCCTCCTGGGGCATTTTATAACAGACACTGGCTGGCAAAGCAGAGTCAAGGCTAAGGCTAAGACTTGTTATGGATCTGATCACCTTAAGTAGCCTGGAAACACTGCCTGGATCACCCACTTTTGTGCATTTTTGTAATTTTGGGGCTGTGGATATTTAATCATGATCATATAGAAATACTCATGCATTTTTTTTTTTTTGGGGGGGGTGGCTTTGGATCTAATTAGGATTTGGATTTAATTAGGTGAATAACAAATTCCTAACTTCATATATATGGTGTGTCCTTTAACCTCCAACAAGATTTTAAGTGTAATGCTCTGTCTGATAAAAATGGGTTTCCTCATAGACTTTGCATTTAACTGACCCGTGGTACTTATAAAATGAGGGGAATTAGGTACTTAGCAAAAAGCATTTGCTGGTAGAGTGGTCTCACAGGTAGACGATGATTTCTTTTAAAGAAAAGATCCTTTTGTCATGATCAAAGAGAAAAGAAGTTGTTTTTTTTTCTTGGTGACTTAGAGATAATTTTCTGGTCGATAGGAGGGAAGTTATATGAAGTGACGCTTGCCTCTATAACCTTTCAGGGAACAATAAAGCAGCACTGAAAGCCAGTGGCTATCTGGTGTCATCTGCTGTGAAATCCCTCGGGTTCTGAAATCATGAATCAGGCATCAAAAATCAGTAGATTTTAAAAAATATTATAAATCTGGACTTTTTTGATTATCTTATGGTTTCTCAGTGTTGGTGCCTGATTTCTAACCTCTCTCCTTTATCTTCATTTCTTCCTGTATTCTGAAACCTCTGCACCAGTGTTTTCTATGTTTGGTGACGTATATAAAATGGGTGGCTGTTTCAAGACTGTCCCTCCTCATTTTGAAGTATGTGAGGTCATATTTTCAGGCTTTCCCTCACCTACCCGAGGACTCAGAACTTTCTTTTACACAAATAAGTGAACATCGGGGTTGCAAGTTAATCACTTGAATCCAGGAGCTGGAGATTTCTGAATAAACTCTAAGCTACCGTGAAAATCTCTCTGAAATCAGGAGAGTGGACAGGCAATAGTGCACATGATGCAGTGCCTTGGACAAAGCCAAACTTGCTTGAAGGCTCCAGGTCAGTCCTTGCTCTAGTGATGGTTTAGTTACAATAGAGACAACCAGGTCTCACTTCATCCTCCAGCACTTGTGCTATTCACCGGTGACCACTCCAGATTAAAGTTGGAGGGGTTTGGATCATTCTCTTTATTTTTATCAGTGGTGTAGCACACCATCTAATCCTAGTTGTACCTCTCATGAAGGAAAAAAAAAAGACAAAAAAGACAACCTCCTTCCCCCACATTTGTTGTGTAGGCCAATTATCCAAAGTGGTGACAAGTAGAAAAATGAATTAACCATAGCTTTGTAATGTCAGCGTTATTTATCTTGTATAAGCTTTGCCCAGCTCAGCTGTGGATCAGCAAAGGAGTGCTTTTATTCTTCCCTCCTCTCTTTGATGATTTTTTTTTTCTTTCCTTCCTTCTCTTGATATAGGTCCTTTGCTCTGCCACACCATCACTGAAAAATCTTTTTCTTCTGCTCTAAACCAGGAGGGTTTTCCAGATCAGGAGGGGCTGCTGAGGAGATGCCCTGCAGGAGGAGAAGGAGGGGGTGTCCTGGCTCTCATCTTCCCCATTCTTACCCTCTACCCCTGCGATAACAAAACCACTCTGTTGGGTTTATTTTCTCTGATCTCTAACTCACACAAAAAGTAGGTGCTGAGACTGGAAGCGGCCCCTGTTCCTTTTTTTTTTTCCTGCCTTTTCCCATGCATAGTTTCCTGAGTCTATACCCTCTTTCACCTGCTGCAGTAGAGACTTTCAAAAGAAAAAAAAGGCACTTGCTGGCAGGAGGCAGGAAAGCAAGGGGCATTAAACTAGGATCCAGTCTGAAAGCAACACGCTGGCAAGAAGCCCGCAAACACTTCAGATTTGAAGCACCAAGCCACAGAGCAAAGAGGCAAAAAATGCATCTTTATAAAGCAATAGTGAAGCTGCACCTGCTCAAAACTACTGTAGCCAGTACACTGTGACACTTCAAAGCTGCCAGGGAATCAGATACCGGAATAAGATACCCCTCACAGGGCGTAAAACTAGCCAAATCTTGCACTGAGGCAGCTGGAGAGCTGACTGATGTGGGGAGCAAGCCTGAAGGATAACGTGCGTATATCCCAATGACCGATGATGGGAGAAGAAATAAATTATCTTGCAGTGTGTTTGTCCCTGTTTAATGTTGCTGGCTTCCCTGGCTGGATTTTGAGAGCTTCTTCACTGTGTGAATGTTGCCTTTCAATGGCTGCAGCCTACAGAGATAAAAGGTCCTACAAATGCATTAATAAATAAACCAGGCTCTTGGTTCCAGAGGTGATAGTTGGGTTTGATGGTTCATCTGTTGTAAATACCGTTATTTTACCTCTCTGGAGGTATCTCAGTGGTATGGATTAGACCAACTCAGCTGGCATGTCAGGAGTTCTGGAAAAGTGAGGAGCTGTACTAGTGTGGCATGCAGACTGTCTACTGGCAGTAAATCTGTTTCAAGCTCTTTTGTTGTTCCAAGTGATTGCTGAATAACTTCTCTGAATTACTTCCAGTTGATATCTCTTATATGAAAAGCTCACAGAAAGCTTATTATGTTCAAATTCGGAAGATAGGTTTCTCACATGCTAAACATCCATTAGCGACTGGATAAGGGCAACTCTCAGGATCAAAAGCCAAAACACTATCAAGGTTGTTAAATAATTTTGAAGAGGAGGGAAAAATTCATTGTTCATAGGTGATTTTTAGCTCTGCACAGAGCCATGAGAGTGCTCTGTGAAGGTGCCTGTCTTTTTTTCTGGTGGGAAGCCTAAGATGACTTAATTCCCAAGTCAGCACCACAGTAACTGTCTAAAGCTCAGTGGGGTGAAAGCAAACCAATTACAACTCTGTTTTTTCCCTCAAGATAAAAATGTGACTTTTTTTTTTCTTCTATATTAGGATCATTTCTTATTAAAGGGATGGCCAAATCTTGAAAAGAAAAAAAAAAAGTGGGGTGTAGAAAAGTGTAGAAAAGTAAAAATTCATAATTTATACAGTCTTTCAGGGTCTCCTATGAGAACCAGCTTGTGTTTGAACCAAAGGTCTGTGTTGGTTTTGATATTAACTATGATGGATTCAAACCAGAGCGCAAAAATCTCCATCCTTCAGTTTTGAGGAACTTTCAACCATGAACTAGACTGTTTGTCCAGCTACTGCAGAAATGATGTCCCGCACCAAAATCCATCATCCAAACTGCTACCAATCTCCTGATGTCTGTGATTTGAACTTCCAAGATTTAGTCCGTAATATCATTATTTTCTTTTGAGCCCTTGAGATGGCTTCAGGCATTTTCACATTTGAAGGTGTGATTGTTGCTGTGAAAAGTCGAATTTAGCTACAATGAGGGGGACAGCAGCAGAGACCTCTGCCTGGACTGGTGGCTAGCATATGTGTGCAGGGACTCCACAGCGTCTGTGCCCTGGAGGTCCACCCAGGCTGGCTGGCCCATTGCTTTGACCTGTTCCAGCGAGATGAAGGTTGCATCTTTGCCGTCTTTTACAGACACCTCTGGCCTCACTCTGTTCATGCTCCAGGCCACCTGGACATCCACCTGCTACAAACTGGAAGCCACAGTGGTGATGGTTTTGTTTTCATCATGTGGCTGTCCATGCCACTGTGAGCCCAAAGCATGGATGCTGGTGGCAGAGACCAAGCGCTCAGCAGGTGCTGGGATGGGATTTCATCCTTCCCTTTGAGGAGGCTGGTGTGATATCCTAAATCAACTGGCCGGCCTCTCTGTGTGTTTATACACTCGTGTGTTAATTCATCTGGGAGAACAAGCTTAAATGAACTTACATTAACCCCTTGCCCAGCTATCATGGATAACACCTGGGTAGGATGTGCCTGCTGGCCACAACCCTGTGTGCTTTCAATTTGGCTGCATTGGCAGAGAGATGGCAGTGGGAAAAGGCAGCAAAAGAAGCGGCAGGGAAAGAAATGAGTGGTGACTCAGGCCAGTAACATTTGGTATGGTCCAGGCTCTTTGCCAGTGGGGATTTACCAAGGGCTGATCTTACCTCTACATTCAGCAACTCAAGTGACTCAGCCAGCAAAACCTCCAAAATCCCAGCATCACCCGATGGACACGTTTTTATCCATCTTGCTTCCTATATCTTCCCAGTCTCCGGTCCTTTCATCCTCCTTGGTGCTGGCGGAAGCGGGTGTGCAGACTGCCATGCGGGCAGCAATTTCATGTCCAGGGGAATAAAAGGGATCTCTGAATACAGGATACTCCCTGGCGCTTGTAGCCTTGACTCCCCGCTGTTTTGAGCCGGATGGTACCATACCTTGCAGGCAAAGGATCAAAAAACATTGTTGCCCTTGTCAGAGAGCTGTCACCAGGGTCCTGGGTGCAGCTGGGCATATGGGCAGGACGCTATTTATTTACTCATTGCCGAGGGTTCATTATCTCTAGAACCCATTCAGATGGTAGTTTCCAGGTCCCGGGGGAAGCCAGTTCAGCATAGCAGATGACACGATGCCCTGGGCAGGAGGTGGATGGCAGCATCCCTGACTGTGCATCACACACAGCAGAGAGGGAAAGCGAAGGGACAGGGGCTGGGTATGCATGTGGATGAAGGAGCTGAAAGCACCAGCGGTGGTAGGGCTGGGAAAGCAAATCGCTCTGGTTTTCACAGCAAATGTGCCAGTGAGGTCTAGAGTTCCTTGTGCAAAGTAAATCCATGTATTTATCATTGTTGGGATGATTTACTGTCCAGACAGGCTCTTTTGTAAGAGGGAGGCTGTCCCATCCTTGCTTTTCAATTGCCACCACCTCCAGAGAGCAGGGCTGCCCGAGCCCCATAGGGAGGGCCGTGCTCCAGTGCTTATCAAATAGCAGCTCCCCTGTTTCATCTGCTGCGTGCCTCTGATGTCCCTAAAAATGCCCTCTCCCGAGCCTTGCCTGCTTGCATTCTCAGGTTGGAGAAGGACCAAGCATTTGGGACCTGCCTTAGTTCAGGAGAAAGGGATCTCACATCCATTATTTAGATCTTTCCTTCCCTGGGCATGTGGGAATGTGTTTAACACATCTTATTTACCTGATGCACGTTTAAATACACCTGTTCTTCTTGACCTGGACATAACTTTCATGGTGTTTCTGTGGTTGTAGTAGACTCGGTATGAAGACGTAGCTTTATTTGCATACTTACTTTCCCTGTGTTTGCTGCTCATTTAGGCACCCTGGGAACATCTGTGAGAATTTCAGATGCTGAATAAACTTTCAATTGCTGTTGTGTCTCACCCCAGATTTAGGTGCATTTCTTCAGTGGACTAAGTGATTTTACTATAAATTCTAATTTATAGCGATCTGGATATTTTCAGATATGTGCTTGGTTCTCCCCAGACTTAACACTGCTATAAATTGGATGTGAATTTGGTATGCAAGAGGAATTGTCCCTGTATCCACTGAAATCTCCTGTCTACGTGTCTCTATACAGTGTTCCAATGGGAAGAAATCAGTCTGATTATGTTGTTTAAAATTATAATGTGCCCACCTGAAGTACAAACCTGGCATACTGGTGCGGACTGGTTGTTTTCTAGCATTGTATGTATGTTGGCTGTTAATCCACTGGAGGCAATTGGGATGAAAGTTATTTTTAAAAAAAAAATTGTGCTGTGTTAAGTTTGTGCATAAACAGGTACCAAATGATTTGCTTTCTGGAAATAAACTTGGAGAGACAACAATTTTGAGTGTGTTGTATATTAGGGCAGCATGGTGCAAAGGAAATGTAAGACTAGAGCCTCAAAGAGTTAAATGAATACTTTGGAGCTTAAGAACCTCCTGATGCTTCATGGGAAAATGGGAAAATATTCTATTTAGAGACCGTACTGCTCACACATCAGATGTTTTCTCCAGTTCTCTCTCTCTGTAAATTTTTTTTTAAATTATCATCGGGGGCAATTTGCATGAAAGGGATCTTTGTATCTGAAGTGCCCATCTGCTGTGCAGCTTACCTCCCCCCTGACGACATAGCCATCTGCTTTTGACATCACAACTGTCTTCGCCGCAATGCCACACGGGGCTGCGGACGAAGGAGCCAGTGACACTTTATTAACACCTTGCCTTGATGTCGTCCTGCTATTCGAAAGGATTCCCAGGCGCTTTCCCACTGCGAGCGATTAGCTTGCACTCTCTAGACGGGGATGAGCTGGCTCGGGATGGCAACGTGGCCACGTCTGGGGTGGTGCATGGGAGATGGTGGTGACACTACATGGCATGAAGCAGACTACCAGAGCCATAAGCGGTTTTGAACAGGAACTGTGATTTTTGATTTGCCTTTGGATGACACATCATGTAAAGGAGGAGCCCCATTGTCTCTGCTGCCTGGGAATCAAATAATAGTAATTATGAGGCTGATGATAACACTTACGAAGCAGTGTTTGATTAGCTTCACTTGCATCTGCTCAAGATGCTTCTAATTATGTAGCAGTGTCCTGGTATCATTCATTCTCCAAACTGAACATGATTTGCCCTTCATAGCTCATCCCACCCAAAGCAGATAGCAAAACTCAAAACAAAACTCAGGAAGCAGAATGTCCACTAGAGACCTTGCTCTTTACATCTGATTGATATACCTGGTCAGGGCTTAGATACTACATGGGTAAGCACAGCAGATCCAAAAAAGTGTTTCCAACAGCCCAGATGGTGATGGCTCAGTGAAAATAGTGCCACCTTCTGAAATGCCAGCTCTCCTCTCGCCATGTGTCAGCCGGTGGGTAACAGCATGAGCTGTCACAATTCCTGCACACATGAATTTGCTGTCATGAATTGAGAGAGATGCCTTCAGGTTAACCTTACAATGCATCTGGGTTTCTGGACATATATTTTCATTTTCCTACCTGGAAACATTGTCCATGTGGTATTTGAGGTTTGGGGTTTTCATATGTGGTTTCTTTTTTTTTTTTTTTTTCCTTCATATAAATCTGCCATGGGTTTCTCTCCTTTGGGAGTGAGCAGAACCACTGCAGGGTATCTTTGGTCTGGCTGCCATCCACCCAGAAACCCTGGGCACCTCCCAGGCACATGTACAGATCAGCTGTGCAGCAATGCACTGTAAATTCAACTCCTCTGGGAAGGGCTGTGTTCTGCACAGCCCCCTCTGGACAGGGTTGGGAGATCCCACTTCATTTCACAGGGCATGGGTATGCTGCTGCAAGCTCTTTTGCCTCATTTTAGTCACCAAAAGATGCAGGTTGATCCTAACTGAAAAAACTGTATTAAATTCAGGGCAATTTTTCTCAACGAAAGCACTCTGCAAGCAAGACATGGGTAGGAATTTGGAAAATGTTTTGGGGTTAGGGTTTTGAAATGAAACTTCTGAATTATTCCTCTTGAAACCAAGCTTGTCTTCAAAATTCACTGAAATAAAGCAACCAACTGTAATATTACTGAATAATATCGGCATGGTAGTGACATTGGTTTTGATAATAATAAAAGACCAATGCAAAGGGGGGAAAAAAAGATGTTTTGTTTCAGGTCAAGCAAATTGTTTTGTTTTACCTGACCCATTTCCTTTCACAAATCTTTCATTTCGGTAAAAAAAGTACAGGAAACAAGTGGCGTGGATTAACCCTGACTGAAATTAAGAGCAACAAGAGACATTTTTCTTGGCTTGCAATCAGGACGTTTGAGCCTGGGAACGACCATGGCATTCACGTACATACATGTGCACAGATGCACTCCTCACTGCACTCAATCAAGGGAGGGAAGTTAAATACTGGAGTTAAGTGCTTCTGAGCAGGTTCCCAGCCTTTCCAGTTTCTCCTGCTTTGCATGGGAAATACCGATGCATGGCCCTAAATTCCTTTTGAATTAAGACCTATTCTTCCCTCCACACACCATAGCAGGGGGAATTGAAAGAAGCAGCAGGGCAAATTGTTCCCCAAAGTTTTCCTTGCCAGTCAGCAGGTTCATTAATCTCATTGCAGAGCTGCTGCTGCACCAAGTGCAACGATTATTATAATATTGCCTACCATCCCTGCCAGGAGAGACGGCAGAGGGAGGCTCCTGTTGGATGATAACACTCATATAATCCACTTACTGGAGGTAGTTTTTTGGTTTAGTTTGAATACAGTTTCTCCCTCTGTTCATGTCTCCGTCAGTGCAGGCACCTCTCTGAGCGAGTGGAAACTCTTAATCCTTTGCAAGCATCTGTCAAATTGTTTTCCCATCTGGGACCCCTCTTTTTGCAAGCCGGGAAGCCTGCATTGAATTCAGTGGGAGATGATAGCAAACAGCACCTTGTGGGATCAAACATGTATTTATGAACAGGATAGGAGGTATGCGGATGCTTTGAAGGGTGCAGTGCTTGCTTCCCTTCTCGGTCCGGGGGGAGTGGGAAGCAAATCTTTCTTCCAAAATCTGGCTTGGAGGGCATCACGGCAGAAAAAAAATCCATGAGCAGTCAAATGCTGAAGCGTCCTCCCCCTCGCCCTCTTCGGGCAAGCAAAGCCCCAGCAGCGACACAGCAAACTGGAGCAGTGGGCATGCCGATACTGGTGGGAGCTGGCAGGATGCCGGGGGTTGCGCGTAAGGCTGGGGGGCTGGTGCCATGTGGGATCCGGGCAGACTGGGAGCAGCTGTTCGAAAATCAGAAGGTTTGTTTGCAAAGGGGGGCATGGGGGTGGGAGGCCGGGGAGACCACGTAGGGAAGCAGACAACCTCCCGTCTCCCCCTGCCCAGGATGGTGTTGCACGGGGCTTTTCTTCTTAGCCTAAGAGGTTTTTTTTTCTCTGCCCTGTGAAATAGGCAAATGATGGAGTTATTCAAGTCTATTGAAAGCAGTGCACAAAAGCTTCTCCAGGCTACAGGCATGTAACGCAGCTTCACTTAGTGGTGCAGGGCACTACCGAACAGGCTGGGGGTTTGGGGGCATTTCTAGCTTTATACCGGGATTTTTCTCCACCCACCCTTGTCAGTGACCAGTCCTTTTCCGTACAAGGGTGGCCCTAGCATTACTTCTTTAGTTGGCCATATTAAACTGACTCTGTTTTATAGCTCTCTTAAACAACGGGTTATTGAAGGCTTTTGTTTAGCCTTAATGCCTTGATCTATTACTGGGCTCATAACGTTTAAAACAGAAAATGTTTCAGTTATCCCTTTCTTCTTCTTGGGAAGTCCAAAGAAGTGAAGCTTCCCAGATTGTGGATGTCATAAAACATCATACATTTGTTTTCCCCTTTTCTAGCAATTTAACACATTTTGCTTTCGCAGAGGTTCAAAAGTTCGTTCAGCAACAGTTGGTTCTCTGAGCTTGTTGCAAAGGCCTGTGGGTAAACTAAAAAAAAACCCCAACAAACACCATTATATGGCTGCAGGACATAACAGTTAACAAGCCACATTTAATGCCCTTAATATTACTAAAATTTTGCAAGCATGCAAACACAAAACTCCAGCATATATGTTTTCTGTTTCTTTACCATATGTCAATATGTTCTGTGAGTAGTTAGAAGTAAAGCCTGACCTTTACGTTGGCCGCTTTCTGGATTTCTTTTAATTTGACCCAGCAGCTGGGATCAAAGCACTGGTACATTCAGACAGGCTAAAAATGTAAAAAATCCTGTTTGTCCTTCAACACACTTTATTATGCAGTTGGAAGAGCACTTTGGAGAACGGCTGGGTGAAGGGCTGGATTAGCAGATGTTGCCCACATCACGTTGACAGCCCCGCGTTTACGATCAGTGCCACTTTCAGATCTGAAAGCCAAGTGTTGCACACCGCGCTCTTAAATGTTTGCAGATGTTTTAAGCAGTGGCCTGACATATGGAAACCAAAATTCTGTGGAATGCACTCAAACAGCAAAGTCACTGAGCAGAGACCGCTGCTGAGGACAGACACGGTCTGATGGATCGTGTAGGTGGTTCACAAGTCAGCTGGAGGCTGTAGAGAAAGGAAGGGATCCCCTCCTGACAGAAGAGGCGGACAATGTCATGGGACCACCTCTGCTGCTATGGGAGGTTAGATCATTGCAAAACCTTGGCTGTTTAGCGGCTATGTCAGTGGTGAAGGACAGCAAGCCAATTTTTCTCTTCAAGAGATGCTTCAAGGGAAACATGAATGTATTGGGTTTCACCTTGTTCTGAGATAAGTTGGGAGTGGGCAGCAGTGCACTGCCTGGCACGGGAGCTGGGCTCAACTTGGTGCCCTTGGGGAGAGCTTCTGCCTTCTGGTTTGGTGTTGGGAGATCAGCCAGGTGGGGCCCAGGCTCTTCTTTGGCTTCCTGGGGGTGAGTATAATGCCCCTAAAGCGTAATAATTATGACCAATCTGATGAACAGCCCTGAGTTCATTGACATTGCCAAGAGCTGGGTTTGACCCAGACACCAGCGTGCCCATGCATTTATCCATGGATTGTTGCACACAGCAGTCCCTGGGTGCATTCTTCCATCATCTCCTGTCCCAGTGCCAGTGGAGTTTTCCCCATGGGTCCTCTCTGTAGCTGCAGAGGAGGTCTCCAGAGCATCCCAGCCAGGTTGCTGACACAGGAGCCGAGCTGCCCGCTCGACGTGGAGTTCATGCTGTGTATCACCAGACCTGTCAGCAGCCCGCAGGAGCATTTTGTGCATAATGAAGGGAGGTGGCAGACTGTCAAAGTTTCATCTGTGCTTTACTGACTCCTCAGCCAGCTTCCAGAGAGGGTCTGCAGCATCTTCTGGGCTGTCAGCCATATGAAAGAGGTGGTAGTCTGGAGTATGTTTCTTGGCGTTGCCTCTGGCTGCTGTGTCTCTCTATCTCTGTTGCTGGAGCCAGGATGCTGTGCGCTGCTGCAGGCAGTTTGCAGGTTATGTCTATGGTAGGATGCTAAATACCACCTCTGGCCCTGGAGTGACCACGTTGTTTAATTTCTAACACATTTGCCAATGAGGTTTCAGCTTGAGGCAATTTGTTGTGTCTCAAGATTAAGCTCAGACCTGCTTCAAGGGTTAACATCTACCAAGAACCATCCTCAGTAAGCAGGGTTGAGGCAGTCACCCTGGTTTTGTTGCAAGAGAGTATATAAGGATAAAACCAAGCTACGCCATGTCATTCGGTGACAGCAGAAGTGTCTATGACTCATTTTTTATGCTAGTTGAAAGGTAACAGAGGAGCCAGGATTTGCAGTTTTACTTATTGCTTGACAGCGTAGCAGTGCTCCCGTGCTCCCATGCCTCCGTGCAGCACAGATCCCACCGAGTGCCTGCCCTGAAACAAGAAAACCAGCAACAACCCCGCCAAGGAGATTTATGAGGCAGGAGTGCTGACAACACAATGCTCTGTCCTGCAAGGCACAAGCATGGCCCCAGCCCTTATTCCTTTCACCGGTGAGGGTCCCCTTAATGGTGATAAATGCTGTGCGGCATCAAACTTCAAAGACCGTTAGAGCAGACTTCTCCAGTCTGGGGCAACGCGGTGCGTGAGACACATGTCTGGGGCCACATGGCGAGGAGGGACCGGGGCTCGCATGACAGATGCATGCACAGATGCACAGTCACGGGGCAGACATGCCCCTCGGCAAGGGGCAAGGTAGCAGGAGAGGAGAAGCAGACCCTAACTATTGCTTTCCTTGCCCGACCCCTGCCTATAAGTTCACCCTATATTTTGCAAGAATTTTACTGTGGCTGCGATTTAGTGGCCCTGAGCAAAGGATGACCAGTGCCTGCTGTTGGCTGGAGCCTACTCGGTGTGTTCCCATCTTCTGGTTGGGTTTTGCCTAAGAGGGATTCTGCTCACGTGCAGCACATGGGGACAACTGGGAGATGTTGGTGTAGGTATATCTTCAGGCCCCCAGCTTCAGTCCTCATGATGGCATGGAAACAAAAGGATTAAGACAGTGTGAAATAAATGCCATTAATTTACTTTTAAATGGAGATTTCTTTTGCTGCCCGAGCCCTCTCACAGCACTTTCTCTGCAGAGAGGCACACATGCACATGCTTATGTGCCCACACACACACCGCTCCCTCCTGCAGTGTACGGTGACCTGCTAATACCACCTTGGAGGTGTTAAACTGTATCTGCACTAGGTGCTAAAAGGTGTTTCATCATGTTAACTGTGTGGAATAAAAGAAAACATCCGAACAAAAAGCACTTATTTCTCCTGTGTTGCCAAGGTCTGTGCACTCTGTGTGGCTGGGCCATCTCCCTTGCTGCTCTTGGTGTTTTCAAGTCTTGTCATGCTGGAAAACATTGGAGCAGTTCAACAATTTTCACTATAAACTTATATGGAATGTGTCGTTGTAACATTTATAATTCCTGAACTGTAGCTGCATTTGGGTTTAATTGTAATTTCAGTCAAGGCTCTCTCATTTGGGAACTTACCCGTGCATTTACATTTGGTCAATTGGCCTGGCTCCTCTTGATTAGATCTGTACATCAACCACCATCTTGCCTCACCCCTTCTGACCCCTGTCCAGGCCTTGCTGGCAGTGAAAAAAACTTTCTTGCTGTAAAACTTTTTTTTACTGTAAGGATGGTCAAACACTGGAAGAGGTTGACCAGAGTGTTCATGGATTCTCTGTGGTTTGAGATATTCAAACCCAACTGCACAATGTCCTGAGCAACCTGCTCTCGTTGACCCTGCTGTGGGCAAGGGACTGGACTAGATGATCTCCAGAAGCACCTCCAACCTCAACTACTCTGATTCTGTGGTATGGGGAGATCTCTACCCAGATAACATGCAGGCTATGGATGGTGACTTCCAGGGAATGAATACTCACTGCCTGGTTCTATTTGTGTTGTGAACCCCATCACATCACACATCTGGATCAGAGGAGGATGGCTTGAGGAGAAACAAGGTGGGAAAGGCTCATTTACACTGGTGCACACCTGCAACGAAGAGGTTGCAATTAGGATGTGCTGCTTTAGCATGAAGGGGAGGTGAAGGGAAAGGCGTAACCCCTCAGGGAAGCAGCCAATTTCACACTGTACGGCCAAGGTGATCTAGTGCACAGCTAACCATGGCAGAGGGGAAACCACTGTGGGTGCGAAGGCCTGGAGACTCACATGTGAAATCAAGCACCTTTGGCTATATTTTGGGCTGTTTCTGTGCATGTGTCCACTTATGGACAGGCTGAAGTAGATATGGTCTGTGCTCTACCTGTGTGGGTAGTGTTGCCTTGGGTTTCACTTGGCAAGGCAAGTAATACACTTAGGTGCTATGGCCGGCAGGAGTGGCTGGAGAGAGGTAAAACCTGAGATGTTTATACACCTGCATTTCTGTAAATCAAACTGGATGTAATTACGCACACTAGTGTTTGTAGGGAGTCTATGAAAGCACACTATATGTGTGCATATATGGGTGGAGTGGACACTATGTCCACCTTTGCATACTAGAGGTTGGAAGAAGCAGGAAGCTAAGTGCAGTTGTGTGGGTGTGTGTAGTAGGTGTTATTGTCATTCTTAATGTGTGAGCATGCATGGACACAAGGTGTAAATCTGTACCCTTGAGTTTGCAGAGGGCTGCATTCAGTATTGTGCATTTGTAAGCAGGAGTTTGTATGTATGTATAGGCACAAGCTCTCCTGTGCCCCAGCCTGTGGCTGCAACAGCAGTAAGTCTCTTGGTCCAGGCTGGGAATAAGCTTTATTCTCCCTGTGCAGTTTCTTGTGTGTTTTCCTTATTTTGCCATTTAACTGAAAACCCCAGTGGAGTCGCGGGGACCTGACATGGACACTAATGCTGTGTGCCCTGCAGCCATGCTGCTGCAGCTTTTCCATTGCATATTATCCAGCATTGCAATATCGTGACTGCTGTGAGCTCTTATTAGAGTATAAAAGTGGAGGGCGAGAGGCAGCTTTTCTTGCCCTATTCTCCATGGTTATCTCCCAGGTGTGGGTAAGGCAGTCACCACAGCCACGAGCAGGTATTCACCACCTTCCTTGGCTGCAGATCAAATCACTGCATTCCTGGCTTGTCCTTGGACTGGAGGACCTGCTGCCTTCACTCCTCGACCAGAGATCAGGCTGCCCGTGGCAAATCCTTGGAGTGTTCCTAGGCAAAGCTGCTTTGGTCTTGGCAAATCTGAACAGGTCCAGAAGCAGCTCCTGCTGCTATACCCCAACCTGCAAACACCCAGAGAAGCAAATTACTATCATTCATAACAAAACAAAGCCATTAGCCTTCTCCTTTGTACTGCTAATGAAGATATTTAAGCTGCATGCAAAGAAACAGAGGTTGAACTGGTAGGAAGGCATGAAGAGCAGAAGATGATTTTGCCAGAACGTGGTTTTCCTGGTTTCCTTCATTAGCCAGGGCCTTTGATCCTTAAACAGGCTTCCGGGAAGGGGCTGACGGGAGAGCAGAGCTTGTCCAGGGTCTTGCAGGATATACTACAGCTGCAGCAGGTTGGAGAGAGGGCTTTTAGGAGAGGGGATGCACAGCGCTGTTCCTCCTCTCTGGAAAGAGTTTTGTCCAGTATGAGTGGAGCTGAGTTTTTCTTTGCTGTCAGTGATCTCCTCCTGACCTGACCCTGCTGGCAGAAAAATCTTATCTGTCCTTCCACTGGGACAACAGCTTGCAATTCCCACCACCACTGGCTCTGCATCTGGAAGCCCAGGGAGAACACAGTGTCCTGTCTGGGTTCCAACCTGACCACCACTCTCCAGTCCTACTCAGCCTGGGATGGTCTTGGAGCCCCGTGAGGAAAGGCTGCAGTCTCCCAGACCAGTTTTACTGGAATCTCAACCACATGGCATCATGAACTAATCTTCCCTTCACCACTCGCTCCAATACCTCCCTAGTGCCCCAGGGTGCCATAGGATCCTGTATCTCAAGGAGGTGGTTTGGGCTATTCTGTGGTCTGAGGCATAAGGTGTATTCAGGCACAGGAGAGGTGGAGATACCTTTGCAGCCTGGCACTGTTATGAGCCAAAAGCCCAGCCTCTCTGTCCATCCACACCCTTGAAATGTGTGTTGCACCCTTGGAAGAGGCTCCTTGCACTTCTGTCAGGTGTGATGGCTAAACAACCCTTTGGCTGACCTCCAGGTTTTCTCTGCCTGAAGGATAGTTGTGACCCTCTGGTCTCTTTGCAACTGCGCAGGAAAAGGGAGATGTGACTTATTTACTGCAATGCAATCTCTCCTCCCTTCCAACAAAACAAAACAAAACAAAACAAAAAAAACAACCCCAAACCACCAGCCAACCAATAAAAAAATAAATCAGCCTCCCATTGCGATGGTGGCTGAGTGCAATGACTTGCACGCTGTGCCTCCCCTTCCGTGCAGGCGGAGGATGCTCAGAGATTCCCTGCTTGAGAGGCGCTTCCCCTCCCACAGGGTCCTCAAAAGTTCCCCCAGCAGTTGTGGGAGGAGGAGGAGGCAATTACTTTCAAGGCAAGATGTGCCAGTAGATGCTAGTTAGCAGAGGTGTCTGGCGCCTGAGAGCAATATCTATGAATGAACCGAATTGGTAAAGCTGCTGTCACACGAGGCGGCTGCACTTGTATTAATGCACGTCTTATCTGAACTTGAGGATTTCTGTCCTGAATATGCAGGGCTGTGAAAGCAGAGCTGCTGCACAATGCAGCTGCTGCGATCTCACCTCATTGTGGATTCCCAGGAAGTGCAGGACTGGGAGGGGGAGCAGGTGCACGCTTGGGAGGAGGTGGGACCAGCCATTATCAGCCTGAGCATCAATTGTCGAATTAACAGCACACTGTGTAATGCGAGTAAATAAGAGTCGTCAGTTTGGGTTTTTTGCAGAAACCTCCTACTCCAAGGGCTTTGTGTCTGCTCTGATCTCTCTTCCACCTCACTGCTGCAGAGCCTGACAGGAGTGGCTGGTGTTGTCTAAAATAGCATAGTTGATTTTTCCCTCTCTTGCACTGCTCCCACCATGCAAAGCAGGAAGCAACGTGGGATGAGCATGCAGAGCTGTCCCAGGAATAGTTTCTGCAAAGGTGCTTATGTTAATGCAATGCATTATCCTGGCCGCAGATTGGGTGGGGGTGGCTCTCCATCCTTTTTGCAATTTCTGTGGGTTTTCTGCTGGTCAAAGTTACCAGAAGCTCTTAAAAATCTGCTATACATTCCACACTAAGAGGCAGCTGCATTTCAGGAGTGAAGTGATACTTACAGCCGAACCACCCTTTTCTCCAGGCATCTTCATCTATGAAGTACTGCAGGTCCTTTGGGATGATTATAAGATATTTATAGTTGAGGAGATGGATGACTTAGTCCTAACCATATGAATGATATCGCAGCGATGGCAACCTTAAACACAGACAGCTAGAGGTCACATTTGATTACATAAAGACTGGATTTCAGCCGAAGCAGCTGGGAGAGACGTTCCTCCCTCCTTGAGAAATGACAAGCGCAAAAACATTCTTCCTGACTTGGGTTCCTGAGGAAGCCAAGAGCAGAGTGCCTCTGTGTCTGAAACGGATTAGGGTGCCAGTGGCTCTGCTATCCTTGGCAGGGGGAAGCAACTTGTTAGTGGTGGCAGCACAGCCCAGCTGGCAGGGTTGAGAGGCCGTGGCAAGAGCGTCCCCAGCATTCGTCTTCCTGTCCCCTTCCTGTGAGCTCATTAAGACATATCTTGTTCTGTGCTGATTGCTCTCCTGTGCTATTAATTTGTGGCCCTATAAACTCCTGCTGCTATTGTATTGCTAGGTGATGCAGAACAAAGCTGCTTATTAACACGTGGAGGAGCACTGGATGATCATGGGGCAGCTCCTCTTGCCACATGTGGGAAGGGACCAGCTCCCACTACCCTTGCCAGCTGGGCAAGGGCTTGGTCAGTCCCTCCAGAAGGAAGCCCCGAGGCTCAGGCGTCCCCCATGCCTGGGGGTGGTGGGGTGAGTTATGGAGGTTGGCACTTTGCCCCTCACGCCCCAGCATGAAAATGATATGGGCTGGGTTTCCTGCCCTAAATGAACATGTTGGCATCTTCTCTGTTGTCAGCCCTTCTTGCGACCTGCCAAAAGGCACAGCATCTGTATGGCTGGAACAAGTTGGGGAAGACCTGCTTACGTGTCCTTCCTGTGGTGGTGAGGGGCAGAAATGAAATCGGAAAAGGGACAGGATGGGGGTAAGTGGGAAGAGAGACCCAGAGCCAAAAGACTGGAAAGCCCAGCCCTGCTGATCGGGAGCAAGGCATATAGGTGTGAGGGGAACAGAGCAGAGCAGGTAAGAGCAAGGTGTGAAGTCCACCTCTGGGATTGGCTCTGAGCTGTTGAGTTTTGCTAGCTTGGTTCCCTTATTGCAGGGACAAGACAGAGCTGAGCAAATGCATCGCCAGTCTTTTAGCTTGATGCTGCTCAGCTGTACAGCTATCAGAACTGGCTGACTAATCAGTGACGAACCCCTAGCCAAGAAAAGCAAGACTAGAGCTTGGAGGAATCAGCCCTTGGTGGGACGTGAAATCAGGAGCCACAAGGACTGTGGTTACTATAGTCCTCTGGCTTTGCTATATGGTTGGAGACAGAGGGAGGGCAACCAATGAGCAAAAGCCAAAGGAGCTGAGGCTGCATCCAGGTGGAGAGAAGGGGTGGAGATGCTTCCATCCAGGATAGCAAAGGCAAGTGTGATGGTCTCTTGCTTATCACCTTGTGGTTCCTTTCCCTGTCAGAGTCTTTCTCATTCTCACCACCTAACTCCTGCAGCCCCAGCCACATCTTAGCCTCTCCCTGTCTGCAATCCTCCTGCCATCAGTCCGATGTTCAGCCAGGCTTGGCTTTTCAAGGCAGTATATCAAAGCTGCCTTTCCAGATCCCTTCCAGGTGAGCTGCAGCAGGATTTCCTGCAGCCTTGGTATCTGTGAGCAAGCCTGAGATAAAAAGGGAAGGCTGTAAGTCCTGCCCTCATGCCAGAGCTGAACGATGGTGGGGAAGGGATGTCAGACCTGGCTGTGCAGGCAGAGCAAAGGCATTGTTGGCTGCTGCCTGGTCAGTGGGCAGGAGGGAACACATTGGGAGCAGCTCTTTTATGTCTTACTGCCCTCAAGCTGGAGGGGCAATGGCAGGCATGAAATTTCACTGCCACTCCTTGTCAGCTTGATGGACAGAGTAGCCCCTTGCCCCCTCCTGAGGGTATGGGTAGGCCAAGCAGAATGGAAACAAGTCATACCCAGAGGGGAGAAGCAGCTTTGTGTCTGGGGTCCCTTCTGCAACTGGTGCTGAGTTTATCTTGCAAAGTTATATCACCAGTGTTGGACACAACCTCAGTTCTTTAGGTTACAAGGTTCAACAAATATGAGTGCTTGCATTTCATATACACCCTAGGGATAAGGAACCTGGAGTGCAGCTACTCCAGGTTCATCATCGCCTTTCTAACAGTCACCATTGGTCTGTGAAGGCTGTACCTCTTTTTCTATATCATCAGCAAATCTGTCTGAGTTCCTGTCATGAGCACAACCAAAGTCTCTGAGGTTTGGGAGAAGCAAAAAAAACGCACTTAGAATGAGACCAGATGTGGTATGGTGGTCATATGCTGCACATTTATGCAAATCTTGCTGTCACCTGTAATAATACTTGATACTGTGAAGCATGAGGTTTTAATCATAGTGATGTGAGTGACCTGGGGCTTACCATCTGTACAATTATCCAGCCCTCCAGCAGCAGTATTTGACCCATCAGAGACTGGGAGACAAGAAGATATTGTAGTCAGGGTGCAATGCATCTATTACTTCCAAGCTATCATTCAGTTTAGGGTTATATCACAGAGTTGGACCTCCACATGTAGAAAGGTACATGTCATGTATCTTGATGGAGGCCCAGGTGGTCCTGAGCTGATTGCCTTCCACTTTATGTATTAAACCAGAAACCCTGGTGCATGAACACGGGAGCCACTGCATTTACAAGCTTACAGTCTCCGACCTGACACTTGACAGTGGGTATCTGCATCTCACAAAGGTACCGAGAGTTGCCAGCTTAGAGAAGTTGATGTCAAACAAAGGAGTGGCCCCAGAGATGAAGTCCCATGTTAACCAGTAACCAGATGGGCAGCAATGTCCCAAGGTAAGACCCAAGAAATGAACCCCAGGGTCTGGTTGTTCTTTGGTGTGCATTTTGACTGCCAGTGGTGCTGGATAACCAGTGGTGCTGGATAAGTGCTTCTGGCCTAAACCTCTGGCTGATGTTTACATTTGCTTCCTGTGGACCTGGTGTCCAGTCAAGCTCCCAGCACTCAATCAGTCATCTCAAGTGCTGACTCTTGAGCTACATGGTTTTGTTGCTTTGAGAAGCCATTCCTAACATAGGACTCTTTCAAATTAATGCTGCCAAGACATTCTGACTTGCCCTGTTAACCAGCAGGAGAGTTCAGACTGTGCTTCAGACTAATTATGAGCAAGGCACAGAGTCAAGACAAAGGTGGATGATCTTAAAACATATACGGATGTGCTCTACTCTTCCTATCTGTGTCCTTGAGACATTTCAGTACCTTCCAGAAAAAGAAGTGTCAGGTGCCAAATGCTGGCTGCAGTCCCCTCCTCTCCTAGGTGCTGTTTCTCATGAGATTTAGGCTGCTGTCTGGCTAGGAAGAGAAAAGGGGATATTCAAGGCTATTTGCTGTGGGATGCTGGGGTGATGTTGGGTCAGACTGTGGCACCGGAGCCTCAGGACAGACCCCCGTGGGGTCAGTGCCAACCTTTCTCCTCAGGAAGACCATAGGCTCTCACACTTGTGCATTGGCATGAACACTGACCAAGAGGATGCAAGGTCCTTGCAGTCTGCCCAGGTGCACTGCAGGTCCCTCATGTCTCAAAGCCCCAAAGTCCCTCTGTATCTGCAGTGGCAAGGAGATCTGCTTTTGGAGGTGAGCCACTGTGTCTTTGAAACACTGGCTCCAAAACCATGTAGGGTGTGAAGTCAAGTGACAAACACAGATCTTTGGGTTGCCCATACGTCACCTCTTTCTTCCTTTGCCTTTCTTCCCATCTTTTTATTGTCTTTATTGTACATAGGACCTTTCTGAGTGGAGAGGTACATGCATGAAGCTGTTATAGAGGAACTTTCCGATGGCTGACCCATGCGAAGGAAGACCAGCCCTTTTCTCCAGTAATCCCTGGGCTCCCTCTTAGTTGCACTGCCACCTGGATGCCTTTGGGAAATGCAGTTCCTTTAGTTGTAGCAGAAATCCTGAGTCAGGCTTATCCACCTACAATATATCTGCCAGTGGGTAAACAAGAGACTGGTACAGATGTTTGGGAAAACCAATAATTCTAGAAATATCATGAGGAAGAGTAAGACCTTTCCCTGTTGCCCAGCAAGCTCAAAATAAAGTACTCTTTTAGATTTAAAAAAAAAAATATTGTTATGAGAAACCTGGGAACAGGCTGACAATATACGATGTTAGGTAGCATCGGCAAGAGTTTGTTTCTGCTGCATGTTATACAGTTAAACTGAAATGTGGGGAGTTTCTGATGGGACATGACATGCCAGTGTAACCAGCTTTCTGTGCCTATGATTCACCGTGTGCATCTCCTTGCCAAGACAGCTCATGCCCATTTGTTCTTATACTGCTGATCTTGTGCTACGTCTTTACTTAGCCTCTTTTCTTGTGTGTTCAAGAGCTGGTTCAGGGCAAGCCTTGATAGGAGAGCTCTCCCAGAGTCTGGGCTACTGAGCCTGCCAACTGGTAGCATCTCCCTGGAGTGAGTTTAGTGCTCCTTCCAGCCCATCTTCTGCTCCTTCCCTGTTATTGCTTAGAGGAGGATCTTAGGAAGAGGCAAGGACATCAGCCCATTTTCCAGATGTCATGGTTTAGCCCCAGCCAGTAACTCAGCCCCCCACAGCCGCTCACTCACTCCACCCTGGTGGGATGGGGGAGAGAATCAGAAGGGTAAAAGTGAGAAAACTCATGGGTTGAGATAAAGACAGTTTAATAGGGAAAGCAAAACAGTAACAGTAATAGTAATAATAACAATAATAATATAATGAAAAGGAAAAGCAAAAACTGTGTGCACAAGCAAAGCAAACCAAGGAATTCCTTCACTCCTTCCCACGGGCAGGCAGGTGTTCAGCCATCTCCAGGAAAGCAGGGCTCCATCACGCATAACGGTGATGTGGGAAGACAAACGCCATCACTCTGAACGTCCCCCTTTCCTTCTTCTTCCCCCAGATTTATATACTGAGTATGACCTCATATGCTGTGGAATATCCCTTTGGTGAGTTTGGGTCAGCTGCCTTGGCTGTGCCCCCTCCCCTCCCGGCTTCTTGTGCCCCTGGCAGAGCTTGGGGAGCTGAAAGAGTCTTTGACTAGTATAGGTACTATTTGGGGACACTTAGCCGCTACTTAACAACAACTAAAACATCAATGTGCCATCAGCACTATTCTCATGCCAAATCCAAAACACACTATACCAGCTACAGTGAAGAAAATTAACTCTATCCCAGCTGAACAGCACACCAGACCATCCTAACATCGAGCAGTGACAAAGGAATGAGCAGAGCTGTATATCTAGAGAACACCCTGCAGGGAAGGGATTTGAGTCTCCATCATGCTCCCATGATTCAAGCCAGAGGCAGGGGTCGGTGGTCCCTTGGAGCTGCAAGCTAAGAGCGACTGGTTTAATTAGTGGTACCAGCTCGAAGCACTGCAGCCTAAGCCTAAATTTTCAGCTTTGCAGCAGCCAGGGCTGTGTCCCACTGGCGTTGCTTCGCTGGGTAGGGCTGTCTTCCCTCTCTGCTGATGGGGCCAGTACAAGATGTGGAGCCAGTACAGCTGAGCCAGAAGCTCCTTTTAGCAATGTTCTTCCTTGGGGCTGTAGGAGTTCCATGCTCAGGCCTCACAATTCTCCAGGCTCAGGCTGTAACTACACGGAGCAAGCAGCCAGGCAACATGCTTTTTAGGCTACCTATAGATATAAGTACAATGTATCTCAGTAATTGGTGTCCTGTCACTGTCCAAGGCACTTTGGATGCTGAAAGCATCCCAGAGTGGCTAAATCACTGGGATGCAGGTTTAAGCCATATATCAGCCAGGTGACCTATATGGGAGACCACCATTTACTGGCAGATATCTGCTCCAAAGAGAGACCCATTTCAGTACAGCCTATTCCCCTAACCCCTTGGTGACACACTCTTGGTTCTTTGGAGGGGGTTTTGGATCCTGCAGCAGGGATCACCTTCTGGGATCAGGCAGGGAACAGTCACTGTGCTCCATCCCCTGCACAGAGGTACTGGGGAGGGGAACGGTGCCTCCCTGCTCTCAGGGTTTCCAGCAGCCTGTTGTTCTGCTCTGATGTCAGGGAGGTGGCTTTGCCAGGAAAATCACAAAGGCAGCCACAAGTGGGACTTAAAATAGCTCTTCATGCAAGGCGGATGGAGGCGGGGAATGGCAGGGGGCGGGGAGGACTCCGCCTGCCACATTGACAACTTTCAGAGGGAGGCTGAACTCTCGCCTGTCAGTACTCTGCCTCTTCCCCAGCTGAAAATCCCAGAGGGGAAGAGGGATCCGGTGCCCCATGGATGCTGCAAAGCTTCCTGTCTATGAGGAGATTTCCAGTCAGCTGGAAGAAGGGAACAAAATCAAAGCAGCCTCTTGGGGGACGAACGGGCACCATCGTCTCCCTGGCTGGTGGCTGGGTTCGTGCTGGATCCAAGTCCCCCTTCCCACATTCCCCCTCCTCCTGCAGCATCCTGCAGCAATGCCTGAGATGGCAAAGGCACTGGCTCTGCAGCACTTGGCTGGCCCAGCCAAGTTCCTGCAGACACCAAAGTTGTAGGCTATGGGGATGTACGAGGTGGCTGTTCAAGCAGGGAAAGTGGCCACCACACGGAGGGTTCTGTGGCTGTGCAGTTGGGAAGCTTCGTGTTTTCACGTGCTAGGAATTACCTGGAGGCAGCATGGGCTGCGCCTGTGCTGGCTTTCTTGGGAGAGGCTGGGCAAAGGAGTGAACTCATCACAGCTATGCAAGCCACATCCCACCCCAAACAAGTTGGAGTTAGGGTTTGAAGCCCTGCTCTGCCCCAGGGGATGTCCCTAGCCACCTGCAAATCAGAGTGGATCACAGTCGGTTTCTTAGCAGGATGCAGCACTTCTCCAAGGAGCTCTGTGGGGCAATTTTCTAACCCAACACGTCACACCAGATCTCTCCCATCCCATCATCTCTACCAGGGTGTTTCAAATCCAGCCCATTTTCCCTCCCACAGGAAATATCAGTGGTGATGGAAATCTCTGGGTTGAGGCTGATTTGGTTGGCTGGACTCTTCTCCCAGTCAGCAGGTGGTTCGTCCTGTTCAAAAGTAGATGCATAGAGTTGATGGGACAAAACACCTTCAAGAGCTGCCTATCTCCATTACACCGTAAGGGAGCCTAGAGAATGCACTTTGTTAACACTGATTTTGAGATGCATGAAGTTAAACGTCCACGCATCTGCCATGTGTCTGACTTGAGGAGACGTCCTTTGGAGGGTCGCCAGCCTGGGGCCCCTCCTAATGCACACAGCTGTGGTAACAGGAGCAGTTTATGGCTCATACATGTACCACTAACTGCATGCCTTTTCCGGAACAGCTAGCAGATAAATGTCCTTGCATCTCCCTGGAGGGGAGGCAACAGCCTTGCAGCTCCCTGGCTCTGATTGTCTCCTGCTCTCTGCAGGCTGGCAAAGCCAGGACTGATATTCCACCCCTCCTCCAACCACTTTTTTTTTTTCCTTTTCTTTTGCCAAGTTGCAACCTGTGTCTTGTAGGTGTGCTGATCCTTGTTTTATGCTCATAAATATTCAGTGTCTGCTGTAGAAGCCTTTGGGCTGAAGCATGTCACATAGCAAGAATCCTGACTTTGCTGTGCACAGAGCGTTACAGGAGCTTCCTTGACCCACCTCCCAGAGGGATAATGCTCCAATACTGTACGCTTGTGTCCTTAAAATGGAACACTTCAGCCAGACAAACCTCTGACAGATCAGAGCTGAGGTGGTTTGCATTGGTGACTGGCTGCATGGGGAGGGCAGGCTTTGAAAAAACGTCTGGTACAGAGACATGATGAAGCACCTTATCTTTATCTGCTCTGAGATGCGTCATCTACCATCTATGCGACTCCATCAATGCACCTTCTCCTTCCCTACCCCACCGTTGTCCCAGACACGAAGATGCTCTCAGTCTGCACCATCTGGTTCATGTCTCTTGCGCTCCCAGCGATGCCAAACCTGCCCCGGCTCTGCTAACCTGTTCCGGCCTTGCTGTTGGATGCTCTTCTTTGGCAAAGTGGTTGAACACATGACTGAACATTACTCATTGCAATGGGACATGTGTGTATGCTTAACTCAAACATGCTGTTTCAGTCTTTCGCCTATTTGGGGCCCTAATTTGGAGATTCCACACGCATCTGTTATTACCCCACAACTCTAAGCTCATGCTATACTGCAGCCAACTTTCTGCTTTGGATTAAATTTAGCAGGGATTAAATAAGATCACTACTGTTCTCCATCCCATGATCCAGCCTGGGATTTGGACATATAAAGCAGCATAATTCTTAGGCTGCCTTGTCCTACCTAATCAGCCTCCCTGACCTCTAGTCTAGGGACTATCTTGCCTGGATCTTCCTCACTCAAATTCCCCCTCAAGTTTCCCATAAAATAGTGCACTTTGGGGAAAGAGTTGGGAAAGAGCTTTTATAATATGTGTCTATATACATGTGTGCTCAGATCTCACCCTAGGAGGGTGGCAGGTATTATTGCAAATTCCTCTTGCTCTTGTTCCACCTCTGGGTAGCTACAGTCTCTTGCAATTTATCATGAATTAAGTATCCCCGCCCCTGTGCTCTCCTTCACCCTCCACTTGCCTTTCAAAGGAATGCACTGGCCTTGTGCCTCTGGGCTGCAATTTAACTGCAACTCATGCTGTATCTGCAGATAGATACTCAGCATTGTGAAATACAGCATTGCTTTTTCTTCTCTGAAGGGCCCTGGGCAGAGCAGCTGTAGTGTAACTCAATGCCTCCATGCAAGGTGCATGTCCTCCAGCTTTGTGTTGGAGCGATGGATGGGGCTGACCCCTTGACTTCTGGCTGTACAGGGCTTGGAAGATACAGAAGAGCACAGAGCTGCTGCCACTGCAAAGGCAAGTCATCAATATGAGATAGCTTGTGTGTGGAGTTTCATCGGGAATAATGGGTTCAGCACTCAGGAAATGTTTTGCTCCTGATGTTGTCGCAGTCTGCAATGGCTCAGTCTGGACAAGAGCTTATTAAACGCTTAAGCATCTCTTGCCAAATGCCATGTGCCCTCAGCTACTGGCAGGATCAGACTGTGTCCACATTCATGCTGTTAATGTTCAGGGTTACCAATATAATCTTCTCCATTTCTCGGTCAGGATTGCCAATGACCAAGGAAGATTGGTCCTAATTTCCTATCACGCCCTCATTGCTTTTTCCTTGCCTATGCCAGAAGCACGTGGAACAGCAGTCCTATTGCCAGCCCGCAGAAGCAAGCCGTTTCCCACTGCCTTAATTACAAATCCCCTTGCAGACAGGAACACAGGAATGGCCATAGTGGTTAAACATAAGGTCCCTCATCCATGCTTGGGTCCTGTCTCTAGAAGCAGCCATCAGCAGATGTAGATAGAGCATATGAACAGAGCAAGCACAGAGGTATCCTCACTCACATCATTCATCCAGCTGCAGGAATTTGTGTCTTCCTGAGCCAGTGAAACCACTTGAAACTCCAACATGTCCTGGATGCATTTATTTGCACTTACTGAGGTTATTTATTTTGCATGCGATGTCTTTGTTTTCTAGAAAGAGGGTACATGTCAGCTGAGATTCATGATGCACTAAATATATTAATTTGGTACATACTCAGGTGCATGGCTCATTCATCTGAACATGTTCTCTGTGTGATGGGGAAAAGAAACTGCACAGGGGTGGGCACTGTGTTGTCCTTGTACAACGACCAGAAGGAAATATCCACAGGGAGGAAAATAACTATCGAAGGTGACCAGTGCAAAGGATGCAGGAATGGTGTATTGCAGGACCGATCTGTTCAGGGTGGGTGCAGGCAGGTACAAGCTTGGCCATTCAGCATGACTTGTGTCATAGGAAGAACAGCTTATACCCACCTAGAGTCAGGCCAGCTGGGTCCTACACCCAGGCATCGAGGATCAAAACTCATTTTCCCTGTGCTGCTCTTTGGTTCTTCCATCTACAGAAAGTGCTGAGATTCCTTCAGGTTTGCAAAGAAGCTGCTGCCAGAATGCAAAACTTTCTTCCCTTCTCCCAGCTGAGGGAAAAGGGCCTGTGCAGGAAGATGCTCTGAGGATCAGGGCACACCTCCCTTCCTTCCTGCGCTGGTGTCCCCCTTGGGTTGTTGTTGAGGTGTTTGGTCACCACATGGCATGTGGAGCAGCCTCCAAGTCCTCCAGGTCCTTGCAGGGCTTGTGGCCAGTGCCTAGAGAGGTAGGACATGCTCTGACATGGACTTGTGCACAGCGAGGTGACCTAATGGCATGATTTGGAGTATGATCTTCACTTGTTTGAAGTTTTGGAGCTCAGGCCTGCTCCCTCTGGGATGGGAGTTCAAGGTACACTAGACCTATTTCTGGTTTTCTGACTATCCAAAGGGAATAGGCTGAGAAGGTCTGCTCATTTCTGACATGCATTATCTGTTTCTGTAGTATTTAAAATGGTTAGTGTTCATCACTCCTTCCACACTCCCCCGGCTCAGCTGGGAGAGGGATTTATTCTGGCTGGTTTATCATCTGTAAATCTCCTTGGTTGACTCCATTTTGCATTTTAACATGAAACAAGCACTTTATAATAACTGCAGAGATTAAACTCTGACGGACTCTTAAACCATTAACCTGAAGGAAATGTAACAATAAATTAAACATATTAATGAAGACTGTACTACAAGCTCTGAATTTGTTAGGTAAATTGTACAGTTATTAACAATGAACCCGACTTAATGAAATCCATCATCAGGGACATTTGGGAGGTGCAGGGTGGGGATGGATTCCTGCAGTCCTTCTCCATCCCTGTGTCAGGATGGAAGTATGTTGAGGTTCTTGTATGGCTAACCAGGGCAGTCATCCTTAGACCAAGCATGTGAAGTCAAATTTCACCCATATAGACTCACCCTGTCTTCAGCCTGACCTAGGAGGACTTTTGTGTGGCTGCCACGTGTTGTTTGGGGAGCAGGAGATGTTGAACCATTTGCAGGGTGTTGTTGCACAGTCCCTGTAAAAGAAGCATGTGGTGGCAGGGCAGACATCTCAAAAAGAATGTTTTTGCAGGTGGTGTTACCTTTTCCATGGATTGTTCTGTCCTGGGCCTTGCTGGGAAAAGGGCCTGGTGGTGGTATTTGTGATGGACTCTAGGAACTGGTCTCCATTGCTTCACGTCCTCCAACTGGTTCACATCCCTGGTCACATTCAAAGATCCTTTTGAAGTGCTGGTGCTATTTGGTCATGCCAGGTAGGCTGCAGATGGACAAGACTGAAGCAGAAACTTGTGACATCAAGCCCAAACCCATGACAACACGACACCACATTATCCCTCCAAAACCTTGCCACATTTCTCGCCCATGTGCACAGGAAAGCACAGCCATGTCCCCTGGTGTCTGAGGAAAGAAGCAGTGTGTGCTTCATTTTGCTATAGAACTAAGAAAAACAGGGTGCACGCCTGGAGCAATGGGGTGTAGCACCGCGTATCAAGGAGTGCGGCACATGAGTAAACGCACTCATGAGTGCTGTGTCTCCCTGGCAGTGCAGGTGGCTGCTAATTTGAACAGTATCTACTATTTGAATGAAGCCAGCAGTGGTGAGGAACAGGGATTTGTCATATCTAGGAGGTGGCTTTGGGTCCCTGCCAGCTCGGTGGGGTTCGGAGCAGCTCCTCTCCTCCAAAGCTGCAGCTGCAGAGCCAGTCCCAGCCAGAACCTCCCCTGTGCATGGGGGTGCTCACAGTAAACAGTGGGAAATAAGGTTGGAAGAAACCTGAGAGCTTGTCTAGTCCATCCCCCTGAAGGTAGGATGAACTCTACCTGTAACCCCCTCGACAGAAGCTTCTCCAACCTGTTTTCAAACTGCCAGGCTTTGCAGGCAAGTTGTCCTAAGGCTCCTTTACCCTTTTTCCAACATCTAAAGCCAGTCTCCCTACTGTTATCCACAGACTACCCATTCCAGACATAGAGAAAGGTTTATTCTCTTCTTTTTTTCTCGTCCACACTTGAAGATGATTATCCTGCTTCCCCTCCAACTTCTCTAAACAGCGCCAGTTCCTCCTGCCTTGCCGTGTTAGTTCAGACTCCCCAGGCCCCCCATGAGTCTTGTCCTCTACAGCTGGTCTCCTGAAGTGCCCCACTCACGGCCTCTGCAGTACCATCAGGGCAGCTGGACTGCGCCATGTGCTCACAAGCACACATACCTGTTGTCCCTTGCAGCAGAGGAGCTATATCTCCTGCATCAATCCAGCGCTGTTGACTTAAGCACATGGTGCGTGCTAACCTCCTTGCCTCAGTCCTGCAATGTCGCTGAGTCCGTGCTCCCCTTGTCTGCCTTTGTGCACTCAGTTATTTTCACCTGAGAGTATTTTCCTTCCCCGAGTTAAATCCCATTTCTTTTTCTGAACCATTTCTTCAGTTCATCCAGGTCATTTTTTGTTCCAAGCTCTGCTCTCCAGCCTGTTCACAGCCTTTCCTGATTTAACAAGCTTATTCCTTTATCCTGGTTATTCAGGGAAATATCAACTAATGCTAGCCAAAGGGCTTGCACATGTCTTCCCCCAGCTCCTGGTAGCTTGATGCACCCTACAAAAGCTGAGGCTGCCTTAGGAGTAACTTAGGAGGCTGCTCTGGAGTAACTCTGGTCCTAGTGCTCTGAAAATCAGGCATTGAATTCCCAGAGGTAGCAGATGGGTGGTATCTCTTGGAGAATGCTAAACTACATATGCTTTCTCCTGCCTCTCTTTATGGGAAGAACTCCTTCTCTCACCACCAGCATCCTATGGCATCCTATGGCATCCAGGACTCTGTACGGAGTGGAGTGAATCCCCCGTGAGCAGGATCTGCCAGGCAGTGGACAAGCGTGGCAGGACGGTTTTGAAGCAGGAAAGTGGATCTGGGTCAGAGAATTCTCCTGTACGCTTGGTCCTGCAAAGCAATGGAGAGTTTTCCTCTGCAAGGTGCCAAACACCTTTTGAAGTGTCAATCACATCATTTGGCATTGATTTTTCTTTTAAGGTCTCCCCGCTGCTCCCCTCCCAAGAGCCAGGCTTTCCACTGACAGGCAGTCTTGCATGGAAATTTTGAGGCTGCGCAATGCAAAGTGTTGCAGAGAGCTGCACTGGACTTGGATTCCTGCAAATGGGGCAATCCCTGCTCCCCATATCAGTGTGTTGCCATACGCTGCTGCTGCCGCCCTGGCTGTTAACTGTGCATTGTATCAGCACAGGCTTTGGGTGCACGGTCCTGGGGATTTCTTGGCAGGGGATGGAGTTTACCAGGTGATTTTGCCATCAGTGCTGTGGAATGGGCTGAGCAAAGCTTTCACATAGCACAACAGTGGGTTTTCCCCCATGTCCTTGGACGATTTTGGTTTCAATATTTTTTCTTTTTCTGCCTAAGGTTTTGCTGGACCTACCAGCAAAGGTTTATATCACTGTCCTCTCCGAGATATTTTAACTGCTCTCTTCATATCTTGTAAGAGGGATTCTACTTTTACTTAAGTGGTAGATGTCTCTGCATTTAAATAATGATTTTTTTTTTTTTTCTGGGACTGACAGCTGGGAAGTACTAGGTAGCTTCGGCTTTATAATTACCTCTGTCTGTCTTGTCTGTGTGCTCATGCACACACACAAGTGCAGTTGTGTGCCAAGATGAAGAGGAAGCAGTGAATGCAAGCAACAGCTGGATCCAGTATGTGACAAGTCAGGAGGAATTGTTTTTCTTTAAACATCTTTTTATGTACATCTCAGTGCTGCTCTTCCCGGCTGCAGCATCACAAGAATGAATAACCTCAGAAATTGTTGGCCTATTTGGGAAAAATGGAGGTTTGGTAAATATTGGTTCTGCCCGTACAAACTTGCCTCCTGCCTGGGGATCACGTATCATGGCAGAGTTCCCCAGGGGCTGGGCTGATGGGACTCATATGAGGAGGATGCCTTCAAGTTAATCTTTATGGCGAGCAAGGCAGAACAGCGCGTGGAGATGGTTGGGACTAGGGGTTGAACCAGAAATGTGTTTGTTGCAGCAATCCTCTGCTTGCCCCCATCCCTTGCACCATTGTATCCCTTGCACTGCCTGCTCCATCCAAGCTCTATTTCCTGAATTTGAACCACAAATGTCCAAGGAGCCTTTTGGCACAACGACACTTCGATTTTCCATATTCAGGCATGTATCCAGCATAGAGATATCTGCTGACCAGAGAGGCTTGATCCCTGCAGCTGTCTGGGCAGACACAAGCTGGGGAGTGGAGTGGTGAGATTTTGGGAATGAGGGCTTTCACCATCAACCTGAGATCCCAGGAAAGAGCTGCGGTGGAGCCGAGGTTTGGAGAGGCCTCAGCTTGTAGTCTGTTTCCTTTCCCTTTTAATGTGTTTGCTCTCTAATATGTGTTGACACAGTAAATACACATGTTTGTACAAACATCCCAGCAGAGGGTTGCTTTCAAAGCCCCTTGCAGGGGATGGGAAATGTGCATGGCAGATGTCGGAAGGCGACCCACTGCCTGGTACGCGCCGTTTCTGCAAATGATGCTGGAAATGGTCCCCATTGGGAGGAACTTGACAGGACAGCGTAAGGCAGAGGATGTTTTGCTTGGATTTTTTTGACTGCTGCAGAGAGACAGGGGAGCTCAGTTGTGGCCAGGTGCAGAAAGGTGTCCCTTACCCATTGCTAAGTGTTGCATTGGGGATCCAAATTTTTATTGAATACATGCTGATGGTGAGAAAAGCATTGACAAATGTGGGGAGGGAGGTCCCCAAGAGGAACTGGACTGAGCTCCCCTGAGTAAGGCACTTGCATGTAGACGAAGCAGAGGCTCCCGGGAAATGATGGACAGGCCCAATGCTTTTTCAGAGGCACTGGCAAAAACACCTTCTAACCAAGAACAGTGCAGCACTTGGTGTTGACCTGGGCAGCAAGGAGCTTGGCCATAACCAGGTTCCAGGTTCCTTCACGCCTGATTAATGTGCTTTTGTACCTAAACCTATGTTTACAGTAGCCTGTGGCATCTTATTTCCAACCATAAAGTGCAGGAACCAGGGTCATGGGGGCCTGCAAATGGGTTTAAGTTTTAAAACTGAACCCATCGGATTTCAAAGACACACGAGCTACAGATGGGCCTGTATGGTTTCACAGAACGAATTCCAACACTGTGGAGCTGGCTACCTCCTTCATCATATATGAATAACATGCCACAGTACTGGTCACAAGCTTCTCATGGTTGAAGCTTAACACAAACAAGGTGGAGGTGATTTTAGAGAGTAGAGTATATGACACAACTTCTCTAGTTAAAGGCATACACTCAGCATAGGTTTGTCTGAGCAGTCTATGAGCACTCTTACCACTACCAATTGATTAACAATCTATTTTTACTCTTGATATGCTGTGCATTGGCCACCTTGCTATACAGCAGCAGTGTGATATAACTGGGAAACCATGAATTCATGGGAAGCTCTGTTAGCTCTTACCTGCAAGCTGCGCAGTGGCCCATTTTCTGCTCATCTAAAAGAAGAGACAGCTCTATGTCTGCAGCTCTTCTAGCTCTGTGGGAGTTGGTTCATAATTGTGTAATAGCATAGCATCCCAAGATAGACAGAAAACAAAGTACAGTTCTGCAACACTGTTCTTGCAATATGACATGCTGGGCAAACAAACACTGTCCTCAAAATCAAGCATTTCTGTAATAAACCATCCACACACCTTTTCCCACATGGACAGCAAGGAAAGGGTGGATGGCCCGTCTGTGAGAGATGCCAGACAGTTACTCAGGCTGAAATTTGTCTCACCAAATGCTGGTCATCAGCATTGAATCGAAATGCATTGCCTTTTATAGATAATGGAGAGAGACTGGCATCTCCAGAAAGCAATTCACTCCATCTGCCTGAGACACCTATTTACGATGGCACAAATCACCCCGTGGTGAAACCTGTCTCCTTCCATTGACTAGAGGGGAAGCCTGCCTGACTCATTAGGCAAGATGTCTAAATTTCGGGAAGACCATGTTAAACAAGATGAATTCCATGTTTACTGCATGCCTGGAAGGCACACGGGTAACTGGTGACGGCAAGATGTCTCTGGAGCCACACAGAGCGGGGCTGTTTAGTCCTCATCCATTTGTTTTCAGGTTGGCTTGGTTTGTACCTCCCCAGTCTTTGCATCTGAAATATCCTGCTTTGAGCTGAGTTACTAGAAGTAGCACCTTGTTTTGTCATGGTCTGGGACTTAGATGGGAACACTGTTGCCAGAAATACAGCATCTGAAGCATTTCTGCCACATTGCTCCATCCTCAATGCAACTCCTTTCCCATGCTGCTCAGACTTTGCAGGGGAGGGAGATTTCACTGTTCCCGTTTTACAGCTGGGACATTCAAGGCATAGAATGGGATGAGCGACAGCAAAGGGCACTCATGGGACTGGCACAGGACTCGACCCCCTGTGCCTCCTGATGCTCCTCTCAGACACCAGGGATTACAGTTGGCTGTGCCCATGGACTTGGGGCTTTTCGCTGCTGCTTCCCTCTCCAGGTGAAGTTAGAAAGGCAAAGGGCAGTTTTTAACTCATGGGTGGGACATGGCAAAGATCTTTGTTGCTGGTTAGGAACACCCAGCTACTGCACTAATGAGGCTATAAAGGCGGTGTTTGGGGCCTGAACTGGTTATCCCCAATCCCACTGAAGTCCCCTTGCTAGTATTTCCTAGGAGTTGGCTTCAGACCTTCAGAAACACAGGAATTTGGAAATTTAGCCCATCCCATTCTCACCCCTGCCACCTCTGGGGCATTTTTCCTCTCCCATACCCTCAGCTGCCCCTCAAAGCCCTCCTGTGTCAGGACATGTCACCAGCTCATGGATCGTTTTGGATCATTTCTCTACCGGGGAAGAACTGACATCACCTGCCCTAAAATCCCCAAAGTCCTGTGCCAGTGTGCTGGGGGCTTGGAGCAAACCCTGGGCAGCAGCCTGTGGGACAAGGCTCTCCTTTGCTTATTGGAAACTCTGATGGGGGGACAGGGCAGCATGAGACCCACCCCAAAGCTCCAGCGCTGGGATGTCTCAGGGAGTTGGGATTCCTATAGGGGACCCACTCCATATAGCTGCTGACACCCTGTGGCTGTTGGGAAGAAATGCAGTGATTTTCACAGAAGGGTTGGGAAAATTTGGGTTTGAAAAATGTGTTTCAAGGAAAAAGAAAAAAGCGACTGTTCTTGGAAGGAAAAAAAAAAAAAAAAGGAAACAAATCCCCCAGATGCTTCCCAGCTGTGCCTTTTAGTGCTACCACAGGGACAAAGGTGGCAGCTGGCTGGCTGGCAGCCTGCTTGTGGCTGTCTCTGCTCTGCGCCATGGGCAGAGGGCAAGAAGCTTTGAAGAGCTCCCAGTTTGGGGGATGGGTGGGGGAAGGCAACTGCAAACAAAGATATAGGACATGGCCACCTCCTCACCAAAAAAAACTTCTTTAACTCTTTCCCCTTCCTACTCCATGTCCCTCCTCTTGTAGTTTGTTTGCCACCAACTGCCAAGATGCTTCCACGCAGAATAATATTTTACCCTCTGTATTTTTTTTCCCAACTGCCAAGAGATCTGTGTACAAACACAAGTTTCTCGCTTTTATAAACAACCACCTAGTCCTCCTCCAAAAGAGCATAACAAATGCAGAGAAAGAAAAAAAAAATAAAAAAAAGGAGAGGCATGATCATCTCTGCTCTGCTTCTCAACACGAAAGGGTAGGAGGGAGTTGTTGGCCCAGGACAAAATTGGCAGTGTAATAAGTTTTAGCTTTAGCCTTTGAAGATGAGAGAAGAAGCAGCCGATTGTCATAAAGGGAGCAGGCATGGCCCTTTAAACCACAAAGCCTGCAAAGATAGCCTGGAGTCCCAAAAATAAAGGCTTCACACTGCCTTCCTCTGTCACTCCCGGACAGAAATAGTAGTCCAGTGGGAACTATTACAGCCGTGATGAGAAGCGCCAGTCTGCTCCGAAGAATGCAGCTGGGCCCAGAAGGGTGCAGGCGGCGGGAGGAGGTCAGCTCCTGGCTCCCGGGGCAGCTGGTCGGGCTCTGGTCTCCATCACCCGGACTGGCATTGCCTGCAGAGGTGAGCCCTGCACCGAGGACATGGCTCTTCCCTCCTGGTGTGGAAATGAAGCACCTGAGCCAACGCAGGATTGCTCCCCATGGCCCGTTTTGTTGCTTATCCTTTGTCTCACCCTGTTTTAAACATCCCAAGGAGGGCTGGAGGGCTCAGGCTGCGTTCAGGGCTGTGAATGATGCCAGCGTCCCAGGAGGCACCAGTGTGGGGTTTTACGGCACATCCATCCCTGCACAACGGAGCTGTGCCTTCTGAATGCCCTCGCGGACGTGTTCCCCCTCTTTGGGGCAGCTGGTGGCCTGATTTCATTGTTGTAAACTGCTCTGAGAGTGCTAAAATCCAGTGTTGGGGGCTGTATGGTGCAGGACCCAGCCAAAAAAGGGCAGGATGAGACCACCAGGTAGCGAGGGATGCCCTTTCAGATGGCCCTGGGGCTGGCGTGGTGACAGTGGGTGGCAGTGGGACAGCTACTGCAGCTGCGCCATCTGCTGCACATGTAGAGAAGCTTCGGCCAAAAAGGTACATTCTGGGCTAGAAGTGACCAAAAATAATTGGTCCCATTCCCAACCCCTTCTCCTTCCCCCTTCTTTTGCACTGGACACATAGGCATTGCTGCTCACCTCCTTTTTTCACCATCTCCCATGGACCAAGAAAACCTTGGGTGCAACTTGGTAAGGGTTGGTTAAGTAACAGTTAAAAAGCCTTTTTTTCTCCACTTCTGTCTTATGAGGGAGATCTGTAGGGAGAGAAGAAAACAAGTAAGCTCCAGGCACTTGTAAATCTTTTTCCCAAGGGCTCTGTGAAATATCCTCAGGGGAGTGTGAAGATCTCCAAATCTGAGGTTACTGTGTTTTCTTTCGGTTTCATGAAACTGATCTAATTTCACCACAACAAAACCTCGGAAACATGGAATGCTTTCCCTCAAAAGGAGATCAAGATTTGGGAAAGAGTGAGCAAATGGTAATTCCAGTAACGGGTCTGTTCTCAAGCAAATCCTCAATATTGCAGATGTTTCAAGCTGTGATTTGGATGAAGATAAGTGTGTACCTCGAAATGCATGGGGTTTTGCGTATTATATCTCCCTGACTTGGGATTTCACTAAATGACACCCTAAACTTTGGGAATATCAAACACCAGCACTAACCCGCTCTGGCAAGACTTCAAGGTAAAGGAATTGCTCCTACTTTGGAGGTGTGAGGTCCTGTTTCTTTTTTTGCAGTCACCAGTCCACACTAGTTCCTCCGGAGTCCTTGCTGCTACTGGTGTGTAAATCTGGTGTAACCTCATTGAATTGCTCCAGCACAAAGCTGGTGGTGATCACAGAGATAACTGGTCGCTCTTAGGAGTGATTCTGCTGAAGCCTGAGCCATTGCCACAGTGAAAGGGGGGTGGGGGGGGTTAACCTCTTACATATCTCATCATTCAACTACTGTACCACCATCTGTGCTGTGTGGCTATGGAGGGGTGCCTTGGCTAGGACCCTGCTCGGAGGCAACCTGTGCAAGGACAAAGCCAGGAGAGCCTGTGAACCGGCGGTAGAGCAGCACAGATGAAAGGGGGAGTAATTATGCATCTCAATATCCTCCCACCCAAGCAACGCTTGGCAGGTATATCTGATCCCCGAGTCTTTTGTGTCATGACTGGCACTTGCTGTATTGACGCTGAACTCCTGACCTTGCTTTGTCTTGCACCATGACCTTATGTCAAAATGGCTTTGGGTAGAGTTTCATTGCCTGGGTTACCTCGAGGTCCCGGAGGAAAGCGATCCCTCATCTCCCATGAGTGACACGCTCTTGCTGTCTCTCCCTGGCCCATGGGAGAGAGGTGAGGGCTATGGAGACACAAGAAGATCATGCCCAGGCTATTCTTCTATCATCTTCCCGTCACCAAAGGTTCAGCTGGGTTTGCTACATGCCCCCTTGCCTTGCTTGACGTGTTCAAGATAGCGGGGAAAGGTCCTATTTGGGCACCCCAGGGATCTGAAACACAGCAGTATTTCAGCAAGCATCTCTGGGAAGCAGTCCTGGGCTTATTCCCAAATTCTGCTATCCAAGCACACAACTGCACCAATAGTGTCTGTGGTACGGTTTCTACTCTGCTAGTGACCACCCCAGGAATGCTTGCACTTTGTCCCCAGAAGTTTTCAGGCAGGACCTGTTTATTGGTTATTATGTGGCTAGGTACAAGCTGCTTGTACAGAGGTAACGAGCTATGTAGGTAAATAGCAAGCCACAGACCTTTAGAGGATAGCGGACTCCTGCAACTCTTTATGGCATGCTACTTTTAGAGCTCGGACATCTCAATCCCTTACATTAGAAGAAAAGTAACTAGCTGTCTTGCCTCAGACAGGACATTGCTTTGGTACTTACAAAAGTAAATAAAGGGTCTGCAGGAAGATACGGGGCACCAAGTGAGTTGCAGACCTGCAGGTTGGGCCTGTTGGAAGGACAGTGCCTCTTCTTAGCTCTGCTCTGACTTCCCTGCTGGGCTGCGGTCCTTGTGCATCACTTGGCTCAGCCAAAGCATCCCTAGCGATGGTCCATTGGGGCCTCCTTTGCGCTCAGCTTTTCCAGGCTCTTTGCCTTCTGAATGTCCTTACATTTCATATTTCACCTGCAGTTCTGTTGGGCGAGAGGTTTTTGGGCTGGTTCAATGCTACAGGATCGTGTTAGACTCATGAAAACCTTTCTAACTCCTTTGACAGGGCAACTTAAACTCCCCAACATCTTGATCTAGGATCTGGTTCCCAGCTCAGCAGCCAGGCCCCAACCTGAACAGATCAGGCAGCCTTTCTCCTCTCCCAGGACTCCCCTGCCTCTGCCTGAGTGGAATAATATGTCAGCACTCGCCTGCTAAATCCCTCTGGCTCTCTTAATTCTCTCTTGATTGTGCCTTGTGCCTTGCCCTCTGTGCCATACAGCTCCTTTAGGACGGTTCCCCTAATCCTTTTAAGTGCACACGGAGGGCTCTGTTTCCTCCATGGGGTGGTCAGCTTCCCTCCCATAGACCTTCGTTGATGCTCTGCAGATGTTGGGGTGTGCTTGGCTGGGAGGAAATCGCTCCCTGCTGTCCTCAGCTGCTGCATTTCCACCTTGTGTCTCTTTGGACACAGAGACTTTACACTGATGGCCCTGGCTGGTGATTTACCAGCATTAAAAATGTGCCTGCTACACCGTTATTTTTAAAATCCATTTGAATTATTTTTAGATAATTCAGTCATGGGCTTTGAATACACATTTGGCTAATTCTGATTGATGTACAAGGAACTCCTGTGATTAAGGGTCTGGAGATATGTGCTATTCTTATGCCATTGGAGGTAATAATTACTTCACTTCTACAGTACTTTTCATTTGAAGATTTCCAATACCAATCAATTTTTACTCTCCCCAGCCCTCTCTGGAGGTGCCCCTAATAATGATCTGACAGCCATGGGTGTGTGATCATACAATACGCTGTTTTTCCTGGTGTCGCTCTCTGAGCTGATCGATGCAGTGATGCATGCCACTTCGGCGGTGTTTTTTGAGTCTATACTTCATATCTCAGGAACCTCTATTTAACATTTCCTGCAGCTGCAGAAGCTGTCCCCTAAAAATCATCCAATCCATAGGTGGGTCAGTGAAAAATGTGGAGACTGAAGCACTGACAGGGTAGGGGACATCTCTACAGTCATATGGCCAGTTCATAGCTCAGCTACAGTTTAAGATTCTGATTTTTCTAAGTCCCTTGCTCTAACCTTGGAGCCAAATGAGAGGATGAAGGAGAACAGAGAACATTCGGTGTTACCAGCTCAGGCTGGAGTAAGAGGCTGTGCAAAGGAGGTTGCTAGGAAGGAGGACTGCTGATACACTGCTCCACTGCTCCATATCCAGTGACCTCTGATGTAATTTACCATGCTGGACTTGGCCCCATGGTTTCACCGTGTTTTCACCATGGGGGAGCAGGGTTTTGCTCTCTGGGCTTGGGACCATTTTTCTTCTCTCTCATTGCATGTCCCCTCTATATCCTAGTGTCCTTCATCCTCCTTCCCCACAGCTGAGAGCCCCTATGTCCCCCTCTCTTTACTCTCTTAGCTGAGGTGGAGCAAGGGTGATGGCTGCTAATGCTCTCCTCCTGCCATTCACGTCTGCTCATGTGGCATCCTCAGAAGCGGCTGCATTCCTGTGATGGCACGGCAGTAGCTCTTAGCACAGGTAGCTGGATGTTTTGGGGATCCTAGGGGGACAAACCTGATGAAGCCAAGTGGCTGCCTAGACTGCATAGGGCCATTTGGAAGCTGCCACAAGGTTGTTGTTGGTTCTTTCAGGAAGGACTGAGGAGATGGAGAGGGAGGAACTGAGCAGGGATGTGTTTGGTGTCGTCTTTTCTGCAGGAGTTTGGAAGGGCGGCTGTCTTTCCATTCGGTAGTGACTAGGAACATCTTGTAGCTCGGTGCTGGAAGCTGCAAGTGAATCCAGCCAACTGCTATTGGAGAGGACCAACAAGTTGCCTGGTGGCCTTGGAAGAAAAAAAGCATGAGAGATGGCTTTGGGTCACTAATGAGGGGCTGGCTGATGGGAGATGAGAGGAAGACTTGGGAAGGTGAAGGCCTCTGAGACACAGCTGAGCAGAGATGGCTGCTGAGGGACTTGGTCTTGAGGGAGATTGACAGATGGAAGAGGTGGCACTTACTGGGACCACTGCTACTCATTTGGGACTGGTTGGTGAAAAAGGTGGTCTGTGCTGAGGCTGGCCTGCAGTTCAAGGTTCATGTGCCTTGGTCAGATATCAGAGACAAAAGCAGAGGAACCATCGGTGGATTGGCAGATGGGAGCAGCCTTCAGTGGAAGATCAGTCTATGGGAGGTGAATGGAAGAGGCCTCATCCACTGTTTCAGTGCTGGATCAGTTTTCTGGCTGCTTGCATGAAAGGGGAGAAAGGGCAAATGTGAAGCTTTGTCCCCAGATGGTACTTCCTTTTTATCTGAGGCAATATTGGAAGATAAGCATTCGCTCTTTCTCTCTTCTGTTTTTTTTTCCTCTGTGGATAAACATAGATTATGAAGGTTAGAAAGGCTTGAAGGGATGTTTTTTATCTCATATTAAGTTCTTAATAGGTCACCTTGGCATTGAGAAGCCCAGGAGCTGAAAGAGTCAGCAACTGAATTACAATAACCTTTGCAGAGCATAACACTGTCAGTGGGGCTGGGGCCCAGAGATATGTGGGACCCCATTATCTTGACCTTAGCCCCAGGGATGTCAACTGACAAAAAGGACTGGACAGAGGGTCTGGGCTGGCTGATTTCTTTGGAGAGCTTCTCTTTCAGGTTCCCCTTTCCCCTGGCCTTGGAGATAACGTGTCCCCTCATTGCTGACAAGAATTGTTCCCAAGGAATGACTCCATCCACCCATCCAGCCCATAGCTCTTAGCAAGGGAGTGAGCAAAGAGCTCCAGCCCCCAGATTTGTTTTCAGTTATGCATTCACAGCCCATCATTCTCTGCATATCTCTGTAGTCATTTAGCACAGTACATGACACAAATATCAGCGCAAGAACAGAGAATCTTACTTGACCAGCGATATAATCTCTGGGATGCAATTTTTGATCTGTTTTGTTTAAAGCAAACAGCAAAAGTACCCAAATCCTCAGCAAAGCAGGAGCTTTAGTCTGCCTCTGATACGCTGCAAAGGGAAATTGCAAATGCATCTGTATATCTCCAAGATTGAATGTGACAGGCTATGATTGAGCTTGTTGCCCTTGCTGATGCCTGGAGCTGCACAGGGCACCGCGCCACCAGAGGTGTGTGTAAACGCTTGTGTTCAGACCGGATTCCCCGTGTTGTCTGCTACAGGGAGCAGGTCCTTTTACAGGGATACCTGTGCTCTCCACATGCGCTCCCATCCCAGACTCTGCTGGGTGTGAATATACACTCAGTGCATCCGTGTACTCATCTTTACATCACCCCACGTCCCCTTGCTCGTGACCAAGACCCAATGGCGCGTTGGTGAGCACATCCTCAGTCCAGGCAGATGAGCCTCAGTGGGCGGGCTGCGTGCACACATGCGTGCGTATATTGCTGGGTGCCTCCACACCCTGCCTGCTCAAATATTTCCACCCTGTTGCATGCCACTGTGTTGATGTGTGCTCTGCTGCCCATGCCCATCTGTGTGCTCCTGCGTGCTCTCCTGCCCATGTGTCCATGTGGGTGCCCGGGTGTCCGCATGCGTGCATGCCTCCCGTTGTCAAAGGGCAGCTGGCTTCCTCTCAAGTGACACTGTGTCATGAGGATCTGTGGGTGTCTCAAAGCTCACCCCGTCTGGCCGCAGTGAAAGGGCCCTTTGTGGTGCGGCTCTGCACCCCCCGCCATGGGGCTCCCAGCCCTCCGGGTCACCGCGTTCCCGGCATGGTGGGATGAGCTCATCTCTGGGAGGAATCTGGTCCCTCAGCTCCATGAACAGACACTTATAAAGGACTTGTATTCATGATCCAGCCCATGTTGCAATCCATCTGTCCTCATATCATCCCGTATTACTATCTGTCTCAACTTCTGAGCAGTTCCATGTAAGGATTTCTACTCCAGTCCAACTATGTTGATATCTTTGTCTCTGGTCAGTCCCATTCACACACATGCTATGCTTCCGGCTATTTCTTTCCCAAAAGCATGCAGGGCTTTGAGCCTTTCTGGTAGTGCTACTTGCCTGAATTGTTTTGATCTACCATTTGACCCCTGCTTAAGAGCTGACCAGAGTTAGGCAAGCATTTTGGGTTGTGCCCCTCACGAGCTGCCACCCACGCTCTTGTATGTAAAAGATTAATTTTCATAGTCTTTTTTTTTTTTTTGTACTGTTGTTCCCTTAATCTCAATCAAAACCCACTCTGACTGAAAGCAGCTCTTTACATTCTGTTTATGAAGAACCAGAACTGGTGGCAGCAACAAGGTAAATGTTTAAAAAAATAGCTGTCCCCTCCCCAAAATGTAAATTAAATTCCACCAGTGTGGGAAAGACAAAAGTGCCTGGAGATCTGTACGTTTTCTGCCATGGCCAGTGGCTTTATGTACATCTGAACTCCTGCACCCTGGAAAATTGGAGCAACTCCATGACATATCAGAAGATCTACAGAGCTACTAGATCCAGGGGATTCCCTTTCAGCTCATGCAATAAGGTGCTGTAAGACCAGGAGATGACTTTATTGCTGTAGAGTAGCCATAGGTGCGCTCCAGAGAGGCAGCTGCAGGATCCAAAAGCCTCATCGTAGTGCACATGAACAGAGTGGCACTGGGATGTCCTTTGAGATTATCCACTGGGATCATACATGAGAGCATTCAGCAACAGGATCCTCTCTGTGAGCACTGAACTTTACCTCTGGGAATGTCAAATAGAGAACCCTTATTCTCCATGGAGGACCTGGAGGTGTTCTATAGAGCACCTGTGGTAGGATACGTGTCTGATAAAGCAACCCATGGATGAAAAGACTATGCTCTGTTGCCAGCAGGATGGAAATCCTGCAGACCTCGAGAAGCAGACACTTTACAGGCTTCTTTGGGGAAAGAGCATGCTCCTGCCCTCCCTTTGCTCCGGCAGAAAGGTCAATATTGACAGGTTTTTCCCTGCTATATTTTCATTCTCCCAAAGTACTCACTCAGCTGAGCAGCACTTGTAAAAGCCTGAAGCCAAAAGTTTGGATGTGAAATCTGGTGGCTAAAGTGTTCAAATGGCCTTTTCTTTTGGGCAAGCACATTCCTGATACAGACATCAGCTCTTAGAGGTGCCACTGCTGTCAGCATGAAGTTTCCGAGGACTGCTGCATTTTCCACTGATAGAGGGCAAAGCACAATTTTTCAGTCTCAAATGACTTTTATTTTAAGTTGCAGGGTTGGGTTAAGTGAGGAGCAAGTGTTCATGGGCAGTGAGAGCATGTGCATCCCAGATGTCTGGGACCAAGGTGGCCACTGTCAGCAGAGCCCAGGCAAGGGCCAGGAGCTGTGATGCCTTATGGAGAGGAAAGAGGAGGAATAGCAGGTTTGGGGCTCTGGCTCTTGCACTGAGCAACATAGCCCCACCCTTGGTGAGGACTGGACAGCAAAGGCCTCAGCCCCGTGCCATAGGTGAGTGCCAGCAGCCTGTTAATAGATCACCTGGCAGGGCTTGTTGCTGAACACTGATCACTTGGCAGGCCATTACCTTGAAAAATGAGCTCTGCCGAGCTTGCCTTGTGTTGTTACGAACTAATGATTTGCATTGATTAGCACGTGGCTCATGAGTGTCTAATTTATCAATCAGGGAGCACCAAGGGAGCGTGTGTAAACTGTGCTTTCAAAAATGATGTAATCTGTCAATTGGCTCATGAATGTGAAAGCTGCATACACCTGACATGCTCTCCCTGGTGAGGGAGAGGAAGGACCTGGTCATCTCCTTCCCTTTCCCTCTGTTTCCATCTCTGTAGCTGTTTCAATTTGGGTTGAGCCCTGCAGTCCAGGTACAGCCTGGCTGCCCACACTTCAAGCTGGAATTATTATTTTTATAGTACTGGGAGCAGCGGTCATAAACCCACTGTGCTAGGTGCTGTCCAAGCCCAGAATGAAAAGCTGGTCCTTTATTTATGTCTAATTTAGATCGTAAATCTGTTGCAGCCAGGAGTATCTCTTGCTATAAAAGTTGGTGGGGAACCACAGTGGTATGGCCCAGTAGTCATATACTGAGGACTGTGAAAGCAAGGGTACCTCTGTCAGCTAGGAGTTTGTCTCCTGGCTTGCAGAACCCTCTGGCTCAAACCAGAAAGTTCATTGCAGCATAGCCCAGATCACTGCATGCTTGATCTGCTGTGACACTGACCCACCATGAAACCAAAGCACCTATGCCATGAACCGAAAACAGATGGCCATCAGCGTCTTGTCCCATCTTTCTCCTGGCCCTGCTGAAGTAAGAGGAATCCTCCTCTGCCTCGGTGTGCTACGCTTGTCCTGCAAGAGAGAGCTCCTATCCAGCAGTTAGGCGTGTCTCTGTTTGACCTAATTTTGCAGCCTGGCTGGATTACACGAGAGGTCAGTGGGTGACTCTGCTGCAAGGATTAGACCCCGTGGCCCTGCCCAGTGCAGCCACCCGTGCTCCCTGCCAGAGCCTGGCTGAGGGCGTATGGAGGAAAGATTACAGTGCAATGCCTGCAGATGATAGGGATTAGCTGGAGGTATTCTAGGGAAGCTGTTTTCTTGAAAATCCTATTTTTGTTTTTTGGAAAAAAGGCCTTGGGAACCGTGTGGATGGAGAAGGGGTGAAAGAACCATTCTCCTTGGCTGTTGCAATGCTGTAACAGGTAAGTCTTGCTTCCTTCCTAACCACGAGATTTAGGTCTCCTGGACAAAAGAAATGTAAACCAGGAACCTGAAGGGATTGCAAGACTAACCCGCTTTGCTGTCGCTCCTGTTGTGTGGAGCAGATATGTGCACTCAGGTGTACGTATGCATTCTATGGATCAAGCATGCTGTGCCTGTAGATGCCTCCTGCAGGGGTGTTTTTGTGTGTACAACTTTAGGTCTGTGGATTTAACTGGATAAGTGATCACACAGACACTGATGAGCTTGGGACAGAGTTTTAGAGGCGAGCCTTGCCAGGGTAAAAACTGGAGGGCACTTGCAAGTTTAGGATGTGAGTCTCCCTTGGAAGCAAAAGGCTGAGGTTTACTCCTCTCCTCTCCAGATCAGCCAGCATCACCTCTGGTGAGAGTGGCTGCTGTCATGACATATTGGGGTCGGGATAGCACTGAAAGCATGATTGTGGAGAAGACTAAACACCTGGTTTTCCAGGATCCTGCTCTCCATATGGCTGAAGGTGCTCGGTGATCTGTATTTGGATGGGCTGGCATGGTCCATGCAAGCAGCACCTTAAAACATCTGTACAAGAGAAGAGAGATGGCTGCTGACTATTAGGCATGAGAAAGAGATACCTCACCCCTTGCTTTTTCAATTAGTGTTCCTAAAGGCCATTTGAATCAGTAGATAGACAGGGCTATTGAAATGCCATGTTTTATTAGAAATTGATCTCCTGTTAATAGGCTTTAGGCAAATTAGAACGGATTATTTGACTGGAAAACACACGCTGAAATGGAGGGAAATAGGAGGAGCATGGAGTGTCACCAGCTCCTTCCCCATCTTTGCTGAGATCAATAGAGCTACATCATGTAACCCAAATCAATGGAAAACAGAAATAGATGATCATCACAACAGCCTGACATTAGATCATACACTGCTGTGTCTTTGCCCCTGCGCCATGCCAGAAACAGCAGCCAGCAGTCCCAGCATCCATTGGGGAACATTAGGTTCATAAAACAGGGAGGAACGGATATTGGAAAAGCAATGAAGTATTAGAGGCCCCTGTGCAGTCATAAGGCTGTGGCTGGGCACTGCGCAGAGCAGCCTGGATTGATGTGCTGGGCTCCAGGGCTGCTTGGATCTCCTGGAAATGAGGTTTGCAGATCCTTAATCCAATAGTGAGAAATAATGATGGTGATTTCAGAGAGAAGCCCTGGGAGAAAGCAACGCAGGGAGGACAAAAGAGGGATGCCTCGGGATATGGAGAGAACAGAGATTGTCCTGCCAGGTCTGGCTTCCCCTGCCCAAAAATATTTCTCCTTTCAGAGGCAGTGTCACAGCTGTGTTTGCTCCCTTGCAGCCAGGAGGAGACAACAGGGATAGATTCTGTGACCTGTGAGGCTTTGCCTTTGAAATCCACCCTTGCAATCTTCTTGCAGCCACTTACTCACCTCCCCTGGGAACTGGGGCAATTTCATGGCGAAAATAAACCACCAGCATGACTTGAGCGGGAGCTGCTGGAGCACTGGCTGGAAGCATTGGGGCCGACGATGATGAATTTCCTTTAACTTCATCAGCCTGGGGGCTGCTGACGCTGCACAAAAGCAGAGTGGTGGGGAGGGATGGGTTGGCTGAGTGAGCCATGGTTCACCAGTTCCTCTTCCACTTAGTTATTCATTTAATTATTTGTAATTACTCTCATCCAACCAGCGTCTGCTCCTGCTGTCCGCCTGGCCAGCCATCATGATCCCGCTCCTGACCGCACTCTCAGGAGTCCTGGATGGGTTTCAAGTGCTTTATACAAAGGACTTAATGGAGGGCATCTCATTTGGACTCTGTTGGGTGAGGAGTGATGCTCTGGGCAGGAGGTGATGGTTTTAGAGGAGTAGGAAACAGCTGAGCTCAGTTGACACAGTGGAAAATCTCCATTCTTTTGCTGCCAGTGACCAGTCCAAGCTGTTGGGACAATAAAATAGAGGTACGGTGGTAGCAGGAGTCCTGGTTCAGGACTATGCTTTTGAAGTGAGTCTGAAGACAATTTTGAAGACAATCAGTTGTCCGTGCTTATTTTGCTGTGATTCATATAGCAGAGCAGTCTTAAGGGTATGAACTGGATTTTTCTTGGATAAAACAAAACTGGATGATGCTAATGTGCTCCAAACACTGATTCAGTCTATGGGATCAGGCTTTGATGGGTCTGAAGTAACGCTCCTGAAGCACATCTAGTACGGATGCTGGATTTTAGCAGAAACAGTGTACCTTTACAGATAACTCATTTTACACTCTGCTATTTGCTAATGTAGACATACAGTTTGGGAGGGCTTTTCCCAGCTCTGCTGCTGGCATGTTCAGTCACTTTGCCTCTTTCTCACACTCATCTGCAAAATGAGGCTTTCCGAAAGAGGCCATCCTCATCCAACTTAGTCAAGGAATAACATGTTAACAAAGGTATGTGGTCCTCTCAGAGCACAGGACAGTATTGATGCTCCAGTCTGGAAGGCAGGTGTTTCTGTTGCTCTGGTGAGCTTAAACATATTTGCTTTTTGCCATGATCATGGTTTATCTTCAAGCAACAGGACTAAGTTCTTGCTAGCACCAATTCCTTCTTTGTCCTCCAACCCCACTGCTTTTCTTTGACCCTTTTGAGTCCATATCCATGATTTGGAGGGTTTTTTTGTGTCCCTCTCTTTGATAACCATATGATCCCAACTCATCTCCATCTTAGAAGTGTGATTGAGGCATCTGGCACCAGCTTGCTTGGGAGGCTGTACTCAATCATCACCCTCCTGTGGACCCCATGGCAGCTGGAAAGACTCAGATAATGCTGAAAAGCACCAGTCGAGTGGTGGAAGGTATCTTTTACCTTCTTTCATCTACCAGAGCCATGGGCTCCTTGCCAGGATGCCTGTAGGGCTAGCCATGGCCAGGGTGGCAGCTCAGGGAAGGCCAGAGCCTGTATCTTTAAAGATTAATAGTGTTGTTTGCTCATTAAAGAGATCATTTTGAAGCCAGCACTAGCCAGAACATTTGAGTGCAAGCATCTGTTTGCTACTGGGAGAGGATATTTATTGTCTGGTACTTCAATGGATGTAAATAAACAGCCAGACCTAGATAATGTTCAGAGAAACAAACAAACAGCTGCCAGAATAGGTCCCCTGGTAGTTGACCTTCAGGAAGCCTCATGCTGATGTTTTAATAGCAGCCCGCTTTGCAAAACGAAGCCCAGCAAGTACAGCCTTCCAGGAAGCAGGTTTAATGTGAAGCCTGAGCGTGTTGGTCCCCGGTAGCTCTGCTCATGTGTGCTGGGTTAAAGGAGGGCAAGGGGGCTTGGGGTGCCGAGTAGAGCATATTGTGGTCCAAGGAGTGTGTGCCTGTCCAGGACAGGCATGTAGGCAGTAGGAACAGGTATTCCTGTCGTGGAGGTGATGAGCATGTTTGTGGAGGAGTGTGAACACATCTGGTAGTGGTGGTTGTTGTGGACTGAGCATCTTGAGACGTGTATGGTCCTGGAGCCTTCTCTATTGCTTCTTGCTCCCGTTCCTCTTGCCTTGCAGAGGTGCTCATGGTTCACAGGCAGTTTCAAGGAGAAATCCCCACTGGACTGTCAGTCAGGCTCTAATCCCACAGTCTAATAACATCTTGAATATAAGAATACCCATACTTCAGTCAGAAGAAAACTCTGTCTATCCCAGCACCCCAGCTCCACATGGGGCTTGTGGCTGATGCCAGCAAAGAAGAGCAGGAACAGAGCAAACTGCTGGTACGTGCTTCAAATTCCCTGCAATTGGCAACTTGGGGAGCTTTCTGAGCAGAGATTGTATCTGTGTCCCTGACTTTAGTGGTGATCACTTGCAGGCTTTGATGAGAATCTTCTCATTTCCCCTTCACAGGCTTTTCTTTTGATTTTTTTTTTTTTTTGCTAACCCAGATGCCCTAGTTCTAGTGGGTGCCTGGGAACCAGGAATAAATCTCTAAGAGAAACTGCTGTTGTGTATTTTTGATGCTCAGGACTGAGAAGAATGTTCAGGGAAGGTGGAAATCCTCTGGGCTCCATGCCTGGGGTCGAACATAAGAAAGCCAGAGGTTAAGACAGGTAAAGGGATGGCTTTAGTTAAAGGCCAGACTTCTGGATGCAAGCTATGATAATCACCTCTTTGCTGGCACGGGGCTTGCACCGTCTGTGCAGCGTGGGTGAATGTCTGCCAGACTTTCTGGCCTTCTTTTAAATTTTCTTTTTACTTAGCTGCTGGCTTTAATGAAAGAGAGAGGTTTCTGCACTTATAGTTGTTGGCTTGTGTGTGCATGAGTGCATGTGTGTGTGTTTGCACATGTACGGTGGAATAAGCCCTGTGCCTCCCTCCCTCCCCCTCTGCAAAATAATGATTTTGCAGGCAATTAGGCTAGCAATAGCTGTTAAATCACTTCTAAGTATCTCTGTTTTCCTGGTGTGAAACCTCTGCAATCTTTTACCTGCACCAAATGCATAGGGGAGATCCCTGGGGGCTGTGCCTCCTGTCTGCGCGGTTTGTTAACTCCAGCCGACTATTTCTCCAACCTGCCTCTTCCATCTTTGAGCTCCTTCTCCTTTAATGGGGCCTGGCAAAGGCTGAGGACAGTGACTGAGCCCTGGGGTGATAATTGGCTGCTTACATATCTAGTGGCCTACAGATCTGACCCTGATGATGCTGAAAAATCAAGGTCAAAACAGCAAAGATGTAAGATTTGTTTAGGTGATCAGAAGAGAGAGCAAGGATTTTCTGCAGCCCTCTAACAGGGTTGAGCAGCCGCAAGGGACTGGGGAGGGAAGCAGAGCTGAAACAGCAGACAAAGCTCAGCGACCGCTCCCTGAGAGTGAGAACTTGGTGCCGGAAAGTCTCCGTGGGAAATAGGAAAAGCTCCTGCTGTGGGGGCATTTGAGCTACCCTGGGCAGAGCCCCAACAAGGATACTCCTGTGTTTCTCAACCTGCAGCCTTTACTGTCTCCTTCCTTTCTCCTGGCTGTCCTAAGGGGAATGACTCATCCTGAGCCCATTGGCCTCTTCGCCCTTGACCTCATGGGTGAATCACATCAGTGTCCACTTTCAAGAAGAGAGACTCTGAGGAGCTGAATTCACCCATTAGGGACCATGGACACGAGCGAGCCCTTTCCTCCCAGGCAGTCAGAGACAGTGGGAGTCATGGATGCTCAGGGCTGGGCTTCAGGCCCTGACCTCTTTGTGTGTCGATGCTGCAGAGCGTGTTGCTGTCATCACCAGATTCATCAAGATGACAAACTAACTGCAAATCCTCCAGTGTCATTTGACCAGCCCAACAGCCAATGCCCACACATGCACCCACTTCTGTGGAGGTTGACTGATAGCACGTAGGATCTCAGCATCCCTGAGCACACTCCACCCCTTTTGCTGTCACAGGGAACCCCTCTAACTCCTCTTGTGGTTTAGCCCCAGTCAACAACTAAGCACCACACAGCCGCTCGCTCACTCCCCCTCCCCAGTGAGATGGGGGAGAGAATCAGAAGAGCAAAAGTAAGAAAACTTGAGGGTTGAGATAAGAACAGTTTAATAATTAAAATAATAAAATAATGATGGTGATGATGATGATGATGAAAAACAAAATAACGAGAGAGAGAGAATGGTTAAACCCCGGGGCGGGGGGGACACCAAGTGATGCAACCATTCACCACCCGCCAACTGATGCCGCCAGTCCCTGAGCGACGATTGCTGCTTCCTCCAGCCAGCTCTCTCCAGTTAATATACTGGGCATGATGTTATATGATATGGAATATCCTTTTGACCAGTTTGGATCAGCTCTCTTGGCTGTGCCCCCTCCCCTCTCAGCTTCTTGGGCACCCGGCAGAGCATGGGAAGCTGGAGAAGTCCTTGACTAGTGTAAGCATTGCCTAGTGACAACTAAAACATCTGTGTGTTACCAACATTATCCTCATACTAAAGCCAAAACACAGCACTATACCAGCTACAGTGAAGAAAATTAACTCTATCCCAGCCAAAACCATGACACTCTGATTTATTTCCCCTATCTTTCCTGGGGGAATAATATTTCTTTGTTGTCATACAGCAGGCAGGGAGATTGAGGAAGGACAAAGAAAAGAATCTGTATATCATTGCTGCCCTTTGCTCATACAGGCTTTCCAGACCCTTTGTCATTCCCTCTCTTCCTTTCTCTTTGCCTTTCTAATACAGAAGAAGATTCAGGCTCAGTTTCTTGGCTGAAAGCTTGATACAGAAGGAACAAAATCCTGGACTGTGCCAGGGAACAGTGGGAATGGGTCTTGATACCATAAGTTCTCCGTGACTTGTTATTTCCTTTGGGTGGGAAGGGTGCTTTTTGCTCAGCTATCAAACTGCACAAGTGCAAACCAGGGACTGGGAGCCTTTGCTCTGCCTTTGGTCAGGAAGGTATGGAGATCATGATGTGGAGCACGAAGCAGATGTAGTACGACTTTGTTTCTTCTAGGGAAGGGTACTGTAATGTTTGTGGTGCTCCAGGATAGAAGATTTTCTGATAGTGAAAGGCAATGCATTGAAAACAGAGCAAGGGAGATAAGGAATGTGGACACATCTTTGAAACCCACGGCCATGGGGTTTGCTGAAGTACAGAGCCTCACAAGATCCAGAAGGACCTGACACTCCTGTGGACAGCTAGATTATCCTGAATTGTGATTATAGTATTGAAAGGGATTACGGATCTTCTCCAGCTGCTTTTGAGCCCAATCTCTAGAAATTGGTTTTAGACAGGTAAAGAAAACTCTGGTGTTTTGCGCATTTCCTTCTGTACTGCTGGGTCACTGTCAGGGATAGACTGGGACTGTGCATCTGGTTCCTTCTCATAATTCCAGTTATTGATGTTCTTAAGTGACACCCTGTTATGAGATGTGGCTGGAATCATAAGATGCCATATTTGTGCAGGACTGATTTCAATATCTGATATATGTAATCAACAAGAGAAATAGTCTGTGTTGTATTGTACACTCTGCAATAATATATTGCCCCATGGAATATCAGCAATAAGAACAATAATATTGTCTGACTAGCATTTGAGTGAGTCAATCCTGCAGACTCTTGTGTGGTTTTTTATCTTTTGCTCATCATCACCACAAATTTTTCCCTTTGTGCCATCATTTTCAGCTCGGTAGATTTGTCCAGGCAATGACAGTAACACAGTGATAGTGCCAGTTAAAAGTGAGCAGGTTCTGGATCGTTCTACAGTGCTCTTGTGTTGATGGGACCAGCAGAAGCAGTTAAACCTGCTTTATCCTTTAAGTGAGGAAGCAGGGGAAAAGTTCACTTTGTGTTGGTAGTGGTTGTTGTCCAAAAGACCTGGAGCACAATGTATTTCTCCAATGATTATTCTACAGTCTCCATGGAAGGAGGCAAAATCTCACGCTCTCTCTCTGCTTTTGTTTTTGCTCTGTAGATACGTGTGGATGGCACCACCAAGAACACGCTGGAGTATGAGATTGTGCAGGTGGTAGATACTGGCCCCATATTACGGGATATGGCCTTCTCAGTGGATCATGAACACCTCTACATCATGTCTGAGAAGCAGGTAAGAAACTCCATCAGTCCATGGTGCTTTGAAAGCTTTTAGCTTGATCACGCTATGGACATCAGGATTGCACGTGAAGTTCTGATAGTGAACACAGTTACTACAAAGATGTGCTCTGTTGTTGATCTCATGATTTTTCATGCTGAGAAACCATTACATTTATACACTGATGCAATTTTTGAGGGGCCAGGGGCAAAGAACTAAGTGAGCAGAAACCACCCCCAGTAGTGTCTTATGCAGTACGTGTCCTACTGGCGACACGACAAGGAGTTTCTACTGCATCTGCTGCATACCACATTGCTCTCCATCCCCATTCAAACTGCGGCTACATCTGCCACAGATATGGGTAAGTGTAACGCTGAATCATTTGGCTCCAACTGGAGTATTTGGAGAAGCTGGAGCTTCTTTGAGACACAGTGATCAATAATGCAGGATGCTGCTGCCTGCCAGGGTGCAGGCCGAATTTAGCATGATGTTCCTGTTGTGCTATTAGTATTATTACTGAAAATACTACCGGCTAGATTCCAGGGAAGGACCAATCTGGGTGTTCAACATGGAAGCCTGGATGATTTCAGCAGAGTGCTTGGCCTTAGGAAGTTTGCGGCTTGGGGTGGAAGGAGGAAATAGTTTTGCATGAAGAAATTCATAGTACATAATTAGTCTTGTGGACATGCAGGGGCTTGAAAGATCGTAACTGGTTGATTCATGAGTGCTTGTGAGGAGCTTTAGATCCACATACAAAAGGGAGCAATGAGGGATTTTGGTAGGGTGATGGCAGGTGCCCTACAGTGCAGCTTCAGTTCAACTGGAGACCACCAGTCCAGGTGTGACGTTTTCACCCATACATTAAGGTTCAATGATTCATTAGGCAAGTATTACCCACCTGACCTTGGATCACATAAGTGGCACCAAACATAAAACACTGACTTGATATGCTTCTTATTGCCTTCATCAGTTGCCTGGAGGATGCCTTGCTTGGGAGCATGCATTCCTGTAGCACTCTCAGAGCAGTGTGGTTTCCCTCCAGTATCACCCAGTTCCCTAACACCAAGATCTCCCATAGATGTCGTGTGTTCTGCTCCAACCCTCTGACAGCACTGCGCCGCACTTGTCAACAGTCAGCAGTCTTCAGGATAGAGGTGGGCCACAATGTCCCCTCCTCTCAGCCACCCTCGTGGCAGTTTTACCACCCACTAATTCCTGCCTTAAAAAAAGCAACAGTGAATAATTGTTCCCTCTTCACCTGACATGACTTTATAGACCCTCCTCATATCCTCTTCAGGTGGTTGTTTTCCAGGCTGTGGCTAACACTGAAGTTATTAGCCTTTACCTAAGCTAGGAGAAGTTTTCTCTTGGCCATAAGGCAGGGATATATACAGTTTTTGGAGGGAAGTGTTTAGCAGGGTTACTGTGGTCCAGGATCTCAAATGTGGCAGGCTGGCTATCCCTGTCCCGATGCAAAGTCTGGGGGTTATAGTTTCCAATCTATGACTGTCATTTCTTCCACTTGAATAGTTTTATTGTAAAAGTTTTATGTCTCTGACCCTCTCCCTGAGCTATGGATATTTATACCTCAGATTCAGAGTGGGGAGGGGAGCAACTCTGTACATTTGTCTTTATTAAAGAGGCTGCAAGATGATGGTAACTCAGGAGAAACGACATGATGACGGAGCTGGGATTGATTTCTCTTCTGCTCCATGCTGGGCAAGAATGGGATGTCATCTCCAGTGCTGAAGTGAAACAGTCCCAATCACCTGTTGGGATGGGGTGGGAAGCTGGTGATGCTTGTGAGCTCCTGTGAAACTTTGGTCAAGGCACCATTCCTCTTTCTCATCCTTTTACTCCGTGGATCCTTTCTTTCCTTTGAGCAGAACGGGGCTCCCTGCATGGTCAAAGCCCTTAAGCATGATGATATGTCAGTAATCAATTCACTGATTTCAGGTTTGCTCAGTGCCCTTTTTGTGCAGGTCCATTTGGCAACAGGTCACCTCAGATACCACCACTGGCTTTGTACAGCCCTTCAGATTTACAGAGGCAATACATTTGGCTCCTTTGGGCTGGTTAGTCTCATAACACACCCAGGAGCTGTCTGCCTTCTCTCTAGGAGAAGGCAATGGGACAGAACTGTTCACTCACTCATTTCCTTAAAAAAATGAGAGCTGGAACAAGAGGAACGACTTGGTTTTCCTCCAGAAACTTCCAAGGACATGTTCTTGCTGGTATGTTGACTACTTGTACTTCCCTGACCATCACAACATGAGCAGCCTCATTTTGTTGTTGGCTATTCTGAAGCACAAGTTTAAGCAGGTTTTTTTAGGACCACAATTTGTTGGTGGAGCCCCGTAGAGAAGCCAGGAGCCCTGCGTCCCCTGTGATTTATTTGATCATCTCCCCCTACCCATCTCTGAAGCCCAAGGGTGTCTGTATGAGAGAGGTTAGTGAAAAAGGTATGGACTATTATTATTTAAAATCTGATCTGATTTCGTGACACACTCAACACTACAGAAGCCTTTGCCCATCTGATGTAGCAAGCAATGTGAATGACAGTTCTGCCGTCGCAGCAATACAGTTGCTCTCTGTGTGCTTGTGATATAACACACTTCAGATGCTCGAATGAGTTAACGTTTGTAGGGCCCTGGTGGCTGAGAGTGGGCGCAGGGCTTTGCCTTCACTGGAGGCAGGACTATGAACAGCGTGGAGGAGTGCAGGCTGGCCTTGGAGAGAATATATCCCATCCACTGTACAAGCCATGTCGTACAGTTCTTTTCATAAATGGATGAAGCTCCGACTTATCAGAGGTTTTCACTGCCCACAGAAATCCCCTGGTATTGTGAGGTTTGTGAAAATGAGGGACAGGAGGGTGATGGCTTGAGCTGGCTTTTTCAAAGGCAGGCAGGCAGGCACCAGGGCTGGTCCTATCCCTGGGGAAGGAGGAGGTTTCTCCTCCCTCCGTCTGCTGGGCTCAACCCCGGCTGTGCCCTGGAGATGAGTGGTTCTGTTGGGTGTGTAGCTGCTCCAATAAAAACAGTTTTGCCAGGCTCAGCTTCCTCACTCACTAGTCCTCAACAGGAATGGAAGCCCCAATGATAAAACCAGTTTCTCCAGCTTGTCCTGGTCCTATCGTGACTCTGACAGTCCCAGCAAGTATTGCTTTTGCCATGCCCCAAACTATACTGCAATGAGGTTAGGACTCAGCTCAGCAAGGCATCCTTTAACTTGAAACACCTTCAAAGAACTGTCATAATAAACCTGGCTAGAAGAAGAGGGTTTCTCATGCTGCTAAAAAAAAATATAGCCCCTGGCTTTTTTAAGGTCAGCTTCTGCATGGGAGCACTTTCCTCAGTGCACTGGGGTGTCCTTGGGTTGCACATGGGGCTTTTCATCTGGGGCTGAACTTCCTGGGCTCCAAGGGGAACTGGGAACCCAGCTCAGCCCTGTGGTCTCTGGCTGAAACAGGTCCTCTCTTGCAGCTCCTGTGAAACGAGGTGACAAGCGGCACTTGGCGCCATCAGACATGCCGTGCTCTCAGGAGCAGGATGCAGCGGCTTTGCACCATCAGAGGGGCTGCATTTTCTATAAATACACATTTCATAGGGAGATTGATCAAATGAGGGAGAGGAGAAGGTTTGTCACCAAAACCCAGAGACATGTTATACAAAGGTTCCATTATTTCACAGAGGTGCAGCCATATGCATGTTTCAAGTGCCAATATGTGTTTCTAGCCCCTGTCAACAGAGCAGGGAAGGATTGGTGAATGCATGGGATCTGTCATGCTTTATCAGGAGATCTGACATTTAGCTCCAGCCTTCACAAAGCCTCCAAGTGAGTTACAAGCCAGACAGTGTTTCCCGCTGAGCAGAGGGTCTTGTGTGGTGGAGACAGGGAGGGGGCTGCACCGAGGTGATATTTCCTCACTTATCTGTCTGAATGTCACTTGTCCCTGTATTGAGATATCCCTTCTTCATCATGGGGATATTGGTACATTGGAGGCTCGGGCAGTTTCTTTTTCCTTCTTTGTTTCTGGCGTGCAGGCACTGGAGAGTCCTTTGCCTCACACGCTGATCTAAGGGGATGAGGAGCAGATGTGAAATGCTGCTGGAGGAGCAGGGGAAGGAGGCCTGCAGTGTATCTGCATACCTTCTGCTCTTATCACACATGCACATGCCTCTTTAGGTCCCTCTTCCTCCTCTAACCCTCTCTCTGAATTTTTTTCTCCTCCCAAATGAGAAGCCTGAGCCTACAAGTTCCCTGGAGCTCTCTGCTAGGGTTAAGAAGCTTCTTTCACCCCTTCCTCACTATCCCTGCCTCTCTCTGATCCAATCCCTCTCTGTGGCCCTGTCCTCTCATTTACTTAATTGCACTTGCTTTTCTGTCACTCCTCCAGGCCTGGCACCCCTGTTCCTTTGCTCTCTCCTTTTCCAGCTGCCACCACGCTGCTGGCTGACCATGCCTCCTTGCCTCCTGGATGCTCAGTGTTGACATGCACATGTGGCCCAGCCCTACGTGGCAGGGAGTGCAGGATGCTCATTTTCCTGTTGTGGTTTTGGACTAATATTTGGAAGGTCACCTCCATCACCCCCTAAATATCTCTGTTTCAGCACGTTGCACTCCTTGGTGTCTCCCAGTGCTAGGTGTGTTTTGCAAAGCTGACACAGCACCTAGAAGTAACTCCAAGACGCAAGAATCTCAGCTCTTCCCTTTGATATAGAGGGATCAAAGGGAAGAGCTAGAGAAAATGAACTTAAAGGCTCAAAAACCAGAAGGCAAACAGCAAGATGCCCCAACTTTATATTATTAAAATCCCAAGGCTTCGAGCTGCCTTCTACTTTTGGTTTACTAATGGCTAGGGAAGACGCTGTTCTGCAAACAGTTTATGAGTAACCCTACATTTGATTCAAAGAAAGAGATTTGCTGTACCTCTCTGTGCAGGCAGGTTTGTTTTGTGCAGGTGAGTCAGCTTCACACTGCAGCGGGAAGTTGTCATCCATGATCTGAGAATAAATCACATCTGTGCAGTGCTATCATTCCCTAAACCATTACAGTATTCTGAGGGTGAGACTGGTAGGGTCATGCATAGCAGAAGCAGATAGGTATTTTGGGGGCTTTTTTAAACTTTGCCAATGAAATATCAAATAAATATGTACTTCAGCTAAAGCATGGCAGAAAACACATTTGGTAAAAATTAAGTAACGGCATCACAAATCATGCTGACAGGGTCTTTTGGACTTTCTGTGTCTGTTTCTCATTAAAATGGGGAAGGCTTATACCTATTTGTCTCCTGAGATTTATTCTTCTTCACTTTGCCACTGAGTCACTATCTGCAACAGAATTATTGTGTGCAAATTAGCTGCAAAGGAAGAGGTGGTGTCTTGTTAGTTTACTTCTGATTTCATGACCAGTGATTAAAATCTTGTCTGCTGCTTATGTTACCATAGCAATTAGTTAAAGCAATCATTAATAACTTTACTTAATTATAGCTTAATTTCTTCAAATGTGGTCTTTGCACAAGATTTCAATTAGCATTAACTCCTAGGTTTGGAGTGGCTGTTTCCGGGGGATTGTCAGTTTGAGGCTGTCCCCAGAAACACTGGCTCAAGATCACAAGTTTTAAAAATAACTCAAGAGTTTTTCCTTTCAGTTTGCATTTGGTTGTTTGTGAGCCATCAGGTTGCATGCAGACTATGTTTTTCATCGTTGATCCAAAAGCAGAAAAGACAGAAAACGTCTCTTTGAAAAGGGAAAGCTGAGATTGTCTACTAAGTGTGACTTTTTGACCCGAGGATTTAAAAGCAGCAGAGACACCTATAAACTGTAAATTTTGGCACTGTTGTTGCAGATTTCTATCATTCAGCTCTGCTGTCTTGTAGGTTCTTGGAATAATGACTGTCATCTTGTAGAAGGAGCTGCTGTGCATAGTATGAAAGATGACCATTCTGTGCAAACCTGCTCTTTGGGGATGGTCAGGTCTTCTGCAGGACTCCACTGTTCAACTTCTGAAAGCCAGGAAGGAAGGATGAGTGTTGACAGCATGGTCTCTTCCTTGGACTAATTAGCTGCTCCTACACCAGACTGACATCCTAGGCAAGATCAGGGTCGTCAGAGCTTCCAAGAGGCCCAAGTCAAGAGCTGAAATGCACGCTCTCTTTGCGAAGATGTGTCCTGTTAGGCTCTCTCTAAATCCTCAGAAGAGGCCTCCAAACTGCCCATTTCACTGCCCAGTTACCCCTGCCCTTGGGCAGTACTGCCCAAAACAGGGAACAGTTCCTAGAGTTCAGTCAATCTCTAGCAAGCAAAAAGTGTAATCCTAGTTGGCAGCAAAGGCAACTTTTGTTCTCTTTGACTGTTCTTTCCTGCCCCTAAAATACCACTCGTCACCCTCAGCAATATCAGAGGCTGAACTCCACTCTCCCTTGCATTTGCTTTCACCTAATTAAGGGCCTGTTAAATAAGGTCAGACGCCTTCTGAGAAATGACTGCATGGATGGAAAATCCTGCATGGATACTCAGAAACACTGTGAGAGTGCCTGTGTTTCTCAGCCAAGAATGATAAAAGCAATTTGGCCCACTGGCAAAACTGCAGCACATTGTGCTGCTGACTCTTTTGAAATAATTCTTTATCAGCAAAAGGCATATTATTGCAAAAAGTCGTAGTTTAGCTTGATTTTAACTCATCTGCTGCTAGTACATGGGTATCCTAGGAGTAAGCAGCTGTGGGATAATTAAGGGAGCAAGGAGTCCCTTAACCTTCTGCTGCGTTAGTTGTGTGCTCCAGCGGGGATGTAAATAACTCAGAAAACTGGGGTGAGCAGGTGAGGAACCAATTCAAGGTCTTGGAGGTGTCCCAAATGAGCCATTTACGGCAAGGGGAGAAATTCCTCCGGGGGCTCTCTCCATCCCATGAGATGCATGGGCATCTGGAATTTCATTTCCCACTGTCCCTCAGCCTTGGGCTTTTCACACTTGGATTAGGCTCTTTTTATGCTTTGGAAATGCTTCTGTAAGCCAGTTTGATGCTGTATTCAAGTGTCCCACTTAGCCTTAAATCAAGTACTGTGCTAAGTGCACTGGAAAGGAGAAAAGCTTTGCAGTTGAGAGACAGTCCAGGATTTGGGAGACCTAGGCTTGTATTCTGCCTTGCTCACAGAGCCCTTGTACAGCTGTGGGCAGACCACTGTAAATCCCTGTGTCCTGAAGGTACAGAAGATATTTCCAATATGAGGACCTCTTTTGGAGGTCTCTGCAATTCCTGCCACTGGCTATTGAAAACTCAGGTCTCCTCCCGACACATGAGGCTGGTGTGCATGCCCTGATGAGAGCTGGAAAGCTTTGCTGGATCCCAAAGTTCAGAGGGACTTTTGCTATGTAACCATCGGGTATCTAGTCTGAGCTCTGCTGCGTGTATTGGAGAGGGAAGTGGTTCTTGAGAGAATAATTGTTCTCTTCTTTGTAGCCATCCTGTAGATGACACTAAGTTATAGCTTTCTTGATCCCATCTAGAGGAAAGTTGCCAAGCCCAAGCTATGTGGAGGGGAGTAGCTGGGAGCAGTTTGACAGTCTTTCACTGAAGAGAAGGATTTAATACAAAATGCAGGTCGGTATCCCTTTGCTTCATGCTTGGCCTTGCTTATCTGTGCCAGGACCCTGTCTCTTCCAGACCTGCCCCAACCCAGAGAAATGACTTCTCTGCAAGCACGTTGCATTAATCACTGGGATCCGGCCTGGGGGGAGTGTATCAGTGCAACTGCTCAAGTACTTTGAATACATGTATCTGAGCCATTGACAGAGTCTAAACCCTGCTTGCTGGCAAGACATGAATTTATATAACTGCCCTCTGGGTCAGAGCACTGCTGGTGAAATTTTACAGCTGATGAGCAGAGGGGGTTGAGTGACACGTCCTTGGTCATGCCACGTGCCTGTGACAGAGTAGTGCATCAGAGCTGAGTCTCCCAATCACCCCTGGGCCAGCATTTGGGGTGCACTTATGTCCATACAGATACATTAACACAATTTAGTGCCTGATACAGTCTTTCTCATTAAAAGACGTATGTTCAGTCGCAGTGGTGGCATATTTGTGCCTGAACTCTACAGCTATGCCCTCTTCTACATGTCCAATGTTTGAGGGTAGAACTATGGCTTTCACGCTACCATCTGTGGATTTGCATTTGGTTTGAACTTCAGCAATACCTAATGTCAGCATTCATCTCTTAGCTTGCCAAAGAGTCATTGCCATGCCAGGACGCTTCCTCCACAGGCTGCTCAAAGAGGCAAGGCAGGAGTTGCAGGATGCATGGAGGCTTTTGAAGGTGCTGTGTTCCTGTAGAGGATGGTTTAATTAATATTTGGGACTCCTTGCCTTAAGGTATCCATATGGTGGACACAATTGTAGGAGGCTGACTGGAGTCATGACATGAGAAATAAGATGGGTCATTCAGTCTAACCAGGTCTCCCTCCTCCTCTCCCCTGTGTTTTTAAGTGGGAACATTGGTCCTTCTAATTCATGGGGCTCTGCTTTCACAAAGTAACAGCTACCCCCTGCCTTGCAGAGGACAAAAACTGAGTAAGACTGGAGGAAGGAGTGAGCAATGCCCATAAATACAAAAAGCATTTGTACAGTCATTCCCTGGGTGAGAAGTGGCAGGGACTATTGATCCTCAGGAACGGGTGATGGGTGGGAAGCCATGCAGACGTGTTCCCTGGGGCACAGTGCTGCCCAGCACATGGCGTGCGGGTCATCTGGCACTATTGATTGCGGTGTTGTTCCTCTGTGGCGTGGCCTCTCTGAGGCAAACACAGACTGCTCAGCGGAGCTACCGTGCTGTCTGGGGAAAGGAGGTGGATCTGTGGAGTTAAATGCTTCGCTTCTCTTATTTTCAACAAAAAAAAAAAAATCTACTCCCACCTCTCTGAGTCCCAGCGGACTGGTAGGTTGTGGTTTCAGCTGGGAATAGGTCAGAGTATTAAGGACAGCTCAAGGAATTTAGCTGGAAATTTGAAAATCTCCATCCTCCCCTACCCCAGCCCCTGACCCTGCAATAGACCCAGAAGAAGGGGAGAAGAAAGAGGAAACCTAAGAAGCTGGTGATTACACGTGAAGCCTGGCAGATCTGTAATCCTGGACTCCATTAAACATCTGTCTCCTCCAATCTCACTGACAGCCAGGTCTCCTCCTCTCTGCTGCCTTGCACAGACCTTACATTTGCAGGTCACTTGAAAGCACCAGTTGTTAATCAACCCCTGCTTTGGTATTCTACTCCAGCCCAGCCTGGGCACCAGTGCTCCCACGGAGGGAAGATTTGGGCAAGACAGAGACCCTGGCTTAGAGGTATAGGCACTTCCATACCTCTTGGGTTTAAGCTTTTCAGTCTAACACACACTTAAGTGCTTTCCCGGATCGGTGCCCGGTGGCTGTCAGGGACTGTTCTCTTAATCGTTGCATTCAAATATGCTTCAAAAGTTGCTTCTGTCACAGGCTCATGTATCTTATTACTTTTTTTGAAGCAAATATTTGCTCTCTTGGGACATTTAGTTACACCATAAGTGCATAGACTCATCATCTTCTAATGCCTTTTCTATTTCTCATGTGATACCTCTGAACTCCTAAGCATGCTCCTTGTTAGTGTGGATTAATAGGCATTTTGTTCTCAGACTCAGGCAGAACTTTTCTAAGTGCCCCTGAATTTGCTATGCCTTCTGTACTCTTGGCTTATTCTGCTCAATATCTCTCATCACTTTGTATTACTGGATTTAGTCATTATCATCATAGATGTGTGTAGCAGGAACGGGAAAATTAAATCCATTCCAGAACCCGCCCTTGAAAGGCCAGCTGGCTTTTATGTTCATTTCTATTAAAAACTAACTGTAACATCATACTGTGATGTTAAAGTTTTTTCCAGGTTTTTTTTTTTCAGGTTTTTTGTTTTCCTTTTTGTTTTTTATTTTCCAGTTTGTGGAAATTTTCCAGGTTGTTATTGGAGACAACTGTACTTTCAGTACCCTGAGACTTATTTTCTTTCTTTATCTCCTAACTGGAAGAGGAAGTTATGGGAGTCCCTGAGACTTAATTTGGTTTGTCTTTTTTTACTTTTTTCTTTTAGAAAGATATTTTGGACCAGTGAACTGAGCATTTGGTCAGTACTCTGATGTACATGGTATATATGTATTTTTGTTTGTAGTATAGGCTTGGCCTGCTTAGCCACCTGTGTAGATGGACAGTGCAGCCCAGGAAGACACCCACTGCTGACCACACAATTGTGGTTGTGTCTATATGATAAACGTAGCAAGGCCAGGGGTGGTTGGGAAGATTTGAGGGGACAGAAGAATCAATGCAGAAAGTTGTGCGGATAGATCAGTAAGTGTTTGCCTGCCCATTCAGTGGATGTTGCACATGGACAGGACACTTTCTCTGCCAAATGGCCCATGTGTTATTGCCTGAATAAGAGTCAGGTTAAGGTTGGGACTTTTTGAAATAATGGTCTTTAAACTCTTAGTTCTGGTGTCTCATCCCAATCCCAGCACTATTCACATAATACTGACTCCCTAGAAATCCTTTTCTTTAATTCACCTGATGAATTCACTTCTTTTCCTGTAGTCCTGAGATCCTACGTAAATACCTGCTCTTGTGCCCCTCCTCCGAGAGCTTGGATCCATGGATGCTTTGTGATGTATTTATGAATTTGTGAAGCCCTTTGGATTTCTTGATGACAAAACACAGTGTTTGTACAAGGTCCTTGCTCCTATGACATCATTTTGGAAGCATCTTGGGAACCTTCCAAGCATTTTTGAAGTTCATGTGTCAGTGTTTTCTGCCCAAAAGAGCAAAGGTAGCCCATGTGTTTCCTCCAAACATCCCATCAGGAATGTGTTTTGATGGAATATCGACTCCAGGGTGATTCACATAATTGATATTGGGTTCACAGAGCACTGGCATAAAGGAGACAGGCAGATGTTTGCACCAACCTCCCCTCCATCAGGACAAGCAATAATTTTTTCCCAGCAGCTATACAAATAAATGCAATAAACCAGGAACACTCTCTGGTGTTGAAACAAAATGGCACAGTGTGGTCTGTGCCCGTAGATCTCAGCTCTCTTACTCTCCCAAAAGAAGGTACTTCCATCCAGACTGCATAGGGAATAAAACCAAGCCATTGTTTGAGAGACTGCAATTTGGACAGCCAAACCCATGCAAGAGACCATGAAGAATTTGGCAGTGTGGACTCTCAGGGCTTTGCAGCATCTCTCCAGCTGTAGGAGGATCCATGGGAGTCTTGACTCTGCACCACTGGTCATCCTGAAGCTCTTAATCCTGGGAAGAGAAGCCTGTGTATAGAGAGTTTTCAGGGCCAGCAGTTAGAGGGATCCTGTTTTGGCTTCTTCATGATATAAACTCATCTGGCAGCTGTTGGATGGAGAAGAGATACGTAACTCCCAGATGGCTATTTTTGCATTCCCTATAATTGTTTCTGAAAACAGTGTTGACATTTAGGCAAGGCTCTTCAGGCAGTTTCTACTGCAAACACTGAGCATTTTGAGCCTCCCCACATGCTTTGGCTGGGCTGAAGTGTTTCATGCTTTGCTACAGGGGCTCTGAGAGAAATGTTGGTAAGGGACAGGATGTCTTTCACCCACAGGATGCAGTGTCGAAATGAGCCAAGAGAGATTTGAAAACCCTTTCGTCTCCAAAACAGATGGGGAGATGTTTTTCTTTTCCTTCTGAAGGGAGCTGTGTGCTCTGTTTTTCATGAACAGCCCTCCCAGGCTCTCCTTGACTTGCAGCCCTCTTACAACCACCGTGCCCATCGCTAGGCAAGGAAGGGCGAAGAAGCAGGTAGCAGACCTCATGGCACATTTTTTAGCAACTCATGGGATATGGCTTATCGGTCCTTACCCCGCAGCATCTTTCCTTTCATTGTGGCCTCAGCTTACACCATTGAAACCAAAGGGCATTTGGCAACGGGGTCAGAGCCAGAAACTAGTGCAAAGGAAGACTCTTTTTGCTCTCTGTGAGTTGCTTGATGTATAAAGGAAACCCTTCTTCCACACTAAGACACCAAGAAAAGGTTGTGAGTTCATGCTATAATAATCTCCAAAGTGGCCTTTGTCTTTGTTGGTTCAGATTTTTTTTCCTTTCTCTCTCCAAGAGCATTACCTATCCTGGAGACTTTCACCTCAGGTCATTAACTGGCAGGTTGGTCATTACAAACTACTTGGCAGTGACTGATTGTGAAGGTCTCTTTTGCTATGGAAAATGTGGAACTGATTGTCTGGGTGACCCCATTTGACCTCAGGAATTCCGCATTTAACCTGGATTTAGACATAATAAACTCCAGTAATTAGCAGGGAAATTCAGCAACGACATGTCTAATTGATTGGAAATGCCGGTCCCCAATGAGACGCGAAGCTGTGCTGAGGTGAGCCCCCTGACAGGCAGCAGCGTGGGCTGCGAGGGCATCATTGGGATGCTGTCAGGAGGCAGGAAAATGCAGGGAAGGAATGTAAAGCGTGTTGTACATTTGCTTTTCTTTCCAGCTGAGAATGCTGCAGGTTTGCTTTTCTTTCCAGCTAATGGACTTGGTGAACATGCTATCCATCACTCATTACTTATCCCTATACTCAGCACTTTCCCAAGGTTGAGCTCACACCTTTGGGAAAATCCACCTAATCTCTGCACAGTCCATCTTAACCATGTGCTTGCAAAGAGAAAAATACCTTCTGTGATCCTCATCTGAAAATCCTGCAGTTTGTGCCCCACCAAGGAGGCAAGTATGGGCCCTGTTTGGGAGAACATCGTCTTTTTCAGGTTGTGGGTTGATGATACTTTATCTCCCGTGTCAATACGGATCTGTGATATCCCTTCCCAGGTCTTGCATTTGTGCTTTTACACTGATAACAGTTGAAAAAAGAAAACATTTAAAATTAATTTCTTGTTCTGGTTTGTGCTTAAAGCTGGCCAATTTACTGCCCTGGTTCGCGGCAGGACCTCAGGACCACTGGAGTACACACCTCGGAGGGTGGTACTCTGTGACAAGGCACCAGGAATGGCCTGGGACTGGAGAAGGAATTACCTTTATCTGCTGTTGCTGTTTTTTTTTTTGTTTGTTTGTTTTTTGGTTTTTTTTTTTTTTTAAATCATGGCTTTGCTCACTCCTGCGAGCAATGAACTGGGAGCCAGGTGGACTTTAGGTTACATCTGTATTGGTGTTAGGGAGCATGACCAGGCACTGGAGGTAGATTGTCTCGTCCATTAAATTGGTATGATGGCACTTGGCACACCCTCACCGTGGGGCTGGCGAGCTGTCTCCCAGACAGTCTTGGACATAGTTCAGGGATGACCATGGCCAGTGACTGTTTCCGAGAGGCAGTTTGGCTGCAGCTGCTCCATTTGCAGGCTAGGAGTTTAATGGTGTGTACATCTGCTATTCTATACTCACTGGCCTTAGGACCAGAGAGTAATGCAGGGCACATTAAATTTACCAGTGCAGATGCAACTTTACAGAGTAGTACAAAGGCAGCGTTACGTGATTTGTGTAGGTGGGTTCAAAGTCTCCGTATGATGGCACAGGACAGGAGCTATTGCAAGCTGTCAGCTTGAACTTTTAGTGTTTTTAGCTTGTACTCCTAATTAAACATTTGAAATATTTATTAAGAGCTGATGTCTATCTTATAAACAGGGGCAGCAGAGGAGAAGAGTGGGTACACGTTTGGGGAAAGCCCACACAGCCCTCTGGAGCAGACGTGCTGTGTGCAGTGGGGTTGCTGAGCTGGCATCATCCTCTGGTTAAGGCTGTCTACGGATGCATAGGCGTCCCTGGAGGTGTCTGTCCGTGCTTCAGGGAGAGGTGATTGTTAGCCACCTTGAGCACATGCCTGACCACAAGGACTTCATGCTTGCATGATGCAAGACAAATCTCTGTGCAGTAAGAGATCTAGGAGGGGCTGGGAAGGTCAGTTGTGATGTTCTCACAGTCTGTCAGTGGTGCTGCCCAAACAGCACTTGGACACAGGAGGAGGCTGTCCTTCGCTCACCTCCATGTGCTGATTTCCTGGCTATGCCGAAATCACCAAGTAAACAGGGCTAGCACAGGCTCAAACACTGAACACCACCAGCAGCACCACGTAATTATTAACCTGGTTCCTGCCTGGGTTTACCCTGTGCCAGGCAGCATTCCTCCAGGCAGTGCAGAGGCGAGGCTCAGGGGAATACCAAGGGCAGGACTGGTCCCTGGGGCAGTAGGGACACATCAACCACATATTCAGGAAAAAAAGGAAGAAACAAAAATTTAGGGATGTAGACACTCTGCCATTTGCCAGCAGTGCTTTAGAAGGGTCCTTGGCCATGCCATGAAGGCTCTCCATTTGCTAATGCAGTGGAAATCGGCATGTCAATGCGGGGTTCCTGGGTTTCACAATCCGCTTGTGTCTTCTGCTGCTCTTTAGGTACCAGAAGTTCACCCACCTCTGTGCATCCAAGCTCCTTCAGTACTGGTTTGCTTGAGTTGCACCACCTCCTCCCAGCAAAGGGTGCCTCCGAAAACCAAGCCAGGGCTTCAGGGACACTTTTATACCCTGGATCAATAAATTAAAAAGGAAAAAGAAATACAGTGACAACACCATATGCACTGAAGCATCCCGTGGAGATTGCGGAGTCTCAAAACAAACATTAGATGTGTAAACAGTGTATCAGCGTTCCTTCACAAGGGTAGCTGCAGATCCATTTATTGCCTTCTGATCATTTATTTTCACTAATTTTCATAGCTAAACAGATAAAATGCTTGTGGCAAATATCGTAGGCTCTCCCTGCTCCCACACAAGCCAAATAGTCCCCCTTTCTCTTTTCTAGACTTTGTTTTAAACTGATAATCAATCCACCTACAACTAATTGTAGCACAAAGTTTACGCAACCAATAATTTGCACTGACTCCTTGCCCCTGTCTTCAGTACTCGGACAGCTTTGGGGTGTTAATTCTGTCTACTTAGAGGAACAGCAGTAATGGTTGTGGTGCAGAGAGATCTTTTAAATACCGAAGTATTTGTATTTGATGTATGTTTTTGGGTTTGTGTGTGTCTTTGCTTCCTCATGCAACTGTTTAGGAGAAGGAAGGAGAATTCACACCTGATAAAGAACTGCAGTTTTGAGTCATTATTTCTTAAAGCAAAGGGACTATTTGTAGCTCTTAGCATCGACAGTTTTGTCCCAGGGTCCTAGAGGCAAGATCCACATATGTGCAGTGCAAGCTTCTTTACTAGGCAGATGAAGTTTTCTTGCTCAGCTGGGTCAGGTCCCTGGAAATATTCTGTGCATTTCAATGGGACAATTTTATACTTTTTTGCTTGCATTTGGTTGGGTTTTTTTTGCCATCCTGCCTCTCCAAGACATTAACTTCCCCCCACCCCTGTGAAAAGTAACCCTGAATTTAGTGCTCCATTTGTGGGGCTGTAACTTCTCCTAGGGATGTGCAGTGCAGGAGACATATAGGACACACAGAAAACCTGACCTACTGCACATATGTGGATCTGCTGTACTGTTCATGCCAGGTCACTGAGCAAGAGAAAAGCCGTGTCACACAGACATTACCTGGTCCTCCTCTGAGTTACATCCCTCACTCACCAGCTTAAAAGAAGAGGCAACATTGCACTAATGTAAGAAAGTCAAGTTAGGGTTAGACAGATTTCTGCAAACCTCAAAGTAGAGAAGACAGAAAGCAGGGAATCGGGCTTATTTTTGTCTAACTGTAAATATTTGCAGATGATAAAGCGTATATCCTAACTGTCATACGATGAACCAACATGCATCAGTTTGTACATATATGTACATCCATGCTTAGGTAGGACCTCAAAGGGTGTTACAAAGCATGAGCTTTGTTCGGTAAAGCCTCTGTGTGCTCAGTATCTTCTGAAGCTGCTGACATCTTTGGGTACTCTGGTACACACACACACACAAACACACACACACACACAAACACACACACACACACACACACACACACATATATATATAAAACCATAAGAATCACCTTATCTGCCTGGGAAGCACATCTGGGATGGAAGGCAGCATGTGTTTGGCAGTGCACAGTACCATTACACTAATGCATCTGCAAATGCACCAGGAGGCTGGCGAGGGGCTATTTGGATAATGGAGTGGCTGGGCTAATAGAATTAGCCTCGCATTCACAGCCTGAGTGGGGAGGAGGGGAACTGTCCCCTTCAGTCTTCCCAAGCATCTCCTGACATCTTATTCCCCCACGACAGCCCAGGAAAGGAAGAAGGAAAGGGGGAGTCTTAAAGCGGAGTGAAAATGTGCTCACTGAACTAACAGTGTTGCTTCTTTCTGTCCCAGTGAGCAAGAAAGGGGGGAAACCAAATCACTGGGTGGTGATGCCTTCAACCGGGTAATATGTATGCACACAGACTCCAGGAGCCCTGAGCCACCGTCATGCTTCACAAACCACCCTTCCTTCAAAAGGGGCAAGGTTGGAAATGCATTTGTCACTTGAGCTCCAGACAGCAAATGACACTGATTTAATTAACCCAGTGAGCCCTGCTGGCCTTGTCTGTGAGAGCTCAGGACATCAGGATGTGTGAATGAATGAGGCAGGGTGTGGAGTGAGAGGGGAAGAGGGCAAAGATACATGGCCATTGGACCATCAGAAGCCATCTTAAAGCACTTTGTTTCTCACAACCAAAAGCCCTTTACAATTAGTCTTGACGTGATTTACATTTACTTTAAGTCATCTGCATAATGGGATATAATGCACAGAAAATGCAGTCACAAGCTTCTGAAAGCTTTTGGGGACTTACAATTCCCATGGAACATGAAATCTCCCTTTTACTGTAACTGGAAGTGAGTCCAGCCTTTACAGAGCATGTATTCATGGGTTAAAATGCCAGAAATCTACCTACCAACCTCTCTGACCTGTCAGCTGTATTTATGAAGTGCCCATCATCATGGTCTGTGGGCTTACCCTTTCTTTTCCTCCTCTGCTTTGGATTTATTGGGACCTTGGACTTGTTACTTAGACACCTCCCCCAGGCAGGAGGATTTTCATCTCTAGCAGAGCAAATGACAGATGAATGTTGCTTTGCTGTCAGTCAGGGGAAGACCAGGGGTTGCTGAAAGCTGGACCACCTCTGCCCACATGTGGCAGGCTTGCTGGACAGGTTTACCATGAGAGATCAGTCCTACTTGTAGAAGTCACCTTGGCCAAGGGCCTGTGAAATTTTAATGCTCCCCACCAAATATTGACTCTCCGAGGGCGTCTGAGTAAGCCTTTTGTGGAGAAGTCGATATTTGTCTGACGTTTCAGTGGGTAATGTTGCTTTTCTCTGAATTTCCATTGGACTCTGCTGGCCTCTCCCAAACTCATTGCACAGGATCAGAAGCAAGATAAAAACATGCGATTAGAAGGAAGTGTTCCCTTTGGAGGGTTGTTAAGAGTCGTCTACTTCTCCCTGCCTTTATGAGACTTTCTGCTGGGTGCACCCCTCTCAACTCAGAAGCACATCTGAGCCCCGTACCTAAGCCTGGCTATAATCACCTTCAGCACAGAGCGATCCTTTTCCATTTGGCTTTCCATGACTCTGCTAAGGAATATGTACAGCCAAAACTTAGGCGCTCACATACCACCAGTGAGGAGTGCAGCAGAAACATCGCAACATAGGCAAACGTATCAGCAATTGTGCATAACAAGCGTTGTTCTTCTTCCCACTGGAGATTATGGCAGAACAATCTTGTCACTCCATCACGAGCTGACTTGAGTGAGTCTGGTCTGTCCCAGACTGTTAAAGAAGCTCCAGGTTAAATTTTAGGTAGGGCTGTAGCCGTATACTGTTAATAGAAGGCACACATGCAGATGCCTCACTGTACTCAAGCTAACCAGTTAAATCTGCAGCAAAGATTCCCTTCTGCCCCTGTAGTATGATAATTCTGCCAATTTGGGCAATTTAACATCTGTCCTGTACAGGTCTGAGATGCAGAAGTGTACCGGTGGGGTGAAAGTAAATATATTACTTTTCAGCTAGCAAAAACACTGCTGCAGCTTAGATTTTGCCAGTTTACCATCCATTTGGGACTCAGTCTAAGTTGACTGTGCCTCCTAAAATGAATAATCCTGTAAACAATGTAGCACTAATATACTGAACAATTAAAGCCCTTGTTTCTGATTGAAGTTGTAATTCATTATATTTCCATTTGCAAGGCAAGCCGGGCAGATTCCAAAATAAGTGATAGAATGAGCTAATTTGTATTTCTGTTTGTGCTTAGGAGTTAGAAAATAAATCCACGAAGAGGTAGAAGCCTTTAATTTCAATGGCAACTTGGGCACCTGATAACTGTAGGAGTCTGGACTTAAAATAAATGGAAAGGAATTGTTTTCAGGAGTAAAAGGCACAGGACTCGTGGGTACACCTGCATTGCTGTTTTAAATTTATTCAGAGGAGGAGTGAAGTTCTGTAACAAATCTCCCAGTTGTCCCTACTTACTGGCTTTACTTTTCATCTCACAATGGCTCAGACTATATGACCCAAACTCTTTTGGAAGAGATTAAACCAGCAGATATGCTCCAGGACCACAGCCAATGTTAATACGTGATCAGTCCAGGGGGACAAAGCTGGGTATAGCTTGAAGTAACACTCCTGAAACGTATGCAGTGTGTGCACTGGAAATACGTGCAATGTGCACATTGGCTCCCCAGCTCCTTTATATCTACAGATCTGCTCCTGCTCCACCTTGCTACTTGCATACGTGCATGTCATCTCACACTCCTCACCTTCTGTTCTTCGTCTAGTCCTAATAGACAGTTGATACCACGGGCTGTTTGAGACATGCTCTTTGGACACATGTTGTGGATCCCTTGTGGATCTTCACTCCCCTGTGCTGGTCTTGGCCCACCCAGATGCTTAGACTGCTGGTCAATGCCTTCACAGATCTGTGGTGCGCCTGAGAGACATCCGTATTTGGAACTGAGATTTCTGTGGTTGTCACCTCAGCAGTGGATGCCCACCACCCAAGCAGGGCAGAATAGGGCTGCCTGGTCTGGCAGCAGGTCAGTTCAATATTTATCTGGCCAAGAAAGAGAGTGAGTGATGGCTCATATGAGCAGTGTCATATGTAACAGGTGCCTCCACTTAACTGGAGGTCATAGTGTATACTCTCCTTGAGTGGTGGTATCATTTCATAAAAAAGCTTTTTCATTAATTAAAATCCCTTAACCTTGCATCATGCTCAGGGTTCGGTATAGAAGCTTCATTTTTCTGATCAATATATATTACCATATTTCCTAGAAAGAAGCTTTCATCCCCTCAATTAGCAGATAAAAATAATTGTGTGCATTTGAAAGCATTTTGTGCCTCTAATATCCATTAACTAGATCAGAGTTGCAATTTTCCTGTTCTCATGGACTTTTGTCCAGATCAGTTACCCAAAGGAATGTAAAGCATTGTTTGGTCTCATTCAAATGACATTTTAATAAATGCCAGGGGGAAATGATGATTCTGTGCTGCCCTTTTTTTTTTTTTTTAAGGTTGAGAGAAAGGGGATAAAGTAATGAAAATGCCCTAGCCCATGAATCAGGAGTTTCAGCGCTGAGATTTCTACACGGTCTCTGTGTGATCCTGCACAAGTCACTAATGGCCACATACAGCTCCTTGCAGCAGGGTCTGGCATTTATTTTTATGTAGCACCCTGGGCCACTGGTTTTGATGAGGTTTCCAGGTAGGAACATGGTTATTAATTTATCCACAATATTAATGGAATTGGGCAGGAGGGGGGAACAGTTTTATCTCAAAATCCTTCCCTCCCTTCCAACTTTCAGCACTTTGGGAGGCCTTTAGGCATTGCGGGCACTCAGGGTCTGGGGGCAGAGCCCTGCAGGTGGATTCACACAACAGCAATACTTCCTTCTTTCCTCCCGCTGGGTTGGAATTATTATTCTTGTTTCAATCCCTTTGTACTGACAACCTAAAAATTAATTGCCTGTGCACATGAGAGGTGAATGACCAGATGCCCAGGAAAGCACAACAGAATTATTGAGCAATTCTGCTTTAATTAAGTGCATCAGAGAGCTAGGATTGGTGGGGCCCTGCGCTTGATGCCAGTAACATCACTGAGAGGATGTGAAGGGATGAATGCTGCCAAGGGATCATGGAAGGTACTCAAGGAATATAGAAAGCTATTTTAATGCTGTCTTCCTTTGAGAAAGCTGGAGCAATAGCAAATAACCATAAAACTACTGAGGCAAAGCTGCAAACACACCAGGGGCATCCCTCAAGCACTTAGCTCTCCGAGCAGGTCTCTGAGAAGGGACAGCTTTTATCAATGAGAAGGGAGCACAACAGAGAAGCAGCAGAATTCCCTGACAAAAGGGCAGCAGGCAGCATTTTCAATCTCTGCCTAAAGTTGTCACTATCCAAACTACCCAAGAGGGAGGAAGTTGGGGAGGTCCACTCTTCTGAGTCCAACTCCCTGCTGAGCTGCTCACGTTGTAAAACAAGTTGCGTAAAACAGTTCCCCCTGCATGCCTTGGCTCCCACGATGTGAAAGGTGTGCCGAACTAACCTCTCTCAATAACAGTGTTAAACAACAGCCTGTCGTTCATGGACTGCAGTAGTGTCTACTGAAGGTTTCTTGCACAGTCTTCTGCAAACCATGTCATGGTGGTTCCTGTCCTCACTCAGCAGAACACAGGCCACCAGGGTCAAGCTCACCAAATTAATCTCTGTATGTTAGATGTATATTACAAGTGACCTGTTCACTGTAAAATTCCCATGCAACACCCAGATTTCCAAGGTCCTCTTTGGTTCTCACCTTATCTCCATTGGAAGAAAGGAAGCTCCATGTCCTAAGAATTTTAGGAGCCCAGAGCTTGTGTTTGTAAAGAGCTTTAAGCCTCATTAATGAAAGTTACTATCCAAGAAGAAACTATTTCTTTTTCTCCTTGCTTGTCCTTCCCACCACTGGCTGGAAAGAGGCTGAGTGCAGTGCAGCCATCACTGCTGGTACCCAGTTGACAGAGGAACTGGGACACTGTGGCTTCCCGGTAATGCATCCATCCTTTGGAATAAGGGGCTCGTCTGCTAATGACCTGTGGGTAGAGCAGACTCATTTAGGCAGGAGTGCTGGTATTCATCTTAACTTACTGCAGCATGTTCGTCTGCAACTAGGTAAAGCATCCAGACACTTGCTCTTGGTGGGAGAAAGAAATTGGCCCCTTCAGGGTGAAGTACACTTGGCTTCCTGCAGGTTCAACTTTAGGATAGCACGAATTACCCTCAGCAGTAGCTACATCACTGCAGTGCTTATAAAGGGAGTCCAAGCAGCTCATTTGTAGGGAGGTATTTGCATTGTCTGTGAATGAAGATGATTCTTTAGGTGTCCTGTACACCACGGCTAAGGGATCTTGGCTTGTGTCCACTGTGGATGCTCTTTTTTGCTCAGGATGTCCCTGTGATCCTTACAGAGACGCTTGGGACTCTGGCCACTCTGCCATTAAGGAGCATCCTCAGATGTTTGTCCAAGACTCCCACCCAAAGCAGAGACCAGGTTATTGTCAATTGTTCCAGTCATTCTGGCACAGTGTCTGCATGCACCCTGCCTCCACTGGGTAATAAATAAATATTTCCCCAAGGAAGTAGTTCTCATCCCCTTGGGAGGAGGCAGCAGTTTCCACTGCCCTTCATTTCTCTCTCTCCCCAGCCTTCTTGCCTGGGTTGTTGCTCTGTGCATCTGAGGTGGGCTGAACAGAGGTAATTTTGGGGACTGCTATCCAAAGAATGACCAGAAATGGATTTTAAGAAGTCACATAATAATATCACTTCTTCAGCTTTCAGTCTTAGGGCTTAGACTGAATACTCTAGCAAACTCACACTGTACTTTGCTTACAGCCATTGAGATTTTCTTGTCATTCTATTTTATTCTGGCTACACAAGAGCTCCCAGCCACTCCGTAAAGGAGGTGAAGGAGAGACCACACAGCATCAAGGGACACAGATCCCAGACTGTGAGATGACCCACCTGGAGTTAGTAGCATGGCTCAGACATCAAGGAGTGTCAGGATGACTATTGCTAATCCTCCAGCAATTAAAGTTAGCTACAGTATTTTAGCCCTCACTTCAGGGTCTCCAAAAAAACCAAACCCACATCACTGCTGTAGGAAATGTGGCTGAGGATCCCAGAGGCAAAAGTGCTGACTAAGAACTCCAGAGGAATTAGAAAAATCAGTGATCCATGGCAAAGTCCCTCAAGGACATTTGTGGGGCTATTTCTCAGAGTGCATCAAGCACATAGAGACACAATGAATTTGTGGAAATGGCTCCCTGGATGAGCTGAGGTGTGGAAGCTCCTTGGTTTGGTTCTCATGGACAAATTGCAGAAGAGATCAGGACACTCCTCCAAAAGTTTAATTCATCTCCTGGGCTATTTACATTCTCATCTAACCTTCTGGGCAGTGCGACTGCACATGATTCAGCAGCTGTTGTTCACCTGGGACAGGCCTGTGCTCTCCACCATAGTTATGTCTGTGTTATCATGATAAAAAATGCATGATGTAATATATCTAAAAGCCCAGTGACTATTTTTGTGCTGAATTTCAGGACAGCCAGAAAAATGTGTGATATTAGGAAAGGGTCTGCAAAGAACTGACTGTGCTGCAAGAGAACCTCCACTGATCCTTAGATGTCAGAGGATGATCTATTGAACCCTGGAGTTGTATTTGAATGTATAAAGTTGTTCTTCTATGTAGCATAAAGATAAACTTAATAGAGAGCCCCAGATCAAGCGCTAAGGGTTTAGAAGCAGTGGAGGACGGACTTCAAGTTCAGTTATTGGCTGCAGAAAAAGAAAATGCAGATTATCTACATGCATCATCATGAATGAAACCTCAAAGGTACTGTCAAGTCTTGGTAGAGGTACAATGGAAAGGCTGGGCATAGCCTATGAATGGAATAACAAAGAACCGCAAGAGACCAATAAAAAATGAAAAATTAACTTCAAAAGAGTGGAGATTTTGGCATATCCAGCATGGTGCTGCTACCAATCAGCATGGGACCACTGGAAGCCTTTGGGCGGTATTAGGAATGTGGCCAGACAGGAAACTGCAGGAAAAAATTAAGAGCATCTAGAGGTCTTCGCTGAAGCTGAGAGCGTAGACACCTTGCAGGACAGCCCTCATGGCAACGCATATGCATTTGCTGTGGCAGTCCAGGGCAGTGGCCCAAGTCTAGCATGGTATCTCAGTGCCTGAAGGTATAGAAGTGATCATCTGGCAAAGATCAGCTGCAGCCTAGTTAAGTGGAAAGTGAACAGTCATCTATAGTATCTAAAGCAAACAGTACCTCTGTCTTTTTATGTGCCCACAAAGATACTGGATTTCTGCACTGCTCCTTTAATTTTTATGGCATTCTGCTTATTTCTGTGGCGCGCATAAACTTGCAGTCTGTTCGTAAAAATATAAGACCACAGCATGGTCTGCTTTATATCTATATATGTATGCAGACACACAATGTTTCTCCCAGCATGCAGAATGAACAAATTCTGGAGTAATTTTTCATTGTTGCCTTTATGAGCTTCAAGGAAAAAACCCTAAAAAACTAATAAATAATTTATTCCAATGAAATTGCTGTTTACTACACTGCATGCTGGACCTAAGCTAACCCAGTCAGCACATGGGATCCTGGACATCTTCTCTATATTGTTTCTCAGTATTTCTGTATTTTTTTCAGGGAATCCATGAAGTCTCTGTGTGTGTATATGCATACATGTGAGAACATGTGTAGATGAAGGCAAGAAACAGGATAAAAGAGACATGGTTTCCTTCTGTCTGTACAGGCTTTCTGCATGTGTATAAAAAAGAGCTCTCACCCTCTGTTTTAGACGTGCAGGCTCCCTTTGCAATGCAGCACAAATGATAGATTGATGACACCTCTCTTCAAGAATAGGACTGGTCCCTGGTGATCAGGACAATTCTTGGGGAACTTTTCATCCTAAAAAGGCATTTAAAATACACCAGATGAACTGTATCCTCTTTTCATATACACATGCATACAGTGTAAACACGTGTGGTTTTTATGTAGTTGACCGTAATAATATGGTTTGGTGCGTTCGTGTAATTATCGCATTACAATTTTGCTTACTGTGGACATATAGGTGGGTATACGGGGTGGGGGGTGCTGTATGTACCTGTATGTGCCTAACCACAAGACGCATGACTATACTGTCGTTACGTTACACAGCGTAAGAAAGCACTAGGAAAAAAACAGAAGGAAAGGAAAAAAGAATGAATCTGTGTCTCTGTCTTGAGGGTGTGTCTTTTCTAAGACAAAAAAATGACATTCAGAGTTATCTTCCCAGCTTGTTGTAACTGTTGAGGAGCTAAGCCTACCTATGCACTAACACCTTGCTCTGTGTTACATGGTTTGAGCTGTAAGGCTCTGATCCACATGGCCATAGATAAAGGCGGCTTTTTGCTCTCTTCCTGAAACCCTATTCACGTCAGTGCTGATAAGGTTGGTGCAACATCGGTATTTGCATCCTGGTGAAGTTCCTGCCTGATGCTGGGACTTGGATCATGGAAATGGTCCCATGGTCCTCAGTGGGATGACTCATGGGTGTATGATTTACACACAGGGGCAGGAGATGCAGTGTAAGCACAAATGCATTAGCAACCAGGGTGCTGGCCTAGGCTTTAAGAAACGGGGCTTTGCTGCTGACCCCCGAGGTAAATAATTTCTATTTTTTCTCTGTTTATTCTGATCTCTAGGAGATCAATGAATTTCATCTCCAATGCCTTGAAGCTCCTTTCTCCCTGCACTTTCCACTGCTCTTGTCCATTTAGACTTGGGCCAGAGTGTCTTTTATTACTTGTCTGCAGCAGGGTACAACGCAGTGGGGTTCTTCTCTCAGCAGGGTACTCTTGACATATAAATAAAGTAATACAGATAAATGATTACTTTGCCACTGGGCTTGTTCAACGGCTGATGCTTAAATGAAGCAACCCACAAATTCACGCAGAGGTGCATGTAAAACAGCGAGTTGGGAAGAGCAATGCCTGAGCTCTTCCCTTGCTAATTCCAGCAGCTGGTTTGCATTGGTAAAGACAGACTAAAACCTGAGAAAAGAGCCTGGGATGTGACATCCCTGCAAGATGAGGTCTTAGGGAGATGAGACTACAGCTGGGGAAACAAAGAAGAGAGGAACAAACAGGGCTCTGGGTTGCTGTTGCTCTAGATTATCACTGCCAGTTGCTCAGGCACGCTCTATATGATTACCATTTCCAAGTGAGCCCAGATCTGTATTTCTCTTAATGTGCCACGGCTGTTTCTCCTGACCTCTTTCACGCTGCCTATTACCTCAGCTCCGCTTCCCCTCCTTTCTGATCGAATTACTAAAGCACACAGTGGAGTCTCTTGGCTCAACAAAATTTAATGACAGTGACAACAGAGGAGGATAATAAAGATAAATCAGCTGCTCCCAGGAAGGAAAGATGAAGTAACAACAGAGTGAGTTAGAAGGCTACACCATGAAGTGACCCTGGCAAGTGCATGGTCCTCATCATCCCTTTCATCTCAAGTCTGCATTTCTTCTGGTTTTGGGGGAATTTGACAGGGAGGAGTAGAGAGGAGAGGGGACTGAGGTACTAGAGATTTCTGCCTTAGGCACGCACTTGCTGGGGATCTTGGGCACATCACTACACCTCTTCACCGTCTCCTCCCTGAGGCTATAGGTTGAGGACATACCAGGAGAAGTCTTTCATTAGGCAGACTGTAAAGAACATGTAGGTGTGGGGTTTTCTTCTCATCTGTAGCCCTGCATACTAATGTGATCTACAGAGTTAGTAAAGGGAAATTATGTTTGTAAAGGAGATCCAGTAAGAGCACCTTCTTTCTCAATGCCTATAAATCCCTGGGCACACCAGATCATGTTAATCCAGCTTTTTCTGATAAGCTGTTCTGACGGAAGCCAATGGAAGCAGGCTCATGTCTTTGTTTAGCAAGGAAACCATGCTTGGCAGGAGCACCGTGAGAGGTTGGGGCTCATGTCTAGCTAAGGTTGGATGAGGAATTTAGGGCTTCAGTCAAAGGCATTCAGACTGTGATGGGCACAGAGGTCATCTCATCTTCCAGGTACAGCGGGAGAGAAGAGGTAGCAATCAAACTGGATCTGAGCTTCACACCTCACCCAGACCTCCTCAAACAGGGAAACCAGCTCCTGGGACTGCAATAATTGTCTGTTAATAGCTCCTGCACCTACCACCTCCGCCTCCCTCCTAAAGACAAGCTGGGACAGAGCCTGCAATGACTGTGCCTATCGCAATTGCTTTTCTGACATTCACCATGTTCCCAGTTGCAGAGCATTTGCTGTTTAATGGTAACTCCTGAAAAAAAACCCACCCTTCCAGTTGAGATCACATTCCTTGCCTCTCCCCTCCCACCAGGTTGTTAAATTGTTAAATGTTTGCTGCATTGATCTAAACAGCTGAGCAGTAGTTGAGACCTCCTGCAAGCTCAATAAACTTAATGGACATCCTCAAGAACTTTAACTGGGAAGATTTAGTTCCCAAAGAAGAAGGAAACAAATACCCGGAGCAGCTTTGTCTGCCTGTTGTCCCTCATTTTGCCAGAAACAGCTGTTCATGCTGGGATTAGCTCCGAGGTTTGTACTGAGCAGAGACTGACTCACGAGAACAAAATCAGGAGATCATTACATCTCCGTGCAGGCTCCAACTGCTTCAGGCTGCACAGGGAGAGAGAAAATTAACTGGAGTAGGAGCCGAATCCGCAGAAGCGCTGCACAACTTTTGTGCATGACAGACGAGCCGGAGAAGGGAGCACCTCCGCTTTGCAGGATGAGTGCTGCGGGTCTCGGGATGGAGCTCCAACCTGGGGGATGGAGGAGGCGGCTGCTCAGAAGACAGAGGTGGCTTGCCGTACTGATTTTCTTGCTCTTGTGCCTTCCCTTAATGGAGCCCGTTTGTTCAGGATTCATGTAAGACAAATGCTCAGAACGGGAGGGATGAAATTGATTATTTTACAAAGACCTTAATTATTCCGAAATTCCACATCCCTCCAGATGCTGAGTGCAACATTGCTGTTGTGGGGAACAAACTATCTCCCCATCTTATCGAGGGAGGTGGCAGAGTCTTCACTCTAGCATGCATTTCCCTTCTAATGGTAATCTCTATGTTAGGTTTGGGACGCTGGCTTCATTGTTAAAATGGGTCTCTGGGTTGGGAAGTCATGTTGGACTAATTATAAGAGCTGGAGAAACCCGCAGGTGGAGAGCATGTGCAGAAACACAAGACAACATCAGATGAGCGCTCTCCATCCTCAGCTGACTGTTGCCATATATAAGGAAGGAGCATCCCTCTACCCAACAGGACAATTTAATATGATGTGGATTATCAGAGGCATTATAGCAAGAGAGCAGCTACTGGTTTTGCAGCAATATGTGGCTTTGTAACAACTTATTTTCTAACAATGAGGAAAGCTCTGGAGGGGAGGAGAGGAGAGAAGGAGGTTAAAAGGTTGCTTGGACAGTCTTTCACAGTAAAGCTGTGTTTGTAACTCAGGGGCTCCCTCTCTACTCATCCTGGTCAGAGGATCGCTTGTGGTTGGAAACAGCTCTGCAGACTGTTCTTATAAGCCCTGAGTAGCCCACAGGGCTTCAGCAGACAGACTCTCACCCCCAGTTTAATGCTGACGTGAACTCAGGGTCACCTTTCTCTGTGTTTCTGTCTTTCAGGCTAGGACTTCCTCCCCCCTTCAGCCCTGTAACATAATAAACAATGACCTGAAATGATCAGTAAGCCCATTCCTCCATGGGTAAGTCATCATTGCCTGAAACAGAGCAGTCTGCACTTTCTTCATCTATTGATGGCTGCTGCTAAGTCTTTTTCTTTTCTATTTTTTTTTTTTCACTACTTATAACTCACTAGTGTCATGGCCCAATGACTAAACTACACAGCACCAAAGACCATAGGAAATCCCCACTGACAACAAGACCTAGGCTTGCTGCATCAGGGTTTAGGTAACTCTGTCTGAAGATAGTATTTATAAGCCATCCAAACTGACCTTGTGCCTTTTGCCAAAGTGTGACCACAATGCATGCAATTGAGAGTGCAGACAGGTTAAAATGCAGTCACCTCTGAGGAGGCTTGTTCAGAGCAGCAACATGTGTGGAACAGCCAGCTGAAGGACACAGAGCCCAGCTGAAATAGCCGGAGCATGTTCAGCAGGGTGCAATGACATTGCACCTTGGTTTGCTATAATTAATGCTCCTGAAGTCCAGTATACCCTTCCATATTGGCCAATGACCTGGAGCTGTGTTTTACTACTCAGCCTCACCAGCTCTGCCTTGCAGGAATGGTATATACGTGCTGGTATATACATGCTGGCACCATCTCTTTCTCCTCCAGTGGGGAAGCAGATGAAGGTTCATGTTTCCCCTGTGTTAGGTCACAAAGTGTTATATTAGGCACCTTCCAGAACTAATTCATTACTTGTCATCTTGGAGAGTGAGGACAATGTAAGGCTCTGCCACATGCCGTATCGATCCCTTGACTTGATTAGTCGGTGTATTGAATACTCCTGCTTTTCTAATCTAATTAATGCAAGATAAATACTCTGTGTTGGGGCCTGGAGTCACGTTCTAAGAGTAATCAGGGAGTGGGACTGATTAAAACCAGAAGGTTTCAGGAATAATTTATGGGCTACTTGATACTGCTGGCAGGTTGGGGTATTTTGGAGGGCTCTGTGTGGTCTCTGTCTCAAAATTACCTCTTCGGCAGGCTCCACATCCAAATTCCTCCTCATCCCTCAGCATGATATCTTTAGGTTTGAAGGGGTTTAATCTCTGGGGTGAGACAGCTCCTTGGGGGTCAGAACATCTGGTTTCACATCCCACCAGCAGTGTGACACTGTACTAGCATGGCAGAAAAGACTCTTCACAACCTTGGGAAAATCACCAAGTGGCATGATTTGATAAAATTGTACAGCGCCAGGCACTTGAGGATTTTGCTCTTGTTTAGAAATCTATAAACAAATAGATTGAGGTATAGCTTAACTCCAGATTCTCCCTATTTCAGTCCAGATCTTGGTGTTCCAAGACAAGTGAATGCTCTGGATCGATAGGTATAACTGGACTAGGGAAGGTGATAATATTAATTCATGTCACATGCATGAATTATTTAACTCATCCCCACTACGACATAAGTGACACACACGATTACCATTGTGATGAAGAGGGAAAAGAGGCAGGGGGAGTTTCCATGGCCAGCTAAGGGGAGGCTGTGCTGCAGATGCAGGGAACTCCTGGGGATAAGATTAGTCCCAGTCACTTCCAAAGGTAGATCCTTTCTCTTACGGGAGGAAGCCTGGCTGAGTAAGTTGTCATAAGGGATTCATCTTCCCAACATTCCCCCACATTCATCTGCTTTGTGTTGTCCTCCATCAGTGGGGGCTCTTATGACACCCTGGCCAGATGATGTTCATCCCCCCACACCTCGATGAACATCTGGGTGTGGGATCACCTCCTGCAGCCTCTCTCCGAGCCTGGGAACACATTGCAGCAGAGAGCAGACAGGCTGTGGAGGAGAAGTGAAGAGTGGAAGGGTGGAAATCCAGTGCAGCCTATGGAGAAACTGGTCTTGAATGTCTCTGGGGTCCACCAAAGCGTGGGACAAGAGTCTGCTGTGAGATGAGGAAAGGTGCGGTGGGCAGTGAGGGTTGGGCCAAGGTCTGTGTCCCCTGATTGCAAACACACCATGCTTGGATGGCGTGAAAATATTTTCAGGGAATGGGGAACAGGGGCACAGGGTCACTGATGGCAATGGCAGGGCTATTTATTCCAATTTCTTTCTTTTGCATATGAGTTTTCCCAGGCGAGAGAACAACATACACAGCCAGGGGAAGGCAAGGGCAAGTTCAGCAGCCAGATGTAATTGCATTTTCTTCCACAATTGCCTCCAGGGCTAAGCCAAGACCCTTCTGCGCCTGTCTCTCTCCTCACAATGCATCATAGAGAATTGGTGTAAAATCCAGTTAAAAGGCCACTCTCGGGTCTCAGCTGCTGCAGCATAAATTGCGGATGAATTTTTCCTCTCCTGTATACGCCTGACGGGTTTTGTTATCCAGCCCCATATGGCTGGGTTACGTTTCTTCTCTCGGCTTGGTCGTTGGTCTCTCATCACAACCCTGCTAGCTGCTTGTGAGCTCTTTCTGAACAAGGCTGTACTTCAGGCTCCGTGTTTTACAGCAGTGTCATTACAGAAAGATATCTCTTCCTACACATGTATAAGGGAGCTCAAGATTGATAGTGTGTTGGAGTGGGTAATCACAAATCCAGCTGCCCCAAGGTAACTGAGAACAGAGATGGTGCAGGGCAGGGGGGAAAGGGTAGTGGGGCCTGAGGGAGCTTTGTAGGGTACATTTATCACACTCTTGGCAGAGAGATGCAATTTATATGGATGGAGCATAAATCCTGTTCAAGTTGCACAGGACTCCGTATGGGCAGCTGAGCACCTGGGTCTGCTGTGATGCTGGAAGCTGGGGCCAGAGACGGTGCTGCCATGGTCATCCTGCCAGCTATCTGGGTCTCCCCCTTGCCTTTTTTGCACTACCTCTTCTCTTTCACTTTTTGGTAACCCCCATCCTCTGCCCACCTAAGAGCCAGCTGCTCTCCCAGACTTGTGCAGCAGTGTTGGCTCTGTCCGGGAGGGTGCAAGTGAATGGGAAGGGCATTTCCCTGTGCTCTGCTCACCACGAGACTTCTCTGCTGGAGTTACTGAGTCCACTGGAAAACCTCTGCTTTCTCCTCACCAAGCTATTCACCTGGAGAAGGCTCTGCTCTGCGGATTGCTGTCATGGTTGCCAAGATGTTGCAACAGGCAGTATTGACAACACGCTCCAGCAGAGACCTTGCAAATGAACTTGTTTTGCTTGTCCTCAGACCATGGAGGGCATTTGTTATCTCCTTGACTGTCCCAGTGACAACCCCTCCACGCCATGCACCATGGAGGTGGGTGCACATGCGCACTTTTCTTCTGCTTCATCAGCACTGGCTGCAGGTCCACCTACACTCAGCCTTTCACACAGGGAGGATGTAATTGCATTTTCCGAGCTTGGGAGCCATCACTGCGCTTGTGTCATGAGCATGTGGGGTCCCATGGGCTGGTGTTTGCACATGCACCTGCACAGGTCTCCACCCTGCCCTACCTCACGTACCCCCAAAGTCATCGTTCTGATGTTTTCTGGGCACAACAGTTGCTTTCAGGGATGCTTGAGCCCTTTTGGACTAGGGTACGGCTTTGTAAAGCATGGTACTGCCTGCCCAGGGATGGATTTACGGGCGATAAGGGTGCTGTTGCACTTGTTCTTGCTGCGTTACATGCTGTACCTCCATACCCTTCCTGACAACCTACAGTGCATAACCCCCCTGTATCTATTAATTTGCCTCCTAGCATCTGATGTGAAGGCTTGTCTACTTTTTCATAACCCTGAAAAAACTCTTTTCCTTTTGGTCTTATATTTTGGAACATGGAATAATAAATTCTCTATTATTTTGTCCCTGTCATTGCACAGTCACTCTTCTCTGGATTTAGGCCATCCTTTGTACACTCTGGTTTCCACTTTCAATTTACAACTGTGGATTCACTATTTGGCGAGAGTCTGCAGACATACACACGGAGCGGTCCTAAGAACTTGGAATGAGCCTTGGAAATTAAATAATAAATAAGGACACTCCTCCCTTCCCGACACATGCTACGTGTTGCTTCAGCAAATGTTGAATAAATCACCGAGCTATGTGGTAATAAATCTTTCATGAGATTAGGACCATCTGAACTTCGACGATTGTGTAGGGAATGTATAAATTTCACATGCAGATATAGTGTAAAAAAAATCTTTAGATTAGTTATTAACTTTGGAAACACTTGATGAGTTTTGATTCATTAAGTGTTTCACAGTCTTGTTAATTTAATAAGTACCGATGAGGCTGTAATGTAAGACAACAATCAGTAATTTGGAGGGGGGAAATAATAAAGTAGTCATTACACAGCAGAATGTTTAATCAAAGAATGTGGAAACTTACAGTTTCACATTAATTTGAAAAGGTTGGAGATTTAAAATTAATATTAGCTCTGACACAAGGAGGCTTTCTCTACAAGCAGATAGGGCTTATATAATTGCTTAGAACAGAATTAAAATGCCTGTAATTTTAATGGCTTCACCTCTTTAACTGGATCCCAAAGCTCCATAGGTAGAATAGAAATAGAGCTAAAACAGTCATGGTCCTTCAAATCCCTGAGTAAAACTCATCTGTGGAGATGTGGCTACCTATAGCATTAGGGTGACAAATCACAATGCAATTAGGCTCCTGTTGAGGAGAGCAGTTAAGCACCTGCTTAAATGTAAAAAGCTACTGAAGTACCACCCTGAATGGGTAAATCCATAGGGAGGAGGTTAAGTACTGTACTGAATTTTGGACTTCCAAAGTTATCAGCAATTCACAGCCCCAGCAGGACTAAATGGGTTGTTCAGGAGAAACTTGGGCATTGATTAATGCTCAGTGCTCCTCAGTCTTGCCCTGGTTCTGGTTCCTCCCAAGCTTATCTTAGGGTTACCCTGTGTCTCATGCAGCATCACTGCTTTCCATCAGCTGTCTTTTGCCTTCTGGTTGGTCTATACCTTATTTTGGGTTAAACTTTGCATTTTTTAAGAAAGAGAAACTAAGAAAGTAAGTTTCTGCATGACTCTTCCTGTTGATCCCTCAGTAATTTTGGGACTCATTCCCAAATGTCAGTAAAATGAGGCACAGCCGAAGTTAGGTGTGTTGTGATGACTGATGGTGGACAGTGTTTTCCACTTCGGAAAAGATTAAAAAATCTCGCCATAGGAGAAATGTAGAGAATATACACCTGTGAGGTACATTGAAAACTTGCCTGCAGAACAACTTGTAAATGGCATGTTTGCTCAGCATATAACAAAGTCCCAATACCCAACAGAAATTTTCAAATATTTGGCATTTCTCCATAAATGGGTGTGAGAAAGGCCATGTGCAGGGAGAGCTGTCAGAAATAGATGGGAAGAGCTAATCTATCAGTCTTCATAGCTTTGTTCTTCCCTGTTCTCAGTCCACTAATTTTGCAGGGTTAAGATGGTATTGCAGAAGCCACAATGACTCCCTCAGTGGGCAAGTGTGTTCTTACATGAAATATTGTGATGGAGTTTCAGAAACCATAGGGATGTATGGATGTCAAGTGTTTTTTTGACAGCATGGTGTCTGCATATCTAAGGTGATGTTCTGGGATATCTCCTCCAGAATCATACTCAAGGCTTAACAACAGATAAAGAAATGACGGGTCGTTCATCAACCCATCCCACATTTTGCTGAGAGCCTGGAACTATTGCTCAGAGCCTGGAGCTATTTAAGAAATTTGGGAATTTTGGCAGTGATCAGCAAATTTCAGACTTTGGTATTCTTCTAGTGCTGTGTGCTCAAATGGAGAGAGCTCCCAGGGAACTGAGGCATAGCAAGCCACACGTCTACCATGGAGACATCTCCATTTGACTTGTCACCTGAGAGTCCATTGACAATCAGTGGAGAGAGAATAATTCTTACACTGTGATGCATCTGTCTTATTTAGGTGTATATACTAGGATTAGGCAAATCCTTCCCCAGAAGTTCCTGTGTCTCTCCACTGTCCAAGGAGGGAGCCTAGACAGCTTGCTTACATGTAGCCATCAGCATTTAACCCTTTGAATTTTATCCACAGCTGCATGTTTGTGTCTGTCTGTGCCTGTAGGTGTGTGTTTGTAGCATGGAGAAGAAAAGGTCCGGGTGGACATTGCTGCTGAGTGCTCCAAGATAACAAAATCAAGTCATTGCATAAGTATTCCTGAAGCAAGGGCAGCTCGATGCATTCTTCATAGGCCTGCTGATGTTTCACATCTTCCTGAGCAAACCCCATTATTCTATGACTGTTTATTTTCATATTTCTCCTTATCGCAGTAGGGTACAGTCTACCCATAACTCTTAATTTGGTACGGTTATATGGAGGACAGGGTAACACTCACCAGCTAAGGAGAGTGGGAATGATGGTCTGACAAGCAGCAGGAACAGATAAATGTGATCGAATTTGTCCTCTGACTGGACTCAACTTAGGTAACCAGGACAAATATGTCCAGCAACAGTTTGTCACTCCTTTAAGTGGGCTGTACAGATTTTCTTCCAACCAAGGGCAGTGAGAGCAGAGCAGTTTCCTCAGAAAGCCTAGTTGCTGGAAAAGCCAGCTTGTGATTCAGCTTGGAGAACTCCATTAGCAAGCTGAGAAGGTAGACTAATTAGATAGATTTCAGGCCTGTGTGGGCTCAGCATTTGCTTTGCTGCTGCTGCACGTGTCCCTCAGGACTCCCAAATATGGAAAAGAGCTAACTTTGACAAATCAAGAGCAGAAGCCCTGTCCAGTTTGCAATACTCCTTCATTCTGCTTCCAGCATGCAAAACATCAGCTCTAGTCTTCAGGTGAAATAGAATTTTTTCCCTCTACGGAAACTACCTTTTTCTGCTGTCCCTGGGAAGCAGTGAAGATGATCTTCATTGTGTTCTGGAAAGAGAAAATCCCAGACAAAACAAGGTTGGTCTCTTGAAAGGAGTCTGTTTGTCAGTTTGGTATGGAAGTGTGTATGTTTTTGTGGATTTCAGCCATTCTGGAGAACAACCACACTTTAAAGACACCCAAGAGACTAATTAAGGGGAAATGCACAGACTTAATCTTCTTGCAGACTTTATTCACATTTCCATTTTCTACTCCACCAGACACGTATGTGGATGACTGTGACCAGCAAAATGTGTGCTGTGTCCTGTTTCAATGGGCACTATTATTGTCTACGTGGGCTTAGCATGAGCTGTTGTTTCGGGTCTCCTTAGTCTGGGCAAGCGCTTCAGACCCATTGTCCTGCATCTTGGATGCATATTTTATCGTGCAAGCTATTGGGTAAAGGGTTGCTTCCTTTTCCCTCTTTAATAAATAGTTATTCATTTTTTTCCCTTCCTTTCAGCAGGCTAAAATGAAATGTTGCTTTTTTTTCTTTACAGAACACTTGAACCATGTTCATTGTTTGTTTTAGTATCATTTTGATAAGGGGAGGAAAAACCCAACAAAAATACATGAATTTCAGTTTGATCCCAATTGACAGATATATTCCTTTATTGACGACCAGCCGGCATAACAAGGGTAAAGTTGTTTACTATCGGCTTTTCTCCTAACTTCTACTCCTGCACAGCTGCAACCTTCTCGCAGTTTTTTACATTATTTCCTGTGCCTTCTGAACACTTTTGCTCTGTATTTTGAATCCAGTTTTCTTTGGTTATACCCTTAGATTGATAGGACATACTTTTAAATGATCCGCATTCTTTCAAATAAAGTTCTCATGAAGACTTTTTATGGTTATTTTTATTATGTACTTTCATGGCACCAGGCTATCAATAACGATAAGGAAGCAAAGGCGCCCAATATTTATAAGACTATTGCAGACTACCAGGTATCCTCAGGTGGTTATATGCTCAGCAAAGAGACTTATTTGGGGGTGAATAGTAGTTTCCTAATATATCTATGTGGATGGATGGATCATTTGTAAATTCTACCGGTCTTCCCACAAGAAAGAAAAGTAGACTTTCCAACAAGAAATGAATGTTTGATTTTTACAATGTTCCCTTGATGTAGTGATGTATTTTGTTCTTCCTGTGACAACTGTATTAATTTCATGCAATGTTCAGGCAAACAGGCGGGCAGGCAGCATTCAGTGCTGGCCTGCAGCACCACATGCTTCTCTGCTCCTGCCAGCTCTGGGAGATCATGTACCAGTGGATATGGAGGAAAAAGGAGGTCATCTTGGAGAGGGATGAGAAGAATTGCAATAAAATTTGCCTCTTTTCTTTGGCTAAAGTAATGAGATCTTCTATGGCAATGGAGTGGGAATGGAAGGACTGGCTTTGAAGATGGAACTAGAGGCAGTGAAAAGGTACAAAAGCCTGCAATGATCCTGTAATGATCAGCAAATCAGGAAAAATGTTAATGTAGATGAGGAAAGATTAAACTGATGATGGCTGAAGCATGTTTGATCAGAAGACTGGCACAGAAAGAGACCTGGAGGGGATAGGCATCGGGGTATCTGTGTGCATGCACATGTTTGTGTGTTGGCATGTGTGTACAGACACCTGGTTAAGCAGCAAATTGTTACAACAGGGATTTTGAGGTAGGAATTGATAATTTAATTTCTTATGCTTTTTAATTTTATTGGGGGGTGGGGTGGGAATAAGCATATCATGCAACTGGAACTCTAATCACAGGGTTTTCTGTGATCTGAAATTAAATTATTAGAGCCCTGTCTGTATAACAAAATGGTCAGATCTAGACAGGGAAAGCCCCAATTTTGAGAAACTGAGTCAAATTAAAAGAAAGAATGGAATAAGGGTCTTGCACTTTTTAGCAGTACTATCTTGTCCACCTGCAAGCTTGGAGTGCTATTTTTATTTTTTCTTTGAACCTTTTCAAAAAATTATGAAAGTTCCTATTGAGACAGAAAAGATAAGCATAAGTTAAAAGAAATAATTACAGAAGTGCAAAGCATTTTTCCCATTTACGCCTCTCCATAAATTCATCAGTGCAAATCCATTTGTAAGAATTAACGATGGTGTGCATGGATGGGTGTTTTCAGTACCAGATATCAGATTATATCAGAGGGTGAAGCTAAGACTTCCTGGTTGTTTTGGAATGCTGTAAGGCCCAATTCTGAGCCTACTTGAACCTAACCTCTTCAGCTATCTTGTGTAATGTGGGAGTGAGTACTGTCCTCACTCTGAGACTATTTCAGGATGAAATCTCATTCCTCTAGCCAAACTGTTTGGGCCCCTGACGAGTTTTGGTCATCATTGTGAAGGTGAAAGAACAGTTAGTGTCAAATTTCCAGCTACCAGAATGCCTGGAGGGATAAGCAGTGATGAAGTTGTCTAGAGCTGTATCTTATACTTATAGAAAACACTTCAGAAAGGAGGAGAATCTCTGATCTTCTCACCGAAGAGGTGGAGGAAGGAGACCTCAGGTGAGAGCAGGTAACTTTAAGAGTGATGGGCAGTTTCCCAGGGCATGTCTTCATTGACTGTCATGGTTGCTTAGTCTGTGTTGTGGTTCAGGGAGCCCTCACAGAGTGGTGAAAGTAAATGGTACAAGGGTGGAAGGAGAGGGCTGGAAGGACCTGTATGTGGCTTGGTGGTAGATCTACAGGGGAGTCTTGTATCTTGTCTAGAGGAAGAATGCTTTGGCCTCGGAGTACTGAGGGATTCATGCAGCACATGAAGTACTGGGCCAAGAGCTATAAAGGGCCAGGAGCTTTCAAACCCAACATTTCCCTACCAACTTCCCAGGAGTGGAGGCCCAGGCCATTTTCAGTCTCAGGCACTCTGAGTGCAGGAGCAGGGCTACATTTATCTCATACACCACACAGGCTTGGCTCTTTGACCTTTGGGGAAGCAGCCATGAGCTGGTAGGGATGGGGACAAGGACATTCTCAGTGCACTGTACTTTGCCATGCCGCCATGGAGTAATTGGATGCTGCGATGAGTCAGTGTATAGCAGCAGCGCTACTGATCGGGGTGGCTGTTCGTGAGAGTATTTTCAAAGCAGACACTGGCCCAGAATTAACTCCATCTGTTTCAGGAGCAGGGAGTGTGCCGCCTGTGTTGTATAATGCCAGAGATTTCACACCGAGCTGAGCAGTCCTGGTTCACTTTCCAGCAAACTCTGCCTTCCACAAGTCATTGCAGGACAGCTGTCCCAGAGAAAGCAGTCTGCTGTGTGCTGGACAGACACATGGACCTGTCCAGGCTGACAGACGGTTTTCTTGAACAAACCCTCCAATCTCTCTGTAGCTCCAAACCATATTCGACATACCAATTGTGGTAACTTTAAAGGGACAGTAAACAATCCAGCCTGCTGTTCTTCAGCATTGCCAGACCCTGTCTGTCTCTACAACCAGCAGAGAAATGTAAGAATTGTCTTCAAACCACCCACTGTATACATGTGCTGAATACATGCTTCACGACTCTTTCTCTCCATTGACTGTACAGGGAGCCAAAGTCTGGTATTCCTGGGTAACAGGCCATATGAACGGGTCATCACTGTCATCGAACTGGATGTTAGGTGTTTAACTGTGGCTCAGGCACCACAGTTGTTGGGCTGATATCCTACAGTTGCTCCGCCACCCTCTAAGATCGTGCAGAGATGCCGTAGATGATAAGATGGACTTACATCATGGACCATAAGATGCCATAAGTCCATAAGATGATCTCATTTTAGTAAATGAAGTACCATCAATGGTGTACCTGGTGAGATCCATGACTTAACTTCCCTGGCTGCATTGTCACTGTTTACCAAACAAGGTGTGTGAAACAATGCTCAGTTCTTGGTCATCATTTTCCACCTTCCTCTATTTTTTCCCTCTGCTGGGCATCCTGCTAGAACACAGGGATGTGTGGTGACATACGCTACAGAAGAGACCCCTGCTCTTGCCCAGTAGCTTTTAAATATTCCTGATGTCATCTGCTGACAAGCTTCAGCATTTTCCTATGGGTTACCACAGCTCTGAGTTACATGACTTTCAAGTGGAGAGGTGCTACACTGTTGTGGGACAGCTGTGAGTTATCTTGCAGAGTATTGGTGATCTGTGAACCATAGGTTCGAAGCCACGGCTCTATACTAACCCGAAGCACATCATCCACAAGCATTATAAACAAGTAGTGGGTGAACCAGAATGTTCCTATACAGGCTACCTCATTTCTGATTTGTCTTCATCTCGGTACCAGTATGTTGCCTGGAGCCACAGCCTTTACCTCAAATTCAACCATGATGGACTACAGAAAGAGGTACAGCAGGTTTCTGTAAGGCACAAGGCTGAAATTTTTGTAGTCGGTGGCATCAGCAGAGGAAAAGAGACATATTTCACATGCCCTAGCCAGATCTTGTCAGGCTTAAAGAGGGAATATGGAACTGCTGATCTGACACAACACAGTGGTCCTAAGTCTGTTGATGCTGCACTTATGAAAGGGTTTTAATTCTGCTGTTGCTGGACAAGCCCATTCTAGCAGCACATGCTAAAGTGCAATGCAGCATGTGGTTACAGTTAATAATAATTAATCAAAACAGAAAAAATATCCTGTGTACCACAGGGAAGTGTCTGGGAAATTTTCTGTATCTGTAAGGCAGCTAATGTGTTTAGAGAAAATAAGTTAAATGGAAGTATCACCCTGTAGTAGGTTTAATAATCAGCTAATATGTCTGTGAAACAGAATCATGCATTTAGAAATGGAAACACTCTGGATATTCAAGTCTAACCCAAAACTGCCTGATTTATTCAATTTTGAGTTGATTTAATAAAAGGTGGCAAGTCAATCCATCCTGTTCTATTCTGTTAATATTTTATACACAAAGGCACAGATATAGAGGAGCAAGAATTGGGTTGGAACTGGTTGGTGGGCTCATCGTTGAGATGGGAGCTGGACCTACATAGTCTGAGTTTCCATTGGGGTCCAGAACACTGCAGTCTGTGCTGAAAAAATTTGTACCTGTAACAGTAGAGCATTGATCCTTCAGTCATTCTAGGAAAACAAGACACTCAGGAAGTGAGAGATGAGATGCAAGTGAGGCAGCCTACACTGCCAGGGTAGGGTAACCACCCAGCTGCTCCAATCACATTCATAGCTGTATCTTTTGTTAAAAGGGGAACCATGATTTAATTATATTTTTTCTATTTCTCTTTTGTTGATACTCATAACAACTTTAGAGGTGGTCGATGCCCCATCCCTGGAAACATTCAAGGTCAGGTTGGACGGGGCTCTGAGCAACCTGATCAAGTTGAAGATGTCCCTGCTCACTGCAGGGTGGTTGGACTAAATGACCTCTAAAAGTCCCTTCTAACCCAAACTATTCTAAGATTCTACGGTTATACGATAACTTTTTCTTTTACCCATTCCTTCTTCATCTTCCTCCCCCCACATCGCTCATAGCATTTTTTGGAAGGAGTTAGACAATGAGTGAAGGCTTTGTGAGCTTCATGCATGCAGAGCTTTCCAGACTGCTGCTTTTGCCATCCACACCCTGGAGATTAGATGCAAGATGGATCTTCCTTTCTCTGACTTGTTTGACAAACTTAATGTGCAGCTACATAAATTATTTTCCCTGCAGGCAGTGGAAACATTGTGCTGTGTCTCCGCTGGTGACATGGGCATATTTACATAGGGTATTTCTTACCAGACTGCATTTTAGGGGACTCTGCTATCAAGTACCTCTGTATCCTCCCATGTTGGATGCTGCATGGGATCTGAAGCATACTGTGCACACATGCGTGGCACAGTGTGTGATACACAGCACTATCTGTAGTGTGTGCAGTGAACATTAATATTACAAAATCCATGTGATCTGGATCACCTCAATCTAGATTACAAATAGAGGATGAGTGCATGACACAAGGCACACGCTCATAAAATACACTGTATAGAAGCTCCACAAAACACACAGCACACTCAAGATTGCATAATACAGAAGACGCAATACAAGCATGACATTGATAGAGCAATATCTCACCAGTTATCACAAGGACAACGTGCACCTCATTTCTGCATCTCGTGATCGGCATGTAAACCTATGCATATGTGGTCCACAGATGCACACCAACATCCTGTCTTCAAACACATCCATGCACAAGTGACTGAACAGAAATGTGACTTGTCATAAATATGACACTGTTTGCATACACATAAATGTACCATGTGCTTCATTACATGATGGGAGAGACACATTACACGTGTACATCAAACGTCCATAATGCGTGTCTCACGCAGTCATACAGCATGTACATTTAGAAAGCTATACCAATAACATATTTTTACGGCAGGTGCATGAACAGATGCCCAGTACATATGGATATATATCACAAGCACAACACACATACAGAATGGGAACGTTAGGCTGGGCATAAGGAAAGCGCTGGCTCTTTTCCCCTATCTGCAGAGGAAGTGCCTTCTTGGCATCAGCTTGGTTCTCTTATATTAGTTTTCTGGGAAAGGCCATGCATTACAGATGTTGGCTCATGTTGTATGGCACATTCCTTGCCTTTTCTTAAATAACTCCCCCTAAAAAAATAATTTGTTTGTCTTGGAGGTGGTTTTACGCAGAACCAAAGATTATAAGTGTGAAAGGGAACCCATAAAAATAAATCATAGGGCAAATGACGAATCATGCATTAAAACATACTAGAAGTTGTGGTTTCATTTTAAGAGTATAGGACAACGTGCACATGCCAGTGCTTCCAGTATGACCAGAGTGACTGACTTGTCCAAAGAATCATGTTGCTTTGCTTGTCTCTTCTGGTACCCAGTACTTTCCTTTAAGCATAAAAGAACTGGCTTCCTCTGTTGGTGCCGAATACCTATTTGAAAAGAGTCTAATCACATACCGTAGTGGTGAACTTGGGCTCCTAGCCCCTTCTCTCCATTGACTACATAGGGAACCAGTGTCAGCCAGCTCTGGCTAAGAGTTGACTTGAGTCTTCCATTATTTTCTCAAGAGAAAGTAGAGTGAGAGATATTCAAATCTCTCCTAGATGCCACACTAAAATCTAGACATCCCCAAACACTTATACTGATTTATTCCAGGGTGCATTTTTAAACTTATGTGTTTAGATCTGCCCAGCATTTTATGTGGAGGTTGTTATATCTATTTAATCATAGCTCTACGTCTGTTTAGTTGCTCTTGTATGATCCAGAGTACTAGTTTAACTAAAAAAAAACAACAACAACAACAAAAAAAGTAGTTTTAAACTGAAATAAAAGTCAACAAACAAAATGCTCTGGTTTAACTATGCTAGTTTAATTCAGATTCATATAACTCTCATGTGTAGACAAATCCAAAGTACTAAAACTTACCTTCTTTTGCAGATGCATAAGGTGGGCTCATTGGTGTTTTTGCATGAGCATTACATCACTGAACTCAAATAAATTACTTATGTCACTAAAGTTTTGTCCCATTTTGTGTAAACTCTAGTGATGAATGTCACATTTCTACCATGTTGTAAGAGGACAAACCAATGAAAATTGAGGTTTGAGATTCAGTGCATAGAAGAACACAGCTTTCCTTTGGTTTTACTGTTATATTTTTACTAAACAGAATGAATAAATGGCAAGTAAAGGAAGTTTGTTCTAGGATGGGGGTTGGGATCACTTCTGCAAACAACATTTGCAAAAGCAGTCCTTCGGGCTTTATATCTCGTCACCAACACCTAGAGTATATCAGCATTTTGGAGTTAGCTGTAACACGTGCCTTGGAGAATAAACACAAGGTTACAGCTAAACCGGGGATCTATATGTAACTCCAATGAAGGAACTCACGAGCTGTAACTTGTCAGGTATTTTCTCTAATGAAGGTTGATCTCTGAGAAGTTAGCACCAGGGGGGTCTGCAGACCAGATGCTCCAGCACATAGTCCAGGGTTGGGAGTTTTAACTCTGTAGTCCACCCGGTATCAGCTCTGTGCTTCCCTTTGTGGCACAGACGTGCTGGGTGAAGTTCTCCCCAGCCTTCCACCACTGTGGATCTGCAGTTGTCCCCGGCCAGGTCTTGACTGCACTTGACTAATGATTTGCTGACGTAGGTCTGGCCACTTCTCCACATCTGATCTCCATTCTAGCTTTGTGGTCAGCTTAAGTTCAGATCAAATCAATTGTATTGGAAACTGGCTCCCATGAGCAAGATAATTTTTTTTTTCTCCTAGAGATCATTAAGGGATAGCTTTTTGTGGGGGAAGGGCTGTTTAATAATCAGTGAGCTCTGGAAATCAGCAATAGGTAGAAAACAGTTAAAAGCTCTCTCCCATGGGAGAAGGAAGTCTTCAGCTTTACTTAGCATAGAAAAAATACACCACAAAATCAAAAATACAAAAAAACCCTACTGTCAATGAAACAGACATGGCCCAATTTCCCAATGTGCTGAGCGACCTTGGTGGAAAAGCAGAAAATCGGGTCAATAGTTAATTTGTATCCTTGGACCTCACTACCTGTGACCTCCACATTGACCTCCTGGTCTTCAGGCCTTGCTATTATTGTCTTGAGCTGTTTACCCTCATCTGATGCTCATCTTTCTTCTTTCCCCTCTGCCTGCAGTGTCCCTTCTTCCCTTCCTCATTGTGCCACTGTTCCTGGCTCTGGTACCTAAAGGTTACCTGTATAACCCACATATGACTTGGCACAAGCAATCCACTAAGCTTGGTCCTCTTGAGTTCTGGGGTGGGATCAGCTGCACAGAAATGGATCCAGCAGAAGCTGGTTTCCAGACGTCTTTTATAAGTAGCATGTTGTAAGGGCCCATTCCTTGTCTCTCCAGCTGGCTTTGAGCAATTCCTTTCATTTGTACACTCATTTCTCTAAGTTAAGCTCTTTCTTGCTGGCCCGATGGCAGCTTAGTTCCTCCTGATCTCTGTGACTTTAGGTTTTTTCTTTTTCAAGCAGACAAGACATTTTCTGGCTAAATGCTAAAGCACTTGTTGCTTGCTATATAGTGTAATTGCCTTTATAACCCAGGCAGTTACCCATTACAATATTAGCAAACTATAAAAGTAATCAATGATGAATAACTGATATGCAGCTAACAGGGAATCAGTTAATCATGTAATAAATTAACTAATGCCTAGGACTCTTGCAGTTCTTGATGAGTTTGCCTCTGTGTTGAGACAGACCAATTCATGCCACCAAGGGGATTCCTATGGGGCATGAAACTGTATAATATATCAGGATCAGGATTATGAACCGTTAGGTGCTCTCCACTTCATCGACTTCCTCTGCTGCCTTAGGAGCCATTGGTGCACCCATATTTGTCTTCCAGACTTCGTTATTTAACCAGCAGATATGGATCAGGTGGACGGTGGGTTAAGGTCTAGGTATTAAAATGAACAAATCCATATCAATTAATTAAAAGAAGACCTAGGACTTTCTCTGGCAAGCAGTTCTCCTTCACTTAACTGAATTTGAACTGAAATCTCTGCCAGCTTATTTTTACAAAGTTCTGTGAATATCTAGGCAGCATTTGCCCTCCTTGGAAAATTGCATTTTTTCATATTTGTTATGCTTTTCCAGAAGTCCTCCAAAGGTTTGTTCAGGAGTAAGAGCTGGGTCCAGATGAACATGCTGAATAGATAAGGTTATACCAGGCAGCTGGGGTCCTCTGCTTCTGACCCCACTGTCACCACCTAGTACATGGAAATTGCAGTTCTTTTGCATTCAGAGGCAACTGGGAGAGTGTTCAGGAGGATATTAATCTACAAAACATACAGGCTTCTATGTTATGTTGCCTGCCCACAGTCTCCATTCTCTATCGGCTGCACAGCCTCCCATTATGCAAATGAAGGAAGCTTGCTTAAGGTTTATGTCTTAATTTAATAAATATAATTTAATAAATCTTAATGTAATACATTTCTAGTGAATGAAAGGATAGCTCACTGCATAAAATAGCATCAGCTGTCAGCCAGCCTGTTTGTTCATGAGGATCTCAGACTGCTTGAGGGATTGTTTTTTTTAAGAAGACAGGCATTTCTTTGCCAAATCAGATCTGTTGCCCAGCTATGCCTGCGTCTTGCTTTTGATCATGGCCAGAAGTAAAAACTAACTGACCTGTCACTAAAAATGGAGCCAGGATAAGGACGAGATGGCCGTAGCGCCGTGCAAGCAAGTGCAATGCGACACTAGATATGGTTTTCTGGTTGGGACTGCAGTGTCACATCTTGATCTCCCCCCTCCATCCCTACAGGACAGAATTCATTTCAGTTATTTTTCCCCTGCTTGTCAGTAAAAGCGGAAGCGAGTGGGCGTTACATTTACCCACTTCTGGAGTATTAATTTCCTAGTGCATCCCACTAAGATTTGGATGGTCAATACACCAGAGAAAGGTGTTTGAAAGGAGCTCGTTTTTGGACATGAGTTGAGAGAGCTTAGCCTGGTGACTGCTATTTCCCAAGAAGACTCAAAGTATCTGATGAGACTTCAGTACTTCAAGGTGAGAGCGGACTGTCGTAATCAACTAATCGCTTTGTCTGATTTCCTGAAAAAAAGAGCACAAATTAAACCAGGGACTTCACTGAATTAACTCCTCTTTGAAACAGAGCAAAGGGTAAGAGACTCTCAGATCTTTTTAATGACAGCAAAGTGTGTCTCCACTGGGGTGACACATTAAGCTGTCCGTTCTGGGCTACAAAACACCTACCTGAGCGCTGAAGGCCAGCTCAGTTCTTGTCTTGATAGCCAGCTCTTAGAGTGAGGTTTAAACTCTGAATTCAAAGGCATTCTGGAGAGGATGGCCAGCATTTAAGAGACCATGACATCTTGCATCAAGGAACCCTAAAGGAGTTTTAAGGTTTCTGCAGAGGGGGCTTTACTGAGACCACCATACATCATGGCTGTTCAGACATGGATTTGGCCTGTGAATAGTAAAACAGAGTCCCCATGCCGATAATTAGAAAAAGTTCTAAAAATGGTAAAATATACCACCCATAAGTAAAGTTTCCATAGCAAATAACTAGGATATAACCTTCAACTGAAGCAGGAAATCAAAATGGAAACTGAACTATTGAAACTTTGGCAAAAGCAATAAGGAAAGAAGCAATTAATTGGACTCTCATTATTTGGACTCCATTCCTGCAAGGATGACTATTCTGACTTGCCTGCAGCAGCAATGGTCATAACCTCACTCAGAAGGAGGGGAGAGCTGACTTTTAAGTAAAACATTTTTTTCCCATTTTTTGTTTCTTTTTCTTTTTTCTTCTTGCTTCATCATCATTAAAAAAAAACCCAACAAACAACCACCCTGCCCTTATAATGAATCATGGGGTCAGATGTTCAGCCATTTAAAAAATACATACAGGAAAGCACACGTATGTGCTGAGAAGGCAGTTGCTGGGTGATGAGTTACATATGCAAGGAACCAGCATACATATGCAAAAGGAGAATGCAAAGCCAGTCCCTATAAGGCACCAACAAAGACATGTATTTTTGGTCACAGACACAATTGTACTTTTTTGACATCATTCAAACATTTTCATTAATACATCCATCTTCCTATTAATATCAACATTTTATTTATACACAAAAATTAACTGTTGTTGTTTGGGGAAGACAATGGAACCAACTTTATGTCAGTTTTTACTCTTTTTCTCTATTTCTCCAGTAAGAAAAAAGTATGCATCTCTGTGTATAGAGTTGTTAAAGCAAAAAAAAAAAAAAAAAAAAAGAAATGAGATTTTTTTTTCCTATCTTCCAAAAGAAACAAAATCCATCTTTGTTTTTTTTTTTAAAGCCAAACAAAGGAGCTTTTTTTTTTTTTTAAATAAAACCTCCCTCTGTGTGGAAAAAATTTTTTTCCACCTAAAACCATGGAAAAAAGATCATTGTTTGTCCCTGGCACTTACACATGAGCATCATTATTCATCTTGCTGGAGCAAAAGGTTTATCTCTGAGAGCCAACAGTAAAAGTCAACTGTTGTTGCCAGTGGATGTAGCCACAGGTAGGATGTAGGAAGCACAGAGCTGCCCTACACCCCAGGAAGGTACCCTGAATCCGTACTGTGAAGGAGATGTTCAAGATATCACCTTGGTACACAACCACCACCTTGTGTCTGCCACAAAGGAAACTCTTTGATGAAAGAGGTGTGTATAAATGTGTACCACTTAACACCAAGCGTGGACACACGTTTGCACCTACCCTTGCTCATGCTGTGTGCGCTGTATCACTAACGCCACTGCATCCCCACTCTAACCATAAGTGGGAATTTCTGCACATGTTTTATTGGTGTAATGAGAGTTAGATGTGCCTTCCTTGGCCATATCTGAAAGATAATTTTATTTCCCCCCATCTCGTTCAGTGGGGTGAGAGATGGGCATTCAAAGCAACCAAGGGAAATGACTGCACATCCCACCTTCCCACCGAGGTGAGCACCTGCTCTTCCTTTCCTCAAACACAGAGCAAAAGACCCATTATTCTGCCTGCTGTTCCCTTGCTAGGTATTAAGGCTATTAGAAAGATAAAAGAGAAAATTGCTCTCACTCCTGAGCTTGAGTGTGTGGGAGGAGTGTTTGAGAGCTCAAATTTCTGGTCCAAAGCTCTTTTCAACAATCTAGCAAACCCTTTACCTGTTTCCTGCAGGTGCCTACAGTAAAACTTTCAAGGCAAGCATGGGAAAGAAGTGCTTAGCTAATAATAGCATCTTGGAAGGGCACTGAGCACAGAAATCCACTCTGCTTCTCTGGAAACCAGACCATGGCAATAGGGACCATCTGTGAAAGAGCAGTGCTATCCTCCCTTGCAATCACTGAAATGCTGCAAATTCTTGGAAAAATCCTCCTTGTGTATCAGGCTAAAGTGTTGTAAGAGGACACGGCAAGGCTGTGGGCGGGTGTAAAGCACAGAGACTTCCAACAGCTGGCAGTCCTGCTCCCACCTACAGGCAGAAAAGGGCAGAATAGTTGTTTTTCAAAAAACATCAGTTCCACCAGGGATTCCGTCACACCTAGAAGACACCTTGGTCCTGTGGTCCGGCTTGTCTCCAGTGGGGTCTTATTGACACAGGATTGGGTCTTCCCTGTCCTCCAGGGTCCTGATTCACTCAGAGAGGGTATGCACAGGTTCCTGCTCCAAGTGGAGACAAAGCTGGTCAAACATCTTATGCCTGATAGCAGCAGAAAAATAAGCTGGCCTTCTGAGGTTACAGTTTCTGGAAACTGCATCCACCAAGGGGTCAACTGTGTGTCATAGATGCAGATTGAATAGGGGAAGACACAGCATGAATAGATGGACTGTGAGGGGGAAGCTATCACTTCTAATAGCTCCTGAGGGTTTAGCACTAGAAAAAATTGCCAGAGCTCCAGCAAGGAGCTGTTATCACCTCCAGCAGAAAGGTCTGGCTCATCCGTTGCTGACTTTGTGTCTCTGGTAGCATCTCCTTCTATTCATCTGGGTGCTCATAATGTATCAGGGAGAAAAAAAGAACTATCTTTGCAAGAACTATCTCTGTTGACTGCCAAGGAAGCTCTTTTTCTTCACTGGCAATGGACAGTGCTTTGTTTTCTCCATCTGAGTCTGATTTTGGCTGACTCCCTCAGGTTTGGATGCAGCTACTGGGTCCAGGCTGGAGGAAGTCTCTGGGCTGTATCCTTTTCCCAAACTCACCATCTCTCACCTCTCTCTTTTTCCAACTGCTCTATACACTTCTCCTGGATCTTTCCCCTAACGGGCAGTCAAAGGTGGGGGTTACCATTTACTTGCAAAGGCTGCTCCTTTGTACCCTGACTGATATATTAACCAGAGAGGAACGAGAGCAAGGGAGAACAACTTTGATGTATAAGACTGTGGTGCCTCTGTTCCTAGGTGCTTTTGGATAGCTTGCTGAAGACAATTTTTTACCTGTCTCTTATGCTTGGCGTTGTGAGACTTGGTTGAGGTTTGCGAGGGAAGATGTAGAAAATCCCTAGCATAAGCCCTTGGCAGTTATGCATCAGAAAAAGAGACAAACCCCAGGCTTTTATTTGAATTAGACTTTTCTCAGGGCGGGGGGGGGGTGGGTGGGAAATCTGCATAAATCCCCAGGGTTTGGCTCAGTAATAATGAAAGGGGTAGATTCTCAAAGGGCTCAGTCCCATATCCCATGTGGTGTAGAACAGTGCCCAGGGAAAGAGTCTGGGGCTGACAAGAGCGGAGTGTGATGCTTGTTTCTATCTCAGACAGCCTGTGTGATCATGGCTTTTTGCTGTGGGCTGGATCATTTAAGCTTTTTCTTCCTTCTGATGTCAGTGGTAGCAACCCTCTATGTCCCTTTGTGGATCTGGACGTGAAGGTGACTTAAATACTTGTCAGATTAGGCTTGATTGAACTATGGTGGCCTCTCCCAGAGTGCCTGAAGTTTGGCATTTGGCAGGGCTTGGATTCCTTCTGAAAAAAAGGTTTATCCATCACGGCACAGAAGCCAAGTACCTTTTGGATTTGGCACCTGTGCTCAGTGGTGACCATCAGTACCCAGCTGTACTTGAGGATAAGTCTTCCTGTTGGCGTCTTGTCCCTAAACTTGGATACCCACATGTCTCTGCCCCACCGTCTGTTGGGGAGAGAGTTGTGACTCTGCAGTGAATAGCACTGGGCACAGGGGAGCTGCCTGGCTTTTTTGCAGTGAAAGATGCCAATTTAGACCTGCCACGACTTCTGCCCTGCTTTTGACTTGGTCAACTCCCTCTGGCCAGTGTGGCAGAGCTGGAGGAAGCGGAACGTAGAAGGACTGACCCAGGCCATCAGCAATTTTGACGATCTGAAACCTAAGAAATCCTCTTTCTTGGCAGGAGTGCTGGCTACAGCAGAGGGGTGTCTTGTCCCTGCCTTTGAGAGCTTGAAGATGCCTTCCCTACTCACTGTACCTCCAGCACGCAGAGCAGGGACCTGCTCAAACCTCATCTTGCATGCCACCACCATCTGGGTTGCAGCCTCTTCCCTCTTCTGACTTTGAACCTGTCTTGAAAAATGTTGGAGTCTGACCCAAGGGTGGAAAGAAGAAACAGGGCACTGTGCTATTCCTGTGACTCTTCACCGACCCAAACCATTGAGCTCTCTGAAGTAGCACATGTTCAAGTAAGAGTGCCTCTAGTAATAATGGTGATGAATAACCATATATTTAGGTAGGCTTGTTGCAATAGGAATAATGATGCTCTTTGTAGTCTCCTTTCATTCCAGTTGTGAAGAATTAGTTAGCTTTCCAGGATGCAGTTTGATAAATCATTTACCCTGACAAAGAAAACACCGTCAAAGGTTTTCTAGCCACTTTTCCTCACTACCCTAAACATAAAAAAGAAAAGTTCTTTTCAGGAGGTCACTGGTAAATCAAGTTTCAGCCAAAGCTGTTTGTTTAAAACTGACTCCAGTTCCATTCAACTCCCTTTTATGTCCTCAATAATACAAAAGATAACGATGTTGATGAATATTGTCCAGTGAATGCAGGGAGGAACCCGATGGGAAAATGAGTCATTATCTCTCCCTCCCTCCACTTCCAGGTGCAACCTTCTGTCTGTGTCTCTGAGAAGTCCCCAGTGATTTATTGATATGGCAATCTAATTTTGGTAATTAAAATTGATTTTCAGCTTAAGCTTTGTAAATACACTGATCCATAACAAACTTGGGTCATGTTCTTAGGGGGTGGAAAGGGGGAATAAAGGAACGGGGATGCCAGGAAGAGTGGTGTGGATGACAGCCACAGTGCTGGTGGAGGAGAGAGGCAGGATGAGATTATGGGGGCAGGCGGCTAGCGGTCTGCAAGCTGGAGTGGGGTCAGCAGGGCATCCAACAAAAGCCTTGCATGGTGCCTGGAAACTCTGCTGATCCCCGACCCAGTCACCATTGTTGCTGGATGGCAGCGAGGCCGCATTGAACCCGGATTCCAGTGTTATCGGCTCTGGCTGCTCCAAGGGCAGCCAAGAAAAGCAGCTGGAGCTGGGAGCAAAATGTTTCTTGCTACTGAGACATGACATGGAAAAGAAACAGAAGGAGCAACTGGCTTCTTTGGAGAGCTTCGGGGACTGTGATATGAATCCAGCCACTCAGGTCTTCTCCTTAGGCTGCTTTTGATGTAAATCCACAGAAATTTAGTCTGCTGGCTGCAGATGGGGGGCTGAAAGCACAGCATCTGCCTACTGGAGGGCTCTGTGCCTGCTGCCAGCACCCCATCTGCCCACTCCTCGATGCACCCATCTCTCCCAAAACCTCTCCCCTTTCCCTGTGAGTGTGGTTTCTCCCTGTGACAAATTTAGGTGTGGTGCTGAGTCTGGCTGTGCTCACCCTACACATGCACAAAAAGTCCTCTGCTTTGAATGTGTTCTGTGGCAGCATGAGCCAGAGGGCAAAGCCTATCCCTGGGAGATCTGCGCTCCTTTTGGCACTGATTTGGGTGAGATCAAGCACATTTTCCTTCCTGCTTGTACCTCAGTTTCCTCACTTTTTTAGTGGAAGCAGAGTTTTGTTTTCATTCTGCAAGCAGCCTTGAGGATGGCACAGCCTATGCAGCTGGGCTGTCTTGAATTGCACCCCTTTCTGGAGAAGTAATGATCTCCCTGGGCTGTTCTCATCCTCAGGGTTAATAAACTTAGTTCTTGTGAGAGATTTCCACATTGCGAGGGGCTGGGAGCTCTCTGAAATCTGAGCAGAAGGGATCTCCAAGCCTGAATCCCTCCACCTCCTTCTTCCCCAGGCCAAGCACTTAAATAACTCACTTTTGAGGTTGAGAATGAACATGGCAAGCCAGCCCACGCACTGGCTGTTTTCTGCTTCTGAGCCATTTTTCTAAGCCAGCCTGCTTTTATAGCACGACTTCTTCCATTAGCCGATAATCTCACTGTACAGCCTCACCAATTGCTTTTGGGAAATCTAAGTGCATAACATCTATTACATTTCCCTTGCCTACCTTGGCAGTAATACTGTAGCTTCAAAGAACTCCAACAAGTTAGTTAAGCAAAAGACCTCCTGCTTGTAAATCCATGCTGGCTGTCTCCTCTAATCCAATTATGCTTTACAAGGTGCTCCCTCTCTAAATCCTGAAAAATTGTTTCTGATATTTTTACCCACAATTTATGTTAAGCTACTCAGTGTATAATTGCTTGTCTAATCGCATGCTCCTATTTTTGAATAACGGTGTTAGGTTTGACATTTTTGCAGTGCTCCTGTGTCATCTGAGAACTGCTAAAATATTATTACTTAAGACTTCACTCAGTTGCATGCTTCTTGCCTCTAAAGCTGGTGGAGTTCACCTAACTGCACCAAGACTGCATTGATGCTGTGGAAGGTTTTTGTTGTCATTAATGTCCATTTGTCAGCTGAACCCTCTTTTTGGTTAAGAATGGGGGAGAAATAGAGATGAAGTAGTGCAAGTCCTACTCCCAGTAGTAGTCCTGCTTCTAGTATGAATATGAGCACAGGGAGAGATGGGACTTAATTAAGGTATGGGCAGCCTTGAAAAAAGAATGTGGGGTTTTGTTCTAAGGACCTTACTGTCAATAAGGGGGTATAAGGAACAAAGAAGTGGGTCTCTCACACCCCAGAACGTGAGGGTCTTGCCACCAAAGTCTGGGTTTTTTTCGGATTCAGCAGGTCCGAGACATAATACACCTGACCTGGAAAGGTGGGCACAAATTTAGAGGACACTAGCAGGTAATAGGCAATACCAGAGGAGGGAACAGTGTTGGGGGAGGTTTATTTGCTTGTCCTTTTTCTGTTTTCAAAGACAGTAGCAAATTCACATGCAAATGACTCTGTCTCTGATGGTGGGATCAGTTGAGAATATTTTCACACAGTACTGGCAGGGAGTTCTGTTGAGATGTCACATCGTCACATAACCAAGATTTAGTGAATAATCCGTGATGTACAATCTAGCAACACGATGGTTTTGAGCCAGATGAAGAAAAGTGGCATCCTCTCACTTGCAGCCAGGCAACGAAAGGGATGGAATTTAAGCGGGGAGCAACATATGCTTTTGAACCTTAAATAGACTGGTCTTTTAAAACAAAGAGGAAGAGTGGTGATTCCTCATGCTGGAATCCTTCCTAGCCAAATATCACATTTGCAATCTTCAGCCTTTCCTTAAAGTTTAACTGAAAAAAATAAAAGAGCAGAACAGCTTCCTAAGCAAATATCTCCTCTTGAGGCCTAGGATTTTAACCTCTAGAAAAGATTAAACAACGCTTCCCCAAACCAGCCTTCGTGTTGGAGAAACAAATTTAGGATAGCTGGAGCCACTGTTGCGGTTCTTTTTGTGTGGGTTTTTTGCAGTGGGTTTTTTTTGTGAGTTTGTTGGATTTTTGTTTGTTTGTTTTGTGGGGATTTTTTTTTTTTTTGTGTGTCTTTCCCAGCCACATGCAATGCAAAATATGTGGATTATGGCCTCCTGAAAATGAGGTTCATAACTGAAAGCAAGTGACCCCTAACTATGGCACATGGAAGCTCATCTGTAGTGTTACTGGGCAAAAGGCAAGCACTGGTGATGGAAGCCTGCTCTTGCTGGATCCCCAGGCATACATCTTCCACAGATAAATTTCTTCATGCCATTGCTTCCCCTTACCATGTACCAGAGGAGCTTCCCACTGAGATGGGACCATGTCTGGTAGAGGTGTCTGATCCTGCCTATCAAGGCAATTCTATGATGCAAAGTTGCCTGGCAAATCAACAGTTTTCTCTAAAACTTCTAATCCATCTTCAGTGCTGACTTTGTCTTCACTCTCCTCATCTCTCATCCCTCATTGTATCATTTTGCAGATTTAAATCTCCAGGAAGGGATGCTGCTGTTGGTCTGTTCTTTTTTCAGAGGCACAGATGTGGACTGGGTACAGCTTGCCTGGCCCAGCCGCACTGGTCAGACTGAGATGTCTCCAGTCCAGAAATTTTTTTCTGATAAGGGTCAGTGATGAACATGTAGCAGAGAGCTTCAAAAGAGACAGAAAACTGTGATACACTCTCTATTTCCAGTAACCTGTGGCTCAGAACTTCAGGAGGCAGAGATGGACTCCCTGTATTTCACATAAGCTACCCACCTCTGCTGCTTCATTTTCCTTGCCAGTCTGTTTATTCCCTTGACCAACCACATATGCAGGAATTGGTTTATTCTCTTCTTGATGCTGCATATAAACTTGGAACCCCCCCTAGGGGAACTGGAGAGAGGTAAGCATAGAAATTTTCTTTAGCCTCTCAAAGTTGTCAGTAGATAAAATCAGAGCTATTAGGCTGCACAGTGCCTTCAGAGCACCGTTTGATAGACCTACCTCTTTCGTATGATCAAATCTCCTGTCCTTCCCAGCTCTTTCCTGCAGATGAGCTATTATAGCCTGCCTCTGAAACAGCAAGACATTTTTAATGGAAACGAATAGGTCACTTGCCCCACTGGCAACCGTGCCTTATTAGCTTAATGTTTTCTGTTGCACTCTGCCCCTGGAAGAGGGCATTGTCCTCACTTTACAGCAGTGGGATATGACAGAGTGGTGTTTTACAAGCAGGACTGGTTTGCAGAGTGAATGTGGTTAGTGTGTCCCCCAGCCTGAGCTCCCACAGACGAGGTGAGCTCCTACAACACAAGCACCACCATGGAGATTCGAATTTCCAGTTCTGCCAGACAAAGAACTACTGATTGCGGGGACCTGGGGAAAGCAAAGAGGAAAAGGTAAAAATGAAAAACAGTTTGTTAAAGGTGGAATTGCACTCCAACCCCACTCCTTTCCCAGTAGATTGTCTGTGGGTTTTGTCCCGAGCTTATCAACAGCCGGCAGCTAGAGGAGCTAAAGGATGCTCTGGGAATTCAGCTTTGTTTACCAAGCTTGGAACTGCTTGTCTGACTACCAGTAGATGTTGTTTTAATTTCCTTCCCTTTGGTGGCCAGTGTGAAGAGCATCTCTCAATCTCACCTTTTCTTCTCCTTGCCTCCTGAATTCACGAAGGGTGAAAATTAATTGTCCTCAATTACCATTTTTGCCACTGAAAATGTGAAGCTGTCTTGGCTTTCAGTGGTCTGTTATAATAGAGGCAATGATTTCCGAAGCAGGAACAGAATAGCTGGTGCTGCAGATAGATCTCCCAGACTTCTGCTCGTTAATGGGTTATTAACGCTTGTCAACAATATATGTTTATCCAAATGATGATCTACTGAAGTCTGTTCTGTCTCAGACCCTTTATCTTCAGTGCTTTGGGTCTGAGTTCCTGCTCACCTCTGCCCCTGCAACTCTCCCAGATAAACTGCTGCCACAGGTATTTTGAGCATAACACCTGATACTTTAATTCCTTTCTGGGGAAAGGTTTATTTGGAAAAGATTATTCTTTTTGATCCAAAACCAGCTCAGCATTTCTAAGTTCAGGTGCACAACTTGCAAATTACTGGAAGTTTTCTACTCCTTCTCTGATGTGCTGAACCTAATAACAGCTCGTTGCAACCTGTCAGTGCTCGATGAATTGAATTCAGTGAACCAGCATCTCCCCATGGAAGTTTCTTCTGCTGGCACTTTCCCAGCCAGCCCCAACCTCCTGCAGCGCAGTCCTTGCAGGGGACACTGGCAGTGACTCTGCAGGTTCATTGTGGGAAAGAATTTCCCCAGGACAATGAATAAGGTGGTTATTTATTTTTTTGCCCTCAAGCTTTCATTCTAAACAGCATCCATGGAGATGCATTTGCAAGCAAAGGTAGAAAAGAAAAAAAAATTTGGAGCTTAGTTCTTTAACGTCATTTTTAATTAAAAAAATAAATTAACCTAGAAGTTTAGAAGAAGTCTTAACTGCACTTCTTCAGATTATAAACCAGTCTCTAGGTATTAGAGAATACAGTTACCTAATACAAGGCCCTGCCTTTTGTAGGATGCTTGCACGTTTTATGAAACGTCTGGCTCAACTTGACAGCAGCAATAGGAGACAGAGAGGGGTGGATATTAGGTTTTATTAAGTCTGACAATTCCTAAGTAATTAAGGAAGCATTTTATACAAACCAAACTTCTAACTCATGCTTTAATCTCAGTTATTTTGCCAAAATGATTTCTTAGTGAGTCTTTATGCTTAAAAGCACCCCTGTGTGATGATGGGGTAGCTGGTGGCCTTTAGCTCTGCTTTTTGCTATATCCATCTTGTCATTCAAAGAATAAACCTTCTGATAAATGGCAGTGTCAACAAAAAGGTTAATATTTTTAAAAGCTAGATAGATCTTTATTTAGCTGCCATTTTGTGGTAGTCATGCAGTCATATTAGGGGGAATTTGCCAGTTTCTAGGTTGACTAATTGGTCTCCACGCTATCCTTTTCAAGAAGAGCCATGCATCAACTTCTGCTTGACAAACTGCACAAAAAATAAAAAAAAAAAATCACAAACAAAGCCAAGGAAATGGAGAAGCTAATACTAAACTATGACTAAATACTCTGTTGAAATGGAGTTTTACTGAGATCAGACCTATTGCAAGTCATAGAAAAATTAATTCTTCAGATTCTTTTACAAAAGGATTAAGATTTCTGCGCAAAACAGGCATGGTTTTGGAGGGGACTATTGAGTCAATCTAATTTTTCATTAAAAAAACCAATTTTGATGAATTTTAATGGGATACTCTGAACTAAAATTTAGGAATTCAGAAGAGGTCAAATAGTGGAAACTACCAGTGATAGTCTGACTGATACTACAGGGCATTTAAATACAGAGCCCTTTTCTATAACTGCCGATATAAGAATGCTGAAGGTTCTTGTTAGTTGAGGAATTAGTAATGGAAAATTGCAAAATTTGCAATAATGAAAAAAAAAAGCAATAGAAAAAAATGGAAATGGAACATCATTTAAAATGGCAAGGAGATCATGAATTTTTTGGCTTTCATTATCTTCCAGACCTCTTAGTGCAGTAGCTGGAAGATGAGAATCCCTCTTGTGCTGTTCTGCCATTAAAACACTGCACTTTGGGGAGAGCAAACAGTGGAGGATGTGACTTGGTTTTGGTTGTATCGGCTTCTTCTGTGGATGGCCATCAGAGCTAGGGTTTTGGTAGATCAGTCTTCTGTTTGAAGCCTTGTTGACATGTTCCTTTTTGTGTTCCCCTTGGTTTCTTTTATTTATAAATATTACTGTTTTCCAGGACATTTCTCCAATATCTTGGAGCAAATCAGTAGGAGAGGATCAGGGGCTTTTTTGAAGTCGTGCTACTTGGTCTAATCAGAGGGGAATTCCATTAGTTAATCTCAACTTGGTAAATACCTCTTACATCACCAATCAACATTCTCCTCTTTCCCAACATTGCCAGTATCACAGATGTACTAAATCTGTAATGCACTGGAAAAGAGCAGAAAATTCAGATTCATGCACTAATGTCTGAGGGTGCTGGAATGGTCATTTCACTGTGAATTGTCTTAAAAACCTATATTGTCAATAGTTCACAAAAGCTCCAATATAAAACCTCAGGAAAAATATGTGGAAAAGGGGACCCTAACACAGCAGACTAATTGCTGAAACATTCATACATCAGCAAAAAACAAAACACATTTAAAACAACCATAAACTTCATCTCCACTGTCTGTGTGGCTAATCTAGAAGTAGCAATTCGTACTTGTCTTGCAAATATGGCAATTACGGTAGCAGCCCCATTATAGGCCTGGTCGCTGGGTCAGGCAACTTGTCTTCTGAAATCTGTAGCCTGATAGGGAAAATATAGTTTAAAGCTGAGCAAGATGAAAACGATCTGCAATAGTAATAAAGAGAATAATAATAAAGATAATAATAATAATAAGTTTTCACTTCACATAAAGTCTGTGTGCCTAGCTAAGCTCTTTTCAGCATAGGCTGACAATTATCATTGAAACTATTTGGTCACTACTTATAAATTCATAGAATTGAAAGCCAAAAGACACCAGCATGATTTTCTAATGTGATCTGTATAACTCAGGTCACAGAACTCCTCAGGGAGATGTCTGCTCTGAGCCCCCAGCTCAGCAATACTGCATATCTTTTAGGAAAACAAACTGTCTGAGTTAGATGTTTCCAGGGATTCAGTGCATGCCTTTCTAAACATCCACCATTAGCACTAAGCAATACCCCTAGTCCCGGAGCTTCATAACATCCTTGTGAGCTGCAGATATGCTCTAACTGTTGGTGTCCATGTGGGAAAAAAGCATGCTCCAGATTCATCCCACCTCCTTTCTTAAGCAATGGAGAGAAATAGTCCTGGATGGTGTTTATGTCCCTTTCAGAGATGCTTTGGCTGGATGAAGTGAATTGGAGATTAAATAACTTGGGCAGAGATGGGTCTCTGGCCAGGGAGGGACTCGAGCTGTGCTCCTACCTGGCTGGGCTTCCCTCCTCCACAGACTGTTTCTGTCTCCAAAAGTATAAATAAGTTCTCCAAACAGGGAAGGATGTTTGGAGATGATGATTCAGGAGCAACGGCTGAAAGAAGAAATAAAATAAGTACAAAACACTACTTTTCCTTCACCCTCGCCTTGGGACAGATAACTATAAAATCTGTGTATCCTTTGGAGAAGATAGAGGAACAGGAGCATAAGCCCTTGTGTTTTTCTAAAACATGAGCCAAAAAAGGTGATGTTATAACTCATTTGTGTTAAGTTAAGAAATTCAAGCAGGAGATATACAGTTCTCCTCAGGTAAAATCCCAGGCAACTGAAAGGAAACTCTCCTCCTCACCTATTATTTTAGTGAGATCTGAAACTGATCCTCAGCTGTCCTCTGGTTTTATTACATGTTCCTAATTTCCTGCTCTCCATAAATGCTGAGAAAACCACTCTCCCGATTGTGCGGGTGAGGGTTTTTCTCAACGCCTGCTGCTCAGTTAATAAACCAGGGGCAGGGATTGCTGTTTCTGGAAGAGGCAGGGTGTAATCCTCAGGAAGCAGAGATGATATTGTTCCTTCAGGACATACATTATTGCTGCAACGTTGCATGTGTGCGGATAGGTAAGAGACAGAGAGACAGATATCATACATAGGTAAAAGGCGAAGAAAAGCTGTAGTTATAATTTTATGGTTCACCGGTGTGAAATGGAATCCAGTAAATAAAAAAATGATCCCCACAGCCCCTTTCTGTAGGGTATAAATGTGCCAGCACTTGCAAATGCCGTTAGCTGCCTGCCAAGGTTGCACGTGTGCATGCATGGGAGTGTGCACACATGCATCTGCATGCATGAAAGGGAGCGTGGTGTTGGGTAATCAATACCTCCGGTCTCCTCTGCTGACCCTATGGGTGCTATGAGCCTGTTGTGGCTGAAAGCAGGCCAGATCCCATACACAGACCTCAGGAGAGGGGATTTCAGCTACCTCAGCTTCACTCCACTTTGATCAGTCTATACATCAGAGGGTCAATCTTTTCTTAAAGCAAGATACATGTGGCTGCAGCAGTATTTAGAGAGTGGTTGGAATGCTTTAATAAAACTGGTGTCAATTCTCATGCCAATAAAGGCTGACCTTGGGACAGCCGCTTCAGTGTTATGCCTGACTTTCTTCTAATCCCTGATGCTTTTTGTTCCCCATCCCCTTCCTGAATGGCTCTGAGGACTGCACGTGAAGAGTGCTGGCCCTTTGGTGCACATGTTTGCATTTGCTGGAGAAAAGGAAGAGTAAAGAGGAGCAATGAGGAGGTCACTGCTACTGCTACTGAGACAGGGAGGTCAGATGCACTGAGCTCTGCAAGGAGGCTCCAAACTCTTTGAAGCCACAGGCTTCTTTTTGGGATGCGGGTGAGACCTGGATAAAAGGGTCCAGGAAGGTCAGCAGTGTCCTGCCAAGAGGCATGAGTGTGGCTTGAAATGCGTGGTGTGCATGTGAGCCAGCCCTTCTGGGAGGTGCTGGTGCTGCCCTGGGACCGAGGGGGCTTCGCTCTCCCAGCTGCTGGAGGTGACCAGGAGGAGTGAGTCCTTTGAGCTACATGGCATGGCTTGTTTCAGAGGAGCTCCCCAAGGACCTGGCCCTGCTCCTTGCTCTCATTTCTTTCCCCTTGCATTATGTGCCAAATGGGCCTCCCTTCTTCTTTGTGGCCAGAGACAAAAGGGTATTTTGGGGTTGGTATTCTCTTTTTTTTTCTGCATGGAATCGTGTGCACTGTGAAATGCACCTGAGCAAATTCTCCAGTCCAAATCAGATTGCAGGCTTTTGTAAGGGATGCCCACAAGGGAGGCAGGTGTAATAAGACACGTGGAGCCAGCATGGCTTTGATCTTCGAGGTGGAGGGCTCCTTTAAGATGCTTCAGTCGGTTAATCCTGCTCTCTTTCAAGATGCCAGTTTGGGAACCACCTGGATGGAGTTGGCAAAGGCTTTGTGGGGTCCCTTGGGTCTTCATGCTTTAAGCGCAAGCCAGCTGGCAGTGTTCATCTTGCAATCGTCCAACACTGTCACCCCCCGCCAGACCTGGTCGTTGCCCCGTCGGGCAGCGCTCCTGCTCAGCAGCAGCTTTTGTGAGTTTAATGCCTGGCAGCAAGGAGCTGAAATGAGATCTTGCTGTTTCATACACTACCAAAGAGGTACCGGGAAGTGTTGAAGCCCTTAAATCAGGTTTGAATCAGGGACAAAAGTTCTGTTTCTATACAGATCCTCATGCCAGCTGTTTTTCCCCAAGAAATCTGGGAGCCGTGTATGTCTTTCCATAAAAAGAAAGGCGCAGTGGGAGTCTCAGCCTTCTGCTTTGGCTAGAGAAAAATACGAAAGAATTACAGGAGCACAAGGGAAAGAGAGACTGATTGGAGGAATGAAGCACCTTGTGTGCTGCTGCACAAGCTTAGGGATCCATGAAAAGGCCTGAATTCAGAGTTATCACCAGCAGTCAGGAGAAAGGATGACCGATGCATGCTTTTGGATGCCAGCAAAACCAGCCGTATCAATGCTGCTGCACCGCTGCGGTGCCTGCAGTCACAGGGCAACCACAATTTTGGGGGTCATCTCAACCTCAGAAACTATATCTCCTAACAGCCCCACAGGTTTCCAGTGCCCAGATTGATCCTATCTAACTTCAGGCTATTCACCAAGGCATTTTAGACAGGTGTCAAGCTACAACACACAGACACTGGATAGCGCAGGGCCCCTCTGAGGGTGACTTTGCACACCTGAGACCTGAAATGCCCTATATCAAATATCCTAGGGAATATATTAATAATTTAGGTGCATCAGTGAGACCCCTGCTTTAGTGATTCTTGGTGGCTAAAAGGGGTAATATCAAGTAGTGAATTCCCTGGATAAGTCTGAAGCTCCTGATGCTTACTCCTGAATTGGGCCAAATGGTACTTGGGTAGCATATTTTTATGAAAACTAAGACATTTTTCATTCTTTGAGGAATTGAAGTTTTATTGGGTGGATGCCCTGTCCTTACCTTTCCATACAGCACTTGAGTCAACACCACAGCCTGTTCCCATTAAAAAAAAAAAGCTAAAAATATCAAAAGAACATCTCTGAAATGGCTTAATACTTGGCAGCTCTCAAAGAGCCTGAGGGTTTTCCTAGTAGTATTCTCCAGGGATCAATATTCGGCCCAAAGCTATGGCAAATTTTCATGAACGAGCGGGAAGTTGATACTAAATCCTGCGGATAAAATATTCAGTGGTGCAACGATTAGCTCAGCATTAACAGCGATGAGGACAGAGTGGTTGCGTGACTTTGGCTCATTCAAACAAAACAAATGCAAACTTCTCTGTCTTCTAAGAAGGAATGTAAGTCAGGCTGAAAAGTGGGAGACATGTCCTAGAAAGCAATGACTGAAATGGATGAGCAGGTCATTTCTTTACACCCTTGCAAAGGGTTTCTCCTAGAAACAAGCTGATACCATCCTGCATCCTTGGAGGAATGCAAAAGAGTGGGCGAGTAGTAGTTGTGCTCCACAGTCAGCTCTGGAGTCTCCTTTTGTAAAAGAGCACTGAGAGTCAGGAAAGGGAGCACTAAAGACCCACAAAAATATTTGTAGGGAGTGGGAAGGTATGATTTCTTCAAAGGGATTGAAGGAATCTCAGTCTCTTAATTTATCAGAAGGAGTATTGAGGAATGACTTGATTCGCACCTCTGAGCATCTTCACGGGGTGAAAACAACAGGTTTAAACGGCTCTTCAATCTAGAGAAGAAAAACAGAACAAGAATCAGTAGTTGGAAGCCAAAGACAGATGAATTCATGTGAAAAGTAAGGCATGTACAAGCTTTTTACGGTGTGAGTGGTTAACCACTGTAACGAACTGCACGTGAAATGGAGGATTCTCCATTTCTTGGTATCTTCATGTTGAAATGGGAGGTCTTTCTAGGCAATATGCTTTAGCTAAAACTAGATTATTTGGTTCAGTACAAGGGTAGATGGGAGAAATTTAGTGGCCTGTGATGTACAGGAGGTGAGAACAGATGATCTAATGGTCCCTTCTGACTTAAATGCTATGCATTTATATGATCCCTGAATTAAATGTCCTTGAACTTTCATTTTATGGCAAGATGAATGTCTGAGAAAGCTGGGAAAACATGTGTAGTGCTTTCTGCATTAGGTTATGCACTTAATCCACTGAAATATGGGCACTGGGGGCTGGGATGGAGCAACCCTCATTGCACTTAGTAGAAATTCTGCATTTCAAGCCGTCCACGAATTAAAGTGCTGCATAGAGGGAGCTGGGCTTTGCCAGGAGCTTCTTCTCACTTATTCCACACTGAAACAAACAGCAGAGATATCTAAAGGCAAATAGATATGCTCCAAAATAGTTGCCTGCATCTCTGCCTGGTCGTTGTCTTTTTGGCAGCACTAATTACCACCCAAATCTAGAGAATGCACTGAGCTCTCACAGGAGTCAGCTGAGCAGTAAGCTCTGGTTTTCTCTCATTTAATAAACTGAGACATATATTTAAGGGCTCGGGAAGAGCCTGTTTCACATTTTATCCCTGGATCCTGGTTAATCTTGACTGAAACAGTCAGTAACGCTGTTGGTGGTGAGTGCTCTGGAGAGGCAGAGGTATTGTAATAGCCCTGGAAAGTTCCAATTTCGTGTCTCTAGGTTGGGTTAGTGTATGTTTGTTGCAGCTCAGGATCAACTGCAAGCGAAGGTTATCATGGCTCTCCCTGCCTCAGATCTTAAGTTTTTGGTTTGCAGAATAACCAGTGTGACCTCATAACTCTTCAGCTGATGCTATCACTCCAATTGATGCTGCCTGTGGCAGGCTGTGGAGCTCATGTCAGCTGAGATTTGATGGCACTGCATGGAGAATGACTTATAAAAGGAGAGGAGGCAGTGATGAGAGGAGAGAGGTTGAAGGTGGCGTGGGGTATGTGTGAGGGTATCTGGGAACAAAACAAATGCCCCTCTTCATGCCAAGGAGAAGCGTGTCCTCTGGGGAGCTGTGTGAAGCTCAGTACCGCTGTGTGCTCACATCACTAAAAGCAATTGAGTGCACACAGCTTTACGAGTTACCTGCCATTTGCTGAGCCTGTGATAAAGCAGTCTTAATCACAGTTTAAGATGATGTGTTTTCTTTTGCAGCTGAGATGAGCCTGAAGGATATGCACAGTCATGTGCCTCAAGCTGAGAGGTGGCACCCTGTTAAAGGCAGTAGCTTAATAGGTTTTGATGATGTGGTCAGTGCCTGAAAGTCCAGGGAGGAGAGAATGGAGAAGGCTATAAAGAGATGACCTAGGCCATCAGGTAGCCTCTCCTTCTGCCCAACATTTGGCTAGCAAGGGTAAATAAATGGTCAAATGAGAGAAAGGGAACCAGGGTGATCAGAGGTATGAAGTGGTTCCCATGTGGGGTGTAACAGAAGAAGCAGGAACTCCTCAGCTTGGGAAAAGGTGAGCTGGGGTGTATGATTCAGACTGATGAAATTATGAACGGCAGAAGGGATGGACAGGAAGTGACTGTTCACCACCTCTGCAAATACAAGAATTACAGGGCATGAAATTAAACCGTTGAAAATTAAGTCCTGAACAAACCAGAGGGAGTGATTCCTTCAAGCAGTGGGCTCTGGAACTGTGAAACTCCCTGCCAAAGCATGCTGTGGATGCAAAAAGTCAATGTGATTTCAAGGATAAACCGGAAGATTAAAGAAAGGTCTGTTCAAATTACAGAATAGAGACACAAAAGACTCAGAAGTTCCCCTGAATGAAAATAGCCAAAGGCTGGGCAGCTACTAGGGACATATCATATATGTTTACCCTGTTTTTATGCTTTCCTTACTGCCATGAGGCCATGGCTAAAGACAAGGAACTGGGATATGTGGAGTGTTGATCCCAACCAGTTCAGAGGTTTTTATGTGCTATTACAGGGAATTTTAAGTCTGATCACAACTGAAGAAAAGGGCATTTTTCAAACTCTCTGTCTGCCACGATTTCTGTCACTTGTCAGTGTTTGTAGGGGTCGTATAAACTTGCACAAGGGAATTAGATCAACGTGATCATTCTTTTATGAACCACATGGCTCATCAAGTGGTGGAGTTAGAAAACCAAGAGGGAGTGAGAGTGGCTGGGGACAGAGCTGAAGGAAAGATCCTCCAGACACTGGGATGAAGATGTCTTAACCCAGGGAGATGATGAGGGTATAAAGGTGGGATTTGGAGTGATGGTAGAATTAAATCAATGGGAGTTGACAACAAGGAGACACAAGAGGCTACCTGAGAGGGCTGCTGAGGTGAATGAACCTTCAGGAAGATGCTCCTTGATAAGTGAGGATGAGGATGGGAACATCTGGAAAGATAATGGAACAAGGTGTGGACCTGGAAAGTAGCCATCACCATTAGAAACAACTATTAACTTCTCCCTGTGTGCTTTAACTGTTCACACCTCCACCAGTAGTCTTCAAGTGATGCTGGACTTTGAGGAAGCCCACTGTAGTTACAAAAGTTCCATTACAGGTCCCAATTAAATCTATATATAATCTTTATAGAGCCTGGCTAACGATCTATCCCTTGCTCGGCAGGCATGCTTCAGTAACCACACAGGCACCAGCTCTCATTAAGTCTGGGCTGGCCCTGCATCAATTGTGGCATGAAGCTCTCTATTTTGAAGGCTTTTGAAGGCTTTTGAAGGCTTTTGAACACAAACATTTAGCCAAACCTCATTTGTTTTACAGTTTACAGACTGAAACACTTGACCATGGGGTAAAGATTTAGCGATAAACAAGGCAGGGGGGATCTGAAGCTACCTGGACCTGGCACGGAGAAACACAGATTGAATAATATAGGCAGAGAAAGTTGGCCAGAGCTGATGGTTTGCAGGGTGGGTAAGAAGGTGGCTGGTTTCATCAGGCTTGGGTAAAATCACTTGACACTCCTTCCACACCTCCAAGCTGGTAAACTGTGATTTTTACAAGGGACAAGGACTCCTAATAAATTTCCTGCCTTGTATAGAGACCACATCAGCATGCCCATGGGATACACTGTTGCTATCCCAGCTGAGGAAGAGTTTTGCATTCTTGGTAAGGAAAAAACAAGAGTGAATATGGAGGAAAGCTGAATGAGATTCAGTGCTGAAACCTCTGGACACACACTCTTCAATCTCCTGGTTGCCAGCTGTACTCGTAGCAGGATGGCATGTCCCTAGCTTGTCCTCAAGCACTGATGCTTTTGGGAGGAGAGTCATTACGGCGTGGTAGACTTCTTTGAAGAAGGGACAGCACAGGGCGTAGGTTGAGCAGTTGTGAAGGGGGAACCTGGGAAGCCGCCCAGCCTTTGAGAAAAGGACTGAGATAATCTTTGTTATCTGAGTGTCTGTTCCTTTGTAAATAAAGCCAGAACAGAGAGCAGGAATGAGCTTGGATGCAGCAAAGCACGAGGGCTGTGTTTACAGAGCAGATGGTAAAGGCACTTGTTCAAACGCAGTCCGTGTCATCACACAAGGTCTTTTGAGTTCCTGGAACAGTTTTCTAGCTATGTAACACAGTGGATTTCCTCTACCACTCTCCCAGTGATTAAAGAAAATACATTTTGTATTTTGACTGGTTATTCTGGTGCTACAGTTAGGAAGAGGGGAGAGCTTAGGATGTTTGGGGATTGTTTACAGTGGCAAGATTAGAGGAATAGCAGAAAACTAAGTATGGCATTGAAGTGAGATTCACCTCACCCACTATTCAACGTGTACATTGTAAATGTCTCCATCTGACCTGGCTGTCTAGACTCCTTTATATTCAGTGGATAGACATAGGAACATCCAGGGTGTGATTTATCTCATCCCCGGGTAGACATCTAAAACAAATCCTGCTCTGCCAAAGGTCTCCTTTTCAGCAAAGCCTGGATTTCTAGCTTAGACTCTGATATTTCAGACAGATTTTGGTGAGAGGGCAAAACCCTTGCTTTGCATACCTCCCATGCCAGAGCTGTTCCCCACAAGCTGCAAGATTTACAGACTTGATGGATCAGAAATGAAACCTTCCCAAAGTCCCCAACTTGGCTTTTCTGAACTGGCTGTAAAGGGAGGCACGGAGAAAAGAATTGCACTGCCAGGGGTGCAAAAAAAATTGCGCTGCTGTAGGAGCACCAATAGCAATCTCATCGTGAGAGCATCTGATGGGAACTGACATCTCTCAACCTTACACTAAAGAATTCTGGGGCTATTGGCACAGAGGCTGCGGGCATCAAATCTTTCTATAACTCTCCTTGTTCTGCCTCTGTTCGTGTGAGTGGCATGTGACTGTGGCTGGGGGTTTACTCTGGCAATGCCAGAGTAAAGACATCTCTCACCAAAGATGTGCAGGACAGCTCAGTGCAGCAAAGGGGAGAGGAGGAGAAGCAGCACACACACAAATGTAGGTAGGAAGCCCTTTGTGAACAAGTATATTTGGACAGGTAATTTACCCTGCCACACAGCGGGACATTGGCCCCCAGTTTAATTATTGTGTCATTTGTCCTTGACAGCTACTGCTGCTTCCAATTAACTCTCCTTAATTAAAGCCTCCAGTTTTCCAAGTATGTAAGCATGGATTTACTGGGAAGAGTGCTACAAGGAAGAGGAAGAGCTTGGGGGTGTCTGATGAGAAATGACATTCCTTGTCCCAGCAGGTCTGGCAAGTTATTTACTTATCATACTGGAGTGGCAGGCTGGAATCAAACCCAGATCCTCATCTCTATCCCTGCAGGCGCATCTCCTCTCCCAACAGTTTTACAGCCATATACATGTGTATGAGTCCTGTTTCTTACCAGTATAACAAAGATGTGCTTCAGCTCCCTGTGTTTTTCTTTTCTGTGTTCCTGCTTTTTGCTGAGTTTGTAGGTTGGGTGGATAAGGCACAGGATCTCAAACATGACACAGGAATTCAACGTCTCTTTGTCCATAGTTCAGGCCAAACTAAAATTGGCATCCTGGGATGCAGTGCAGGTGACCGAACACCCTCACTGACTCTGTTAAGGGTGCAGAATCTGGTTCCACCAGTGGTCTCTTAGGCGTTTTTGCCTTGCTCTATTTAATAAACTGTATTATCATGAACACTCTATTCAAGGCTTTGAAATCAAATAAGTTCCTCTCTTAATCTTCCTGCAGTTTTTTGGGGCTGGCTGAGTCTTGAAAGATAGCAGCATTCACAGAACCCACATGGCTTGACAGAGTCAGTGTTCAGTGTTTTAGAAATGTATCTTTTGACTGTTTGGAAGGAAATTGGCTACTTAAGATGCCTTTTTGTACATTTAAATTAACTTAGTCCATCAGACTGAATAAATCCTGCCGCTGTATTAACATCCAATTATAACAGCAGAGATTGAGCAATGATTCACGTTTTGACCAGAATGTTGGCAGTTAAAGGGGGAAAAAAAAAGTAATGTATATTGAAATAAAAAAGTCAAAAATGGAAGCCAGAAAATTATGACTGAGCACATAGCAGGAGCTTTTGTGAATATATAATGGCAGAAGTGGGAGCCAAATTTCTAACAGGATTAGCTGTTACTGTCTATCAGATCCAAAAACCTCAATCATTTTGTTTTATATGACTTTTTGTAACTCATTCATACTAGAAATAGAGGGTGGAAGTGAGGCTGGGAGCTGGAGAAGCTCCAGTTTGGAATTTAGGCTGGATCAGAGGTGAGGATGGCCCCAGTGTTGTGTGAAAAGCCCTGAAGTCGTATCTAGTAGGTGAGCTCTGAACTGTACAGCAGTTTGCAGATTTTTCCAGATTTTTCAAGATGTCCTTGTGAGCCAGAAACTCATGAATGATTGCTTTGGGGACCCGTGAATGAATGTGTTGATGAAGTGAAATATCTCTTCAAATCCTGCTGCAGCTACGGCAGCTGGACCTGCTCATCATTTTCTTGCTGCCCTTGAGAAGGACATCAGATTCACTTACCACTTGTCCAGCCCTGGCTCTGGGACTGCATCTCACTCCACATAGCTGTGAGTAGGGGACAGTCTGGATGGTGAAGCTGCCTGAGGGATACAGGTCCTGCCCCTTTGGTCTCCCCTGTTCAAGCAAGGTGCTAGTGGAAAGGCTCCTGGGTCTTTCACACCCTCCACTGCACAGCAGTTATCTTGGAAATCCTGTGGTGGGCTGGCTGCTCTGGGAATGCTGCCTACCTCGGAGATGATCAGAGATCATCTGTCCCTCTTGTCTGCTGTGGACAGAGCTTTGGAAGCACAGCAGCTCCTAGATGTCCTTCAGGTGTGTGGACAGTGACCTATAGGAACCTTACCTTCATTTCTTCAATATTTCAGTGAACCCAAAGTCTAAATATGTTGTACTTAATAAATTTGTGTTCAATAATCAGGTCTTTGGTGGACTTCTTGCATGAATTTGCTCAGATGCCTTAAGCCCACATCTCCAAAGACGTTTAGATAACACCTACTTCAGCTGCATGAGATCTCACTTTCAGCTTCAGCTCTCGTTGATAAAATGGGGACATGTGCTTCATCACGTATGGGATATAAGCCCTTAAAACAACAGCACTCTCTTCTTACATAGATATATTTCTATAGCACAGTGAGGCCGAAATAGCAGTTAAGCCGTGACCGCTGCAGGAATATAAATGACTCTAACCTGGCTCATAGTGCCCCAAAATGAAGGACACCTTGCTTTTGTTAATCCTCTGTCTGCTGAAACCCTGGTTATATTTGCTGCAAAATGTTGAATCCAAGTTCCACCCTGAAGAAAGACCAGCAGTAGGGAGCCTCACCAAGGTTGGGAAATTACCTTGAAAATTTTGCTAGACTTTTCAAGGATGGAGAAGGGGTGGAATGACAGTCTGGTTTACAATGGAGATTTCAACCTTCAGTGCTGTCTAGTCCCTTCATTGTTGTGAATAACAGCAAGGCACTGTAATTGGGAGGTTGCATGGACTTCTCTTTTTCAGATATTTTAGGGGCAGCATAAAAACCTGACTGCTCCCAGTGGGCACAGTCAGTTCTCAAAACTTTCAACTGGGAAAGCTGAGCTGAATTAATTACAGTTTATGTTCCAAAGGAAAATAAGACCTCTGATGTGTCTTATTTGCTTGATATTCTTTTTCTTTTCAGCTGACGACCCCTAGGTGGCTTTCCTTTCAGTCGCAGCTCCTTTGTTTTTTGTAGTATCTTTCTTTATTAATTAGAAGGTCTGACACTTACAGACCAAGACATTTATCAGCGTGGTACAATTTTAATTAATTTTGCAATAAAGCTACTTGAGGTGAACTCATAAAGGTCTCATACAGCAGGAATAACACATAGCAACTACTACTCTGGTGTGCTTGACAGGTTGTGGGATGTAGCTTGATGCAAACTCATACTGCATAGCTGTGCTCTCTGGGACAGCAATGCAAGCAAGGTGTGTTCCTACACAACGTCCAAGCTCTATCCTATACAGACTGAGTGCCCTAAATGCACTGAAAGGGAAGAATTTCTGCAATGATAAAGATCTGGATTCCCAGTAGGTTCCTCCTGGCTCTGAAAGGAGCTTGGATATCCTTTGACAGCTAATTTAATAATAATAACAATAATAATAATTAATAATAATAATAATAACAACCTACAGAGACTGCTTTTCATATACTCTTTTTGTAGCAATTTGCAAAGAAGTAGCAGATTTCAGTCCTCTAGCACTTCTTTCTTGTACATATATCATAGTCACAAGCGGATGTTGACTCAGAACATTCAAACCCAACATCACTAGATGTTGGAATAGTGCATGTTCTGATCTAAATTTCTTAACCAAGGCTCACTTCTATAAGGCAGATGTAAACTAGCTCAGAAACTGAGGTTCAGAAAAGCTATCTACAGCTAATGAGGCTAAATCGAACAGCACCATATGTTAAACTGAGGGTAGTTTGGATAGGAACTGCATAGCCAATCCCAACTGTGTTCACAAATTTCTAATGACGAGGTGGAGATTACATAGTTGGTTGCATTTGGATTGAGGAATGGCGGATTTACAGTCTTTCAGAATTAAATTATCTGCCTCTTCCTCAAGTACTCTGATGTTCACAGTGCAGACATGGTCAAGCTAGATGTGGTCAAGGAAAAATAATTCGCAATATATTTTTCTCAGGTGGAAATAACAGGTGCGAATGGCCAACATAAGAAATTATAAGGTCTCCAGCCGTTGATGTCTTCTTGTAAAAAATTGTGTCTTTGGAAGTTGGATGCAACACAGACTACTGGGTTCAGCATAAGTCTAACTGGGTGAAATCCTGGAGCATACAATTTATATTTGATGAACAGTTGATACCTCCTTGACCTGAAGCTTAAGGAAGATGGAACAATTGCATTCATGGCCAAGCCATCTTACCTTTGAAACTTCTTGATACTTACAGAAGTTTCAATGACTCCCTCCCTGTTTTGATCTTCCCATTTTTGTTGCTCTGTGGTCTGTCCTGATTATGTTCTTATGCTCATGGCAAAAGATTCAATTTGAGAAAGGTGGTTTTGTGTGTTGGTTTTCTTTTTTCACATTCTCCCTTTTTCATTAAATGCTTTCAGTAGCTGCAGTTGGTTTCTTTGGGTGACTTGACACAGACAATGGTGCAATGGTAAATAAATCCCATCATATTTCTATCTGAAGTTTTCTAAAGCTACTGCCACCTGCCAGAGGTAAAAATACAGATTTTCAGCTTTTGCTCACAGACTATCAACTACCATGGGGGGGTGTCTGTATAGGGGTTAAGAAGACAATTTCTGATACAAATGGAAAAGTTCTTCATAAATAACTGGAATTTTGCCTGATATATATTTATATATGAAAGCCAGTTCTTGGTTCATTCACAGATACAATCAGAATGAATCTTAATCTGTCACTTCACAGCTCGAACTCTCTTGAATGTTGCGCCAAGTAAAAAATTGTCACTAGGATGCAGGTGTATTCCCTTGTCATTTGTCATGAGTAACTGTTCTGCAGTTTATATTTGGCAGTTCTCAATGCTGTTTCATCAGGGTAATACCACACTATATCATCTGAAGGAATAAACTCTACCTGCTGACATGAGCTGGGGCGAAGGCGCTGGCAATTGACTGTGTATTACAGAAGCTCTCTGAAGTTTATTCAATGGAAAAGAGACTATCAGGTCATTGGGCCTAAATTGCATGTTTGGCTTCAAAAGAAGTAAGGGGCTTACAAAACCTAATAGGAATCAAAAAGCTCTGGTCTGTTAGACAGGAGGTCAGGCTAGGCAGTCCCTTCTGTCTTTGAAATCTCTGACTGAAATACTTTAATTAAAAAGGAAGAAATAAAAAAAAATAATAAAATGCAGTATTTTGGCAGTAGATGGGTGTTTCAGGTCCACCTCTGGTGCCTTCTGAGCTGCAAAGTCAGGGTGACAGCAAGCTCATTCAATACCCAGACTGGTAGCCTTTGTCTTTTTCCTGCTGGGAGCAACCTCCCAGGGGATGGGACAACTCATGGTTGGAAAGGTGAGCAGGCAATGGGGAGTGGAGCTAATGCTCTCCTGGGACCAGTGGTGGTGTGGGAGGTCATGGGATGCTGACAAAGACATCATGAGACCTCAGTTCTCACAGAAAGCCAGAAAGCCACAGGGTCCACAACCAGAGTGTAGGAGAGCGTTGAGATCCAGTGAGTTTAACTTTTTGCAAAAGATTACATGTTGTTTAATTGTCTCAAGGTACCAGGTCACCACAGTCTGCACACAGCCTGCCTGATTTGCTGGTTCCCTGTGAAACTGTGCAAGTGAGGTCATCTAGCAATGAAGTGTCAAAGGCTGTAGGGAAGAGGGGAAGGCCACGGGGGTGGTGCTGACATCAACAGGGGTTGCACCAAGTTGAGTACTGATCTGGTCAGGGGTTGCACCAGGTTGAACTCTGGAGCAATCTGCAGCCACATCCCTCTGTCTTCCCCAAGCCTGCCAAGCTCTGCAGGGATGTTCCTTTGGGAAGACAGGCAGCAGGGGAAGAGGACAGGGAGGGTGGCACCTCCTTCAAGTCATTATGGGCGTTGCAGAGCCCTGTGAAAAGCCTGACAGGTTGTCCCCTTTCCTCCTGCAGCTCACTCGGGTGCCTGTGGAGTCGTGTAACCAGTACGAGACCTGCAGCGAGTGCTTGGGCTCAGGTGACCCTCACTGTGGCTGGTGTGTTCTTCACAACACGTAAGTACCTGCTGGTGTTTGCCACCATCCCAGCCCTGCTTTTCTCCCAACTATCTTCCCTCAATAGCTCTGATAACACATGGCAGAGATGCAAAATGCTGTCTCAGTCCCTGGCTGAGCCAGGTTAGCCAATGAGTCACCCAGGTCTCTGGGACTTGCTGGAGGAGACTTTGTTTAACTGAGAAGCATTTTTTGGAAGACAAGGGAAGAGGAGGGTGGTAGAGACTGGTCAGATCTCCTCAACCACCTGATCCACAGTTTGCTGATTGCACAAGGAGAGCACCTGTCCACCCTGATGTGTTTTGAATCAAGCCCTCCAGCAGCTCTTCTCTGGGTGACAGCTACCTCCTTGCTTCCGTTGCTCAAGCCAGTTTGGCTCTGACTAGCAGCCTGGCTCAGACACTTGTCTCAGCACCTCCAGCTTTCTACTGTTGACCTGAACTTCTCCTCTGTCAGACTTGTCATGATCTCCATTGCCCTTAGAAAGGAATCAGGTCTCTGTAACCATCATGGGGTCCACTCCAAGTTAGATTTCAAGGGGACCTTATTGTTTGTATTCTCACTGTGGGAAAATGTTGACCCTGAAGCTGAGCGTTTGTCCTGTGTGGGTCAACTCAACTGTGCCAAATGAGCACAACTGGGGCAAACTGCTCATTTGGCCTATCTGGCCAGGATGCTAAGCAAGTTTGTCTATACCCACATTCTTGGGCTTCTGTATAACAGGACAAGAGGGGACCCCATTTCACTATTTCATTATTCTACAGTACTGGCTTATCCAGTACCTTGCAAGGAGCACTGGATACAGGTGACCTCAGGAGTGGGAGATTAGTTCATTGGCTTTGTTTTCTGTAGGCTTTTTAATGATGCTATTGATCTTGAAGTTTCCTCTCTGCAGCCTCCACTGCCAGTGGTTTCCTCCTGCAGAGAGTTCTCTGCCAAAGCTGTAGAAAGGGAGGTGTCAGGTTGGCTGAGCTCCTGGCTATGAGTGGCAGGGTGGTCTCATTTGCCAAGAAGCTCTCAGCAGAGACTGTGGCTGGAAAGTGCATTGGTTCTGTCTAACCCAACGTTTCCAGCTGAGTGTGGCTCTGCAGGGTGCTGTCACTCCAAGTCTCACAATGTCCTTGGCAGTGATGGAGGGTTTTTCTGATGGCCCCTGCAGTGTGTCTATCTCCTCCCGTTGAGTTCACCTCTGAATTCTTCCTGTTGCATTGTAAACTCTCCTGGTGGATACAGTGATCCAGTTGAAGTGATCCTCTTTGCTAGATCACCCTTCTGGAACAGAAGAAAAGGGAACAGATCTATATCATATTCTAACCTTCTGTGGATGCTCTTTAGCTTGTGTGACCCTCATCCAAAGCTGCGACAGTCTACTTAATTTCAGATCAGATCTAGGTGATCCATCCCAAAACTTGTCAAAAAACATGACCCAGGCTCTGGAATTGTTCAGGGGATCCTCGGCAAACAAGTCCTGAGTTGTGGTCTGGCAGGTAAGAAACCATGCAACTTTCACCCTGCTGACCTGAGGATACTTCCAATCGACGTACAGCTCTATAGTATGTTCCCATCTGATTTTATCCCGCAACCATCCTACACTGTATGTTTTGCTGTCAATAGAGGGACAGCACAGACTACGTGCAAGCAGTATAGGAAAGCATTAATTTGGCTGTTGATTGTGTCACAGCAATGCTAGATATTTCATCTCCTGCCATCCAGGGTCAATGGCAACAAGCAATCAACACTTGCAGCAATAAATCCCCAAAAGGAGAGTAAAGGGGCAGAGACAACTGCAGATTACCCAGCAGCTCATTGTGAAGGAGTGTCAGAAATGTGATGGCTGGTGACGAGTGGGGGTGGCAGCATCAACTCAGTTAGAACAGGAAAGCCCTGTCCAGACTCAGTCCTTCAAGAAGTTTGGCCTCGCAGTCTGGACCTGGCTGAGGGCAGGATACCCATGTCCTCCTCCCTCTGGTTGCTTAACCTCTGTTTTCTTATCTGGAAAAGAGAGGCACTTCTTATTTACGTACCTTGCAGAAACATCACTGAGATTAATTCCCTGCAGATTTTTTTGAAGCAGTTGGAAGGCAGATGTTATTGAATCCCACTCCAGCCCTTTCCTTCCCCCTAGCTTCCATTGCAGTCAAGAAATCTGATTTCCAGTCCTAGTTTGGAAGGGGTTTTCAGTGAAGCCTCAGGTGTTCCTCTCTGGGTCTCAGTTTCCTCATCCTTTTAGGGAGCCCTGAGGGCAGAGGAGCCAATTACATCCTATTCAACAAGGTTTGGCTGTGTAGGACATTCAGGGCAAGAGTGCCATAATACTGAGTCTCTTAGTATTTTTTGCACATCAGAACCCCTGAACATTCATTAACAGACTTTTCCTCAAGTGGGATGCATCATCAATGGCTCCTGGACAAAGATCTCTGGGGAAATGTGCCATAAGCATTTCCCCTTGTGAGTGCTAACCCTTCCCTCTTCCCTACCAGCCAGGAATCCCATAGGCTTTGCAGTGCACAGCTGAATCCAGCCATGCTGATGTGGGAGCTGTGTTCTGGAAGGGATGGGAGAGGCAGTCGAGCTGTGAAAGACCTCGGATAGAGTGGTGCTGGGAACCAGGTTGCCTGTGGGCAAAGCCATGCCTTTCACTCATCTTTCTCCTCCAGTACAAACCATCAAAAGTAACACTGGTAGACAGGTGAAAATTGCCAGATGGGGTAGAGCATCTATCTTTTTGTCTCTCCCAAGTAGGTCTTTCTTATTTTGGGATTTACACTTCAAGGTCTGATGCAGACCCCTTTCCCCAGACCCCCATTTCCAAGCTATCCTCAGCTCCCGCCATGTGAGAAGTCTGGGGATGCCTGGGGACAGCTCTCCATCCATCGTCTCACGGCGGAGCTGGGCTGCCTGTGCAGAGGGCAGTGTGCCAGGGCTCAGGAATCGATTTCTATGACTCCACTGTCCTAACCTTACACTGAGAAACTCGAGTCTGCTGAGAGAGAAAGAGACAGACAGACCCACAGACGGCTGCAGGAGAAAAGAAGGGGGGAGGATTGATTTGCTTCTGCCCCGAGAAGAGGAGAGCTGATATAGAGCAGGTCACCGGAGCTTTTAATCTCTGTATCTTTAGCCCCGATCTTGTCCCCTCCCTCCCTTTCTCTGCTATAGCTCAGCTCCCCTCCTGGGCTCTGTTCAGGCCTCTTTAGGCGGCAATGAATCATTTAGCTGGTGTAAATTGAAAATGTGGCGCTCGGTTACTGCATGGGTCTCCAGGGGAGGGTGAAGGGCTGGGGTGGGAGCGGGGCGGGGGGAGGAAACAGGCTGAAAAGCTAATAGCTGGCACGGAGGCACTCCTGGGTGCAAGGTCACAACAATGTCACCTGCCCAAATGGGGGGCTGCAGAGAGGGATGAGAGCAGAGCAAAGTTTTCTCCAAGCCTAGAAATTAATTGTAGCTTCCTCCTATGTCAGACACAGCAGTGTCCAAAGATGCCATCCAATATCTGGCCACCCCTCCAAACCCCACAGCAGGTTTCTTCTGTCTCCATCCATATCCAAAATTTTACCCTCCTCTACCTCCTTTACCCCTCACATGTAGAGGGGCAGAGATAGGGGATGCTCTTTGTCCCCAGAGGAGCGATAAACCCTTCTGCAGCTGAATGAGCCCTCTCTGTCCCTGCCTGGCCCAGCACCAGCTCCAGGGCAGACAAGCACAAGCACTGATCCATGTGCACGTGGTGACCGTGTGAATTTTCAGCCCTGCATGGTATCTCTGGGTTGTGCTTATCACCCCAGCTGCCAGCAGAATGGATATTTGGGGCAGAAGAGCAGCAGCACCCCTACAGGGAGAGGCAATCCTTTATAAAGAGGAAATATGCTGACCTTGCTAGGTCCAAAGGGACCTGTTCCAGGCTCTGCAGTCTTAGCTGCCCCTTCTATATTTTGGCTGTGCTGCCTCATTTCATCCTCATGCAGCCTCTGTCTAATTCTGGGATGAATAGTGGCACATGCACAAGCTGTCCTTAAGGGAGGTTGCAGCCCCTTGGCACCAGCCTCCTTCTGCTCTGGGATCTGTTCTTGCTGTTATGGGGACTCCTTGGCCGGCAGGTCATAAGTTGCAATCAGAGAGGAAAATAGTCTCATTTTCTGGGAGGACTTGTGATATTTCAAAACTTTTTTTTCCAGCTTGTAGTGGGCCAATTATATGTTTTTAATAAAAGATGCTCTTGAAAGCCATTTTAGAAGGGGCTGTTACCATTTAGTAATTGGAGGATGATTCACTTAGAACTCAGAAGTTCTTATTTTGGGATTTTATTTCAGGTTTTAGTAAATTGCTTAAAATTTCAAAATAAAAAGTCATTCTGAAGTGGAACATTACTTTTTCTTTTTCCATTAAAATGAATCATTTGGGCATCTGTGATTTCTGTCTCCCCAAAAGTCTTTACCAGCTCTACAGACTGAGCAAAGCAGGCCATCAACAAACACTGTTGGTTTGGGGGAACTGACATTTGCTGCGGAGGGAAGAGGGTTTGTTTAAGCATCCCCAGTCTGTCCTACTGTGGAGGTAGTACAGCCAGGGGTCGGCTCTGCTTTCTGCACTCCTCTGCGAGGAGCTGCATATGTTCTTTGTGTGTCCTTGTGGCACCCAAGAACCTCACCAAGGGACCCGAGTTGGTTCTGTTGGCCTTGGACCCCCGTTGGACCCCAGTTGCAGAGCACATGCCAGGAGAGGCCCCTCTACTCCTGAACTATGGGAATAGGATGCAGTGGCCTCCTGTAGGCATCCTCACCCCTTGAAGAAGCAATGGCAGAAGGCTTTTAGGCATGGGCCATACCAGCCACCTTCCTGGATCCCTTTGGTGGGCTCTGGGTTGGTCAAGGGATGATCAAAATCTGGTATGCACAGTTACTCAGTCTGAGCTGGCCATAGATTAACTGGATAGCTGCAGCAGTGGAGATGGTGTTTATGAAACACTTGAGAAGCCATATGAAAGTGTTTTGGTTTCCCCACAAAAGAACAGCACTCTTCACAAGGGTTTTATACTATCCTCTGGCAGCAGACACCTACCCCAGATTCTGGGAAGTTGCCCTCCACATCCTCCTGCTCTCCAGCTCTTCCCATCTGCCTTGTAGCTGCAGGATACTTGTGTACCCAGAAATTAAAATTCTCATTTCTAATACAATATGGAGGAAAAAAGGCACTTAAACAAGTTGTTTTCTAGGGAGTGAAGGATTAGTGTGGAGGGGGAGGGAGGTTTGTTTTCCATGCTCAGACTCATTGTCAAACCAGGAAAAAAAAAGAAAAAGTTACAAAGTGCAGCTCCTGCTGTCTCGTCTCAGCAGGTAACCTGATGCGATGCTGCTTGCAGAGGCTCATTGATTGTCCCTGGCTTTAACTTTCTTAGTCAAAGTCTTCTGAACCACTAGAGAGTCTCAGGTAACCCAAGCAGCCTACAGATGCTGCAATAAGACCTTTTTTGAAGGGTCTTTTTCTTGTTTGACTTTCTGTCGTCTGAAAGACTGTGACTGTCTTTCAGGTTGAGTTTTTTTCTTTCTCTTCCCCTTCACCTCCTCTCTTTTCCTTCCCAGCCTTTTCCTCCACTTGTGCAGGGGAGGGGGGATATCTCAAGTGCTGTGTAGGGAAGGGGCACTGGGAAGGGCTGTATGGCTCAAGCTTCAGGGACCCAGCAGGACAGGAGGGTGGAATATCACACGCAGTCCTGTACTACTCTGAGCTCTAACAGATAGTAAGAAAAGAGTGATTTACTGATTCCTGCAGGGGCTTGCTATCTATAGACCCTCAACTTCTATTACAAGAAACCAGGGCCTCAGCTGTCCCTGCTTTGTACTCCCTATGCTGTTACGTCCCAAGGTGCAAACCGGAGTCCCTTCAATAAGGTAGCAATTTGCAGTTGTTTTGCATTTGCCTGGCATGATGAATAAGTCTTCACAATCATGGCTGGGACTTTTTTTTTTTTGTAGGAAAGTCTTTCTGTAGCCTTTCCTGCCTTAACATCACCTTGCCATCAGGCTCTTGGTGCCTTTAAATACCAGGGACACCCCCTACATGTCAAAGGTACATGACAATTGTCCTAATCTTCCTAAAGGTGGATCAGCCACATGAAGAGCAAATGGCTTCCACCTCAAATCCTGCATTGCCTTAGAAACCTGCAGCTAGCTGGGCTGATGGTCCCCATCAGAGGGGAGGCTAAGAGCTATTTCAATTGCTGTGTTCAATACCCCTGTGTGTCTGAGTTATTTGGGGACATTTCTCTTTGCAACGGGAGATTGCCAGATACATGCTGTTGGTTACACAATGGGGAGAAAAACATAAATGATGGGGGGAAAAATAATTGCAGGACATCTGAAATCTTTCATTTGGTTTGAAAGTCTGCAATCAGTTGATTGGCAGTGTTAGCACTGCCAGTCAATGGTGGCAAAGGTAGGAGTGAACCAGCTGTCAAGATGCCTTATCTCCAAATAGTGCTTGGTTTGACTCCTCCTCCGTCACACCTGGCACTCAGACAGCCGTGCACATGGCATGTGAACCTCTTCATCTGATAGCAAGGGAAAGTGGAGTCATCTTGCCACAATTGGCCTTGGCACAGAGTGATTCCCACTTCTTCTCAGGTAGTTATTGAAACTGGAGATGGCGTTTCAGCCTTCACACAGAGGGAAGCGCACAGCAGGGGGGCTCCGTAGAGTGACATTAAGCATTCTGCTCTGAGCCTAGATAATCTTTAATCTGTCTGCTGAGCTATAGCTAAAGTACCCATCATTTCACACCTAGGCATTGCCTCTCCTTTGGAACAGAGGAAATAGCCCCAAATATGACAGCTCTCCAATGGCCTTTTGAAATGAGATCGGGGCTCTTAGTCCAGAAAGCAGGAGGAAATTCTTGGGACGAGGAGCATGCCTATTGATGGTGATAAAGCCCTGAGTGAAACAGAGGCTCCTGGGAATCCCATTTTGTTACAGATTGGTGATGACATTGAATAAACCGCTCCGAACCAGCCCTGTCCCTTTGAGCAGAACAGCTGATCACTAGTCCTGGAGAGCAGACCCATTGCTGTACCTGCACGTTGTGCGTCCAACACTGCTGATGTCCTTCCATTCCCTAGATGCCATCGTGTCCCTTTTGGAAGCACTTTTGCTGCTCTGGTCTACCTAGCAGTGCAGGGCAGTGCTGTGCCCTTCACAGGTTGATTATCTCGATCGCTGTGCCTGCCTGAGGCAACTCAGGGACAACACTGGGCACTGTAGACCATAAGAGGCAGACATGTGGTAAATGTGTTTTGATAACAATCTTCTTCCTTGATTAGCTTATTTTGCTAGAGGGTAGTGGGGAGGGGCAGTAAGATAATTAGTTTGTGCAGTGGGTTCCAGCAGAAGCTTTCTCCTGATGCAGCCCTGTGAGTTAGGTGTCCTACTTGGGATTTGTCTCCATCACAGAAATATTAGCAGCTCAGATTTAGCACTGCAGAAAGTTCTGCCTTTGCAGAGAAAGATCTCTGGGGTTTCTTCTTCTCTGACATGAAACACAGCATGCAGTCTGCCATGGGCTAGGAGGTGTGTCTCATTTGCTAGGACATGCAAAGAGAAAGGGATAATGGCACTCAGTGGTATCTGGGGGCCTTCTGGAGGACCAGGTATGCTGGTTCCTTGATAGGGGACACATCTTCGTCTTCTCAGCGTTGCCCTTGCTCTGGGACACTACACACTGGTGGGTGGCATATCTAGATATCCCACAGTACATATCTAGGGTAATAGCTAGGGAGGGAGGAAGGACAGTGGAAAGCTGTATGACCACCCTGATCAGCTTAGAAAGCTTGTCAGGTGTGCACTGGAGCTGAGATGCAGTTACAGGGGCTGCCACAGGGAAGGAGTGTAGCCTGACTTAGATTATAAAGTGGAGGTTGACAGAGCCAGCAAGGAAACCTAGAGATGGAGTGGCAACATAAGGACTTAATTCAGGTGCTTAAACACAGGTATATGGAGAATGTACAAGCAGAATTTGAAATACAGGTGCTTTTATTTATGCAAGAAACTCAATTCAGTTGCCCATCCATGCTTTCTGCTGCAACTGGAGTGCCTGAGGTATCCGAGATGTTCACCTGGGGCTGGCAAATATGGCAGAGTCTACTGGAGACCCATTCCCTCTGGAGGATGAGGACCAGCTGGGGTCCTGAGGACATCTCAAGTGACATTAGACCCCTGTGTGTGGGCAACAAAATAGAGCCCAACCCCAGCTTGGGATGTCCTCTCCCCAAATATTCTCAGGGTGGCCAAAACCCAGGTCTTGGTTTTGCAACTTGATCAGTTTCACTCCTCCCATGAATTCTAAAGTCCTCCAGGGTCCTAATTTGCAATAAAACAGGGCTAAGGTTTCCTGCAATATTGTGCCATGCTCCAGAGTAGTCTCAGTGAGTGACATGATATATGGATGGTTTGGGAAACTCAGCCTCAGTCACTGGGATGTTTGTAGGGAATTGCTCTCTGTCTTGCTGTCAGATGCTCCCTGGTGCCTCTGTGGCCAATGATCTGCCAATGAGGGAAAATGGCATGCCAAAAGGAGCTCTCCCCAGGGTGGGGACACGTCTGCCTTCCACTGTTTCTTCTGTGGCATTTCATCATCCTCGACCTGTGACAGGTCTCAGAAGGGAATGGGGGGAGAGGAGGATCAGGAAGCTCTTCCTCCTAAGGAAAATCACAATCAACGTTTAAGGTATGTCTTTATGCAGACTCACCTTCTCCATGGATCTACGCCCACACACTCCTACCCATAAATACATGCCATCACCTTCTGTTGCACACTCCCACATTCAGAGACCTGCCACCAAATATCCCCATGTGCCACCAGCTCGTGTGTCTCCAGCCCCTAATTTTCCCTTTTGCTCCCACACCTCTCCAACTCATTCCCCCAAGCAGGGGTGCAGAGGTAGAACCTTTCCCAGTTGGCTTCTGTACCAGAGAGATTTCACCTCTCTTCCCTGTAGTACTGTGGTCCTGGAGGCAAGGTTGTGTGAGTTCACAGGAGCTTCTGAGGTTGAAGCTAATTATCTTATCCTGCTTTGGGGCTTCTTTTTTTTTTTTTTTTTTTTTTTTTTTGTGGGATCCTCCTTGCTTTGCTGTGAGTATAGTCTCTTCTTCCCAGCAATATACCTATTTCTTTTGTTTGGTGAGTGGATCTGAGCAACTCAATGTTCTGTTTTCTTGAACATCTTGTCTTCCATTGTTTTCCACTTCACATGTCCTTCAGCAGCTTTGGAATAGCATACCATCAATAGCAGAAACCATCTACCAAGACAGACAGAGATGTTTTAGCTCCCTGAATTACAGGAACCAGACAACAGCCTGATCTCTGGCCTTGTGGGAGATATAGAAGTCCCTCCTTCATGTACAACACAACATTCAAGTAACACATCTTGCAAATGAACCCCATCAATTACCCCAATACTGAAGAACAAGCCCGGGTGTCAGTTGGCTGCAGCTCTCCGCTGGGCTCAGCAGCGCAGATCAGCCACAGAGGAGAGCAGGGAAAAACAGTGCATTGCCAGGGCTGCGGTTACATGAGAGATGAGTGGCAGATCTGGACATGGAACAACACTTCTTGCCTCTTGCTCCAATGCCCAATAGATCGGAAAAAATAATTTCTGCTGGGGTAATGGGTGCATTTTTAATAAAGTCTCATCCCCGGAGCCAGAGCCAGCCTGGAGTAGTTAACACTGCTGGATTCAAGAAACCAGGATATTCGAAGAAAAATTTTTCTTGCTATCCCCCCACAGGGGAGGCCAAATTCACAGTGAAGAATAGACGTGTTGGCTGTGAATGTCTTCTGCCACTGGCTATGGGCTTATTTATGCACTGTAGGGACATGGGTCAGCCCCACTGCAAGCAGGCATGGCTGGATCCTGAAATACAGCGTGCACCAGCTGTAATGGGGAGAATGCAGGTTTCTGATTATTTTCCTCCACTGATTGTTTCCCTGCCTAGGAAGTTGCACCGGCAATTAGCATGTCTTTTTGTTGATTATCTCATGGAAAGACTAAAGAGAAAGTTGGGGGCACAGAAATACATTGAGGAGGAGCAGAAATGCTGAAGGGTCTGCTGGGACAGAGTGGAAGATCTGGAGGATGATTTTGCCTAACCTGGCTAAAAGCATTTGAGAGGTTGTGAATAACATGAGGAAGTGGGAATTGGTGTGGGCTGAAGGTCTGAGGCACTGTTGTAAGACAAGATCTGGGATGGTATCTGACTGGGAAAAACAAGTTCTGGACCCCTTGGTGCATTTAGAAAGGGATGCCAGCATAATCCACAGGTTACAGAATTTTCCTTAGGCAAGAGAGAGCAGTATTAATTTCCCTGCTCTGCTATAGATACCTTACATGATTTTGGACAAGTTACTGAGGATGAGATTTATGTCATCGACTACTAGGTTTCTTGTCTCAGCAGCCAGTGAAGAGAAGGACTTTTTCTGAACACATTCATTGTAACCCTCAAGTGTCTAAGGCAGTGGGGTGAATTGCCCTCTGGAAGCGCAAGTTTCTTTTAGTATCTGTTATGGAAACCAAAATGAGTATATTAAACAATGTCCAACTTACAATGACTTCAATCCTTAATTTCCTTGTGGTTTAGCACCTTGTTTGTAGAAGAGGAGTAACAGTTCCTTACCTTACAGGCGGCTGTAAGGTCCAAAGCCTTAAAGCACTTTGAATGATGAGTGGCTTGCACAAGTCCTGTAGGGAGCTGGACTTGACAACTACAGGCTTCCAGACAGTGCTGGCTATAAAGCATGATGATAATAATTTCATCTCACCAGTGGCTGAGTAAGTTTTGGGTTTGTTTAATTAAAGCAGAAGGAGCCTTACTGATATGGCAAGGTGTAAACACACGTGTAGTTCCTTGCTTAACCCAATGAACATACCCAAAATCACCCTGTGCCCTTGTCTGGCTGCTAGAGCAGAGGTGGTACCGGAAGGGTTAAGGCAGGCAGGACAGCTAGGATTGAAGCAAATACCCCTGTGTCTTGCTTCTCCCTCCCATATCTCATTCCCAATGCCTCTGGCCCCTCTGGCCCCAGGCAGTAAAGAAGATCTACATTTTAATTGAGTCATGTTAAGAAAATAATCTCAGTCTAGCTCACCAGGTCTGGAAGGCTTCTCCCTTGTTAGCTTGGTGCAGATGCTAAGTGCACATTTTGGTGGGGTGGGTGGGGGTGTTTGTTATATGTCTGTTTTTCTCCTTTGTTCATCCCTGCTTGATTCCTATGTCTGGGGAGGAGGGCAGACGGCTGGAGCTGTCAGGAAAAAGTAGAGCAGAAAATGGCAGGACATCATTTAGGTCTTCTCCCTCTCTTGCAAACAGGAGTGGCATGCCAAACCCAGCCATGACATGCATCAAGCCATGCAGAGCCTGACAGCGCTGGGCACTGGCCCTTGAGGACCTTGGGAACTAAGTCTTTGCAAGAGGCTGTCCTCTGGTTGCAGTTACATCCTCTTGTCCCTCCCTCTGATCTTCAGTAGCAGGAGTAGAAATGAGGCCAAGATGCTTCAAATGTTTGAAACACAGCCTTGCCTGTAGTTGGATGGAGAAGGAAAGGGGGTGAAGTTAAGCCTCTTTAGTCTCTCATTTGTATTAACAGGGCCCCACTCTCAGGGCTCAGGGCTGAGAAAGAAAACTGGTCTTTTTTTGTTTTGCTGCAGACCCAAACCTTCACTACAAAAAGGTGCAGATTTTGCCTGCAGATTTTCTCAGCTGCAGCAAAGGGACAGGAGCCTCCATGAGCTGTCCTTTCCTTTGGCACCCCAGGAGCTGGGAAGAGGCAGCCAGACACATCTTGCCTTCAACACCCACCTGGAAGGGACTCATTTGCCAGCCAGCCCTGCCAAATAAGCACTGGATTATTTTGTGCAGGGCAAGGGGGCATGATTTCAGTTCAGATAACACTTTCCTATTTTATCTGTTCCTTGTGTCTTAGAGCTTGCCTGGCCTGATAAGGTGTTATCAGAGCGGAACATCTCTGTCAGAGCCACCACTGAGATGTGGCTGAGCCAGAGGTGGCTTTTCTCGACTCCTTGCAGGGTTCCCTGGCCCTCTTCCACCCAGTGCCTCTAAAGAGCCAGCTGGTTAATAATAGTAGGAGGATGAAGTTAGGATGGTTGCCAAGAGCTTTTGCTCTGTGTTGTTCTCAGGGAGAAGAGAAATTGCAAATGTGGATGAGAGCTAATCAATCCAATCCCTTCCTCATTTTCACCCGGTCCCAATCCTGAAAACAAGCTTGCAAGTAACTTTGAGCGTATGAGTAACTCAGAAAGTAGAACGATTTTTCCACCTTAATTCTATTGACTCATAAAATTTATTTTCAGGTATGGATCTGAATTCTGCAGTCTCTCTGGGCAGGGTCTCAGTATACCTAGGTATGAACATGATTTTCTGCAAGGTAGGGACTTAATTCTTACCAATACTGTCAGGGCAACAGTAAGTCCCTGCTCTCAGTTCCCCTTTCTGTTCTCAAGGACCGAAGGCAAAAAACTGACCTTGAGGATTTCCTCTTGGCTTTGACTGATGGAGGATCTGAAGGGGTTGGCAAAAGGGAAGGAAAGCAGACTCATAGCATAAGCTTATTTGGCCAATTGACTAAATATCATTTGGCTGCCTCTTCAGCTGCTCAGGATCACATCAGTCCAGTTATTGAGTGTTATACTTAATCTCCTATCGACTGGGGTGTGTTGAAGAAGACAGCCTTCCCCACTACCCCCATTCCCAAATTAAAAACTAAGAGGAGAAGTAAATGCTTTGACTTTTCACTCTGCCTGGATGTTTAGGGAATTTACCATTAATAAAAAAAAAACCAAACAAACCCACCCTTGAGAGTGAAAACACACATAGAATGAGTTACAGAAAAATCAATTAATACTAACAGTGTCTATTAAACATTGCAGTCTGGGGCTCTACAGGAGTACACTGCTGCACTGATATGATCATGACATCATTAACATAATATAAAGAATCAAAAAATCAATAGCTTGCTGAAGCCCAAAATTAAGGCCAAGCAGTGTTATACCATATCTTTAAATATCTGAAATAGCAACGTGTCTCTGCCATGTCAGAGCTATTTGCAGGTGAAAAATGTCTCAGAAAGTAGATGGGAATTTGCCATCCTGCCTGTCACTCCTGCAGCTCCTCCCCCCCCCCCCCCCCCCCCCCCCCCCAGGATACTTGGCATGAAGGTTAGCTCACTTTTTCCAACAGCATGAACACAAACAGAGCAGCAAATCTGATCAGGGTTACATTGGCATAACCCTGGAGGGGCTCCAGAGCAGACACAGGGTCACTGCATTGGTAGACAGACAGACATATCTCTGTAGGATGGGAATGTGTATGAGGTGTCTTCCCCCATTGACTTGATTTACATTTTATTGCGTTAATGTTAGGGAGTTTCTTTTGCCTAAGGTACTAGGCTAGGACACTGCAACTCTTCTGCCTGCATTGGAAAAAAAAAAGAAATGGATCTAGGAGAGATTTTCAGAAGGGCTAGCAGAGTCACTTGGGCAAGAAGAGACTGACATGGATCTCCGTGAGTGTAGAAAACAAAGGCTGTCAGGGGTAGGACCACTGTTTGTGTGGATTTAGGGATTAAATACTTACAAAAAAGAAAGGCTGTTTAAGATGAGGATGGTCTTGGCCCAAGAGGAAATGGATATCAGCTGGGCATTTAGTGTGTTAGGTACAAGAAGTTTTCTGGCTGGGAAGGGAATGAGTGTCTGAAGTAATCTTGCACTGGGATTACTGCTAAAATATAGCTGGTTTTGTGATAAAGCTTGATAACAATTCTATATAAGCTGCTATGGAGGGGTTGCCTGCAGAAGCACTGAGTGAATCAGGCGGTCCTTTCCACCTCTGTGCTTTGTGTGGGAGAGCTAGAGCCTCTTTTCAGCTCTGCTTGGGACTCCGACTGTGACCTGCCAAGTCTGTGTATGCATGTGTCTCCATATAAGCTTGGTGCTGAGACCCCATTACAGCCCAAGGAGATCCTGCTCCCCATCAGTACAGTCAGTGGAGTCTAACTAAAGAAAGACACAGCTCACCTTAAAGTTGATATGAGACTCCATTCAGTTACTGAAACATATGCATCTGGTGGCCTTTTTTTGCTTCGGCCAAGCCCTCCATAGGTCCTCTGTCACAGTTGCCAACACAAGGCGGTTGTCTTGGGTACCCTATATGTGGTCCACAGAACAAAGCCCTTGCACTAGAGCAGGTGGATCAGTTCTCTGGGCTCTGCTGACTGTATTGAATAAACTCCTTGTCCAGGGATCTCAGATGAAAGCTCATACACCTAAAGATTGACACATAAATTTAAAAGCCTCAATCTATCACCTTAATCCCACCCCTGCTACTTTTGGACCTCAGATTTTCGAGCTGATATCACAATCCTAATGCTCCTTTGGTTTGCCAGGTCTCCAGGAAGAGAGTGGGGCTTTGGGTCATGGCACAGAACATCAACTTTTGCCCCATGGGCAGATGTTAGGTAGGTGCAAATGGTATCGGCAGCTCATGGTCCTTAGGGAGAAGTGTTGGTTTTTGGGATCAAGGTGGTCAGATTAGAAGGACTTGAGATGACAGGGAAGTTCACTGATGAAACTTATAGCAGCATGATAGAGCAATCCCTCTATCAGGTTAGAGGGAGGGACGCTCCTTATGGCAAACTTAAGAGGAAGGAATGCCTTGTAACATGTGGTTAACAGTTGGAGAAAAGATGAAGAACCACATAAATAAGATCTCCCCCTAAATGATATCCATGTGGCCCCCCGGCACCAAGGACATGTCTTCAGGGGCAGAGATCACAGGTGACAGAGAGAAGCAAGCTGAATGGTAGGATATTTGATCAGCAGGTAAACATGTAGCTGTGTTTCTGAGGACAACGAGAAATGATCCGAGATTTGCTTGCAAGATAGAGACACGACAGACCCCATGGGGAATCCAGACAGATTCTAACAGGAGGAATCCTGGGGTCCTGGTCTATATAGTGTATATTTGTAGTAGTATAATCAAGGAATGTTATTAGGCACTAGAATACAACTACCTATGCTGCAAAGTTATTTGAATATAGTTTGGCTTGGGCCAGCCATTGCCCCTTCAAACAATTCCTGGACATGTTTGGGAATTAAATGTGTTGGGGAGGATTTCCACTAGGTGTTTTGGGAGTTAATAGCATTTAATAACATGAGTGTGATCAGACCATGTCATTTGACCCCAGAATCAGAGAATGTTTCCTAGTATTGTTTAATATACTAATGGGATGTTGCTACAGCTCCCAATTGCAATGAGACAGTAGGAGGAAAATCCTGGAGGAAAGACACAAGCTGTTAAGATAACAGGCTAAAAATCAAAAATTTTATAGAAGCATTTTCTCAAATGCAAAACCAGGCACAGAGCCAGTGTTTCAATGCATAGTTAAGAAAATAGAGTAGGAAAAGTTTATAAGAAATAAGGAAACATTTTCAAAAGATGGGTGCCGACATAGGAAGGAACCTGGCTGTTGCCAGTTAAAAATTAGTCGAGAAAGAGATTATGAAGGTTGAGACTCATTGTCTAAAGGTGAAGTCATAATATGTTTTTATCCTTGAAAAGTGGTTGGATTGGAACTTGATAAAATTCAGGTAAGAAACAGCAAATGCTACTTTTAATCAGAGCACATGAAAATAGGCAATCACACAAAAAAAATAAATACATACTTGCTCCTTTGCACATGTTGTAGTCTGCTTTAAATGAAGACGCTAATAGGATACACAGCCTAAAACCTTGATAGAAGGAAGGTCATCTGTGGCATAAATCATACAGGAACAATAGAAGAGGCCAAGTTGGTGAAGAAAGGGCTTTTATGTTAAAGAAAGTATAAAATCAAAGAAAGAAAATAGGGTCAATCTGCGCACAAGTGACAAGGTATCCCTAGGGAAGGGAATGGTGTTAAGGCTGGTTTATTGACCACTTGAAGATGGTGAAAGTGACTGTGACATGCTGAGAGAAATCCAAAAGGTTGTGAGGACAGAAAATGAGGTAATGAGAGACTTCAAGCGGCCTCATATACATCAAGCAAATGTCACAACACTTGGAGCTTGTACCCTGTAAAACTGCTAAAAGAGAAACAAATCTGGATTTACTCTTAGATTTCCTTGCGGGACATGTTGCAGGGCACAGCTATCAATGCATTGCTCTGTAAGGATGACCACATGGTACTCATATTTAGCGATCTGTAGAAGCAAAATAGAATAAATAAAAATAAATTACAGTGAAGTTCAACTTCAAAATGGAAGCAACATAAAAATGAGGAAGCTTGTTAAAAAAGAGCAGCCGCAAGGGTAAAGTGCTTCATGGTATCCTGGAGACTGCATAAAGACATCATATAAGAGGTTTATTGAGAAGTTATATGACCTATGGAAAAAGTCCTGAAAGACGGTAAAAGGGAATGAAAAAAAAATTTAAACCTGTTTAAACAGCAAGGTAAAGAGACACTCTTTAAAACTGGAAGTTGTACTCCAAGAAAAAATAATAAAAAGATTACTAAATCTGTCGTGTGAATTGCAAAACAATCGTAAGGCAGCCTACATAGGAAACACATTGCTAACCTCATAAAAATGAATGATTAAAATTTAACAAGGTTCCCCCGGAAGTTTACTTTCTAAAGGGCACAAGCTGTCTGAAGTGTCTGCCACTAAACGTTTAGTAAGAAATGCTTTTAGAGCATAAAAGTGATATTCACTGAAAGATCTTTAGAGAAACTCCGATATGAAATTGGCACATTATTAAATCTGTTGTACATCTCATTACTTATAGTCGCCTTGATACTGAAGGAATGGAAGGTGGAAAACTTATAATGTTTTTTTTTTTGTTGTTGTTGGATTCATGAAGGGTCCAAGAAATAGAATCCAGAAATCTGACATTTTTTCCCTGTCAATTTGTTTGAACCATGATTAAGAATAGACTGAAAAAAAGCATATGACATGCTGGGGGAGGGGGGTGGGTGTCACAAGTCTATTATTGTTCTTTAAATTAACCAAAGTCCATGTGATATAGAAGATGTGGTTAATACAGAGGAATTAATACTTTTCCCATAGCAAAGAATTTAAACTATGCTGTCATGGGGCAGGAAGAAGAGTCTTCTGATAGATTAGTAACCAGTTGAAAGATAGGAAATAAAGATCAGGAGTAAAGGTTATGATGGGCGGTAGGGAATACACGGGGGACGCCCCACGGGACCACGTGTGTTTGGTGTATTTATAAATGAGCTAAAAATGGGTAAAGAGTGAAGCAGAAAAGGTAACTAGTGATAGAGGGTTTTTCAGGGTTGTCAAAAGTAAAAAAGTCTGCAAGGAGTTGTAGAAGGAGTATACAAAACTGAGTGTCAGGGTAATAAAATGTCAAGTGTAGCTCAGGGCTGATGTGCGTAGGATTAACCAACAGAGGTAGCAGGCGGATGTAGCTTGAGGTGTTGAGTGACCGGCTGTAGGGAAGGAGGTGGTGAAGTCAGCCTGGGTAATTTTCTGCAAGCCTCAAACAACGTATATAATGCAAGGCATGTTTTGGAAATGAATGGAGAACACAACAGAAAGTATCATTGCGTGGTGATCTGTGGTGCTCTCCCATGCTGTGTACACTGGGCATTTTTGATAATGTTGAGATAAAATGAATATAGTTGAACCAGGAAGGCGGTGGGAAGTGTGGGAAGCAGGAACACGGGTTTCTAACAATCTTTATACAAGGAGAGATTGTATGGCTTGGTGATTTTCATCTTAAAAAAGAGATGACTGAGAGGGCTATAATACATCCAGACAATCATGAGTGTAATGAAGAAAGTGAATAGGGAGTGATTACCACTGCTTCTCATAACACAAGATCTAGGGAACTTTATATGAGATTATCAAGTGGAATATTAAAACAAACAGAAGAAAGGACATTTTCATAAAATGTATCATTCATCTGTGCAACATTGTGAAGCACATTACGGAGGCCAGAAATACAACTGTCTGGAAAGCAATTAGACAAATTAATGAAAGAAAGATCTGTTGAGAACTGTTCAATACAATGACATCACTGCAGGCTCCAGGTCAGGCAGTCCCCATGTCATTGCTTGCTGAAAGCTGGGAGTTTAAACCAGGAGAACTTTCACTCTATAATCTCTGTTTTATTATTTTTTCCACCCAAGTAACTGCTAAGTCAGAGACAGAATGAATGGCTATATGGATATTTGGGCTGAGGTGTTGCAGCCATTTCTATGTCCCTGTGTTTTTAAAGGCCTCTCACCATGAGTTTGCACAGCTCTTAAATAAAGGTCACCTAACCTGTGGCCTTATTAGCACAACACCAAGTAATCACAGTGCTGTTGATGTAGAGTGTGATAAGCATCTCTGTCGTGCCAATCCAGCCAGGCTGTGTCTGGAAGCCCTTTGCAGATGTAGTCTCTAAACTGCTCTTCACCCTGTCCAGTGTGCCTTGGAGTTGGCTTTGGCTCTGGTGTTGGCATGGTTGGCTGGTTTGGCTCTTTGGCGTGGTGCTGGAGCAAGACAATGTTTGGCAATTGCCCCATGCTGCCTGGAGCAGGGGCTTCTCTTCCATTCAGCCACCCCGTGGTTCTGCTCAGAAACTCCATTTCCCTCTCACCAGCTGCAGCTTTTGTTGGACAGCAGTCCAGCACTGGGCTGAATTGTGTTTGATTAGCTCAGTAACTGCATGAAGGGGAAGCCAAGATTGTTGCACAAGCCTTTCAGCAGCAACAGCAGGGAGTCCAAATACCCATTAAAATGTGTGCTCAGCTCATCTCGAGTCAGTCGTTTTTACTGTCTCCCTCCATCTCATCCTTTGTTTTCCTGCCTTTGATTGCAGTTGATGAAGTTTGTATCAGTGTTGTCATGGTGAGTCTATTATGAAGTGGTCTTTTCCCTGGGGACCAGGCATCAGGATTCCTGGTTTCCATTTAAAACTCTGCTGCTGAGGCACGATGGGCAAGTGATGTTTCTCCTGTAAATCTCAAGTTCTCCATTCTGAAAAATGGTGACTCAAAAGTTTTACTTCCTCCAGGCCTACAGGGAGGACATGTACTGGATTTATCGATTTCCTCTGGATGTGTGATGGGTGATGCTTTAAGGATGGATTTTGAATGACAACTTTATCCGCTCATCTAAACGATTCCAGTGTGAGGTGTGTCAATGTCACAGCCACACGCTGGTCTAAAATCCAACCTGCCAGTCACTGTGACAAGGTCATGAGAGATAGGAGGGTGGAGAAATCCCTGAGCTACACACAGTCTTCAGGGAATTACTGAATGGATCCTTCTGGATCTGAGACTTATTTCCTCCTAGATTTGAGAAATACCTGAATGTGGATGTTAGTGCATCTCACCTTGTCATGTGAGAGCTGTGCCCTTTGTGAACTCCGGGATGGATATACTAGTTGGGTTGGTGGACATCCATTCTGGGCAGTCTGGGAATAGAGGAAGAATTATTTTAACAAGATAAGTTTCTTGTGCCAAAGTGGGATCTGACTTGCTGCTGCTGCTGCTGCTGCTGGCTCCTTTTTCCCAGCTACCTCCAGACATCGACTTCTTGGTACTGAGGATCCCCTTTCTTTGCATGTGATAATTGCTAATGATTTGAGTGTGAAAGTAAGGAAAGAAATCTATAACGTAAACACAAACTGAGATTGAGCTGTGTCTGAAGGGATGCAGGAAAGCTGGAAGAAAAAAAGAATAACAACCTGGTAGGAGGATAGAAATAGGCACTGGTTGCCTGCATCACCCATCACCCTACAGTCCCTGTAACTTTCATCCTGTGTTACAAGAAAAGATCCCTAGCTGGAGTGTGTTTCTCAAGATGCACCATAATTATTGCTCCAAAGGAGTTAAGTTTTTAAAAATCTTTGAAGCTCTCTGACTCTCTCCCCTGCCTCCACCCACATCCACATATGTGTCATTGCAAACTGGCACTATCACTCACCTGGTATACTGCTTTCTACTCTGAATTTTGCAGAGTACATGTCTTGTGTCTAGGGAAAGAACTAGGGCTCCCTGTTGCTGGCTGATCTTCCAAGTTCATATATTTCCTCCTTCGCAAGGCCATGGCCAGAAATCCGTAATTCTTTCCTCTAAACATCAGTGTATCCATGAAATCAGAGGAACAGTTCAAAGTTATTACAGAAACACAAGAGAAACATTTTTATTTCAGGGGCTGTTTGCAGATTAAGTGATTACTGGGTGGGAACAGGGATTTGCTCTCTCACAAAGCACTGTTCCAACTGATGCTTCTTTAAAGCATCAACCACTACATGGATGCTGTGCATACTTTAATTAGGTATTGAATCATTGACTAGAACTGAGGCCTCCACATATATCTGAGGTCAGCATCCCCCATGTGGTGTGCCTGGGCTGGCTGCTTCAGTGAAGGCAGAAGGTCTGTACCTGCCCATGACCTTCCTCTAATTATTTGGAATCCATATTATGGACCTTGCTGCACAAGACAGCCAATGCCAGGTGTTCAAATTAATAAGCTGAACCAGGTTTTCCGATGAGTGCTCTGGGCTGTTTGCCATTCCTCTTTCTCTTCGACACCTGATAAAATAACCCAGGGCTCTGGTCAAAGGTATTTTGCATGCATGCTATTGATAGCACTTTGGAAGTGTTTTGAGGGATTTTTTTTCCTACTGAGAAACAACAACAAAAAAAAAAAAAACAATGTGGAAAACTGATCAAGTCAGGGAAAAAAGTAATCAAAAAGTTGGTGTTGGGGGAAGACAGTTTCTAAAGGGAATTGCAAGCATCCACCAGAGATCAAGGTCTAGTTTAAGGTAGTGCTGGTAATTTGTAGTTCTAGTGAACTCAAAATACAAGCAGATATAGTACTACCAAGATTTTAATCCGTACTGGAACCCATTCAGCCATGGGATGAGCAAGAACAATTCCCCAGCTACTAGCCATTTCCCCATGAGTCTGAATGAAGCCCTATTAAATAGCAGGCTGTGCATGCAGGAACATGTCATCATTATGGCCAAAGTAGCTAAATCCACATACTGCAGGTAAAGCAATTAACAGATTAGTGGACGGAGGATCAGTGTGGGACTGGGATTAACAGGTTAGTGGAGGGAGGATCAGCGTGGGACTGGGATTCTACAGTGTGGCTCATTGGAAGTAAATTGGCAATAACCTGTCACCTGTGACTGCCATCAGGGAAATCCCTGACACAGAGATTCATTTGCTTTTGGAGTACTCTTCGTAATAGAAGAGGCAGAAACACATCAATAAGGCATGTAAGAGAGGACTGGAAAACAGCCTGTAGAAGATGCTTGAAAAACACACACACAGCAGAGGGAGTGACTTGGGACATATGTCCCAATTCCATATTATCTGGTTGAATAAATAGGAGATGCTAATGGTGCCCATGTAAGTGCCCATGGCACTTAAAGCTACAACCTTTGTGCTGGACCTATTGTGTCATTAATTTCCTGGTTTCATGGGGAGAGATAGTGGCTGTGTTCGCTGGGGTTGGAAGGGCTCTAACATCAGCAAGGGCAGTGGTTTGAGGAACAGATTGGCCGTCTTCTCCCTCCTGAGGAAGACCCCAATTGCCCTTACCCCCTAGAGTCCCCCATGGGGACTTTCCTTCTTCACCTTCTTCAGCAGGGTCTTCTTTCAGTGCTGGGGGTTAAAGGTTCATTCGCTTCTCTCTAGATAGCTAGATATGTATCTATGTATATCTTGTGTGCATATATATACAAACCTCACACATTAAGTATATTCAAGTGTTGTGTAAACTCATATCCAAATGCTTTGATGCAAACAGGAGCTCTGAGGAAGATTTCTTCTCCATACTGATCTCTCTTTCCTTCATGCACCCATGGCAAAACTGGAGACACAGCCTCTTTATGGCTGTTTACTCCTAGTTCAGTTGTTCTTGCTCCTTCCGGCTCACAGCATACTCCTTGTCCACCCTTATTCTCTGCTGCACAGTGACTTTTTTTTTGCATCAGGGCAGGGGACAGTGAAAAAAATAATTTTCATTCCCTTCTTGAGAAGGTAATAGTTGGTTAATGTCTCCAAATTTCATGGAGACCTCTGGAGGAAGGTTCCAGTTACCCTCACTCTGTGGATTCCCCCATGGGGACTTTCCTTCCTCATCCTCTTCAACAGGCGCTTGTTTCTCAAAGTCAACAGCCTTTTTTTATGATCATTGTGCCTATTGCAAACATGTTAAAAAGAGCAACCACAAAGATGACAGCCTTTCTGCATGAGTTGAGGGAGGAGAAAAGTTCCCAGTCCCACATAAAAGACAGGCAGGGAATAAACCAGATCATCTGTCTGCCTGTCCATCTGTCTCTCTGTCTATCTATCTGTCTATTTATCTGTCATCTATCTATCTATCTTTCTATCTATCTATCTATCATCTACATATCTGTCCGTCCATCCATCCATCCATCCATCCATCACATTAGTATCATGCATGTGTAATAATCTTGGTCGTAAAAGACATATATCTCGAGGTATCTCTTCAGTCCTTGCCATCAGATTAGAAATTTATTCAGAACACAGGGAGAGTTATTGGTGAGCTTGCTGTTGTGTGGATGTTCTAATAGATTTTTTTATTGCACTTTCCATACAGAGATTGCAAAACCTCAGCCATCCTAATGCAGCATTTGCTTCATCAATTCTTGTGACTGCTAATGCTGACGTTATAGTGTTTGGCAGCCTCCATTAAGAATGGTTTGCCCCATGATATTAACAGGCAGTGAAGCTTTGTGCTGATGGATAAAGCGCGGTGTAAAACCTGATTGGAATCAATCAGAGTAATTGTCTGGATGTGTGGTGGTTAATAGGAAATGTCCTGCATATTATTGGCTGTTTTATATAGCAAAGAGATTAGCTTTCTGCTGCCTTTTGTGGCTCACATCCTCTCCTGAGCTGCTGGGGAAGGTGATAGATCTGCTGGGAGGCTCAGGAGACACCGTGCTGGCGTTGCATCCTGCATCAGTCTAGGAGACACGGAGCTTGGAGAAGAGCCCTGTATTTTATATTTGTCTGAATGACTATTCTGCATTTATGTCCATTGCTAACAATTGGGCAATGGGGAACTGTCAGCCTGTTTCATGATAGATGCTAAGCCCAGGCCAGGGCTTTGGGATGCAATGTGCAGCAGAGACCAGGAGCAAGACTGAAGCAGAAGGCCTCTGAGTCTTATGTGTTTTGCAGACTCACACAATGTCACTTAAACACAATATCGAGTCCGTTCAGGTCAGCCTGATGTCCCCACAGCTCACCTGCTAGTCTGTGTTTGGAAGAAAGTCTGAAGAGAGACCCACCAAGAGCCTATTGCCCCTTGGCATCCGAATGTTTGTCCCAGTTCACATGCAGAGGCAGCCTGGGAGGACTGAATGCGAGCAAGCCCGTGCACAGCACAATCTGATTCAGCCAGGGACCAGAACAACCCATCCTGAAACAGGCTTCACAGACAATAGCAAGGCACTGTGAGATGCCACTCACACCCCAGGAGGACCTAGACAGTGTCTGTCTGATCAGATGCTCTCTGATCAGCAGTCTAGAGCTGAACTGAAGCCACTGTAGCTGTGGAAAGCAAGTGGATCATAGCACCTGGCATATACCCACTAAACCAGGAGCAGCCTTGTTTTCTAGCATCCTCTTCTTCTGGGAGAGGCTTAAAGCACATAAAGGTCACAGCTTCCTCATCAAAGCATCTTCCCAGTCACCAATCATCTGGCAGCTGTAGGCGCATCCTCTGCCCTGCAGCAGGAGGGCACTGTATCCCCAAATGCTACAGAGGGTGTGCTTGGAGAGGGTCAGTGACTCAGCGAGGAGTGGGCTTGCTCAGGGCAGTTCTTCCTGGGCAGCCTCTGGTTGCTGAAAGCTCTCAGTTTTCTCCCTGCTGTGAGGATTGAGCATCTTTTCTCTGTTTTGGTGCATTTATTGATAGTAAGGATAATAAATCCCCACAAAGCACAGGGAAATATCACTTGCATTTTCCAAGTAAGGGACTTCCTCTTGCCCAAGGTCACGAGTAGTGCCTTTAATTTAAATTCAGTGCTAGAAAATTCTGAATCCCTGGGAAGAGATGGTTCTTGCAAACAGAGCTGCTGATGCTGGCTGTGCAGGCGAGAGGAGAGGGAGAGCAGGCTTTGGCTTGGAGAGGCCAGCTCCCCTTGGTGGTCAGAACCCTGGGTACCATCTGAAGCGCAGCAGGCTGGGATCCTAATGAAAGAGCTTTTCAAGCACTCGTTTCTTTCCTCAGTGAGTAGAATACTATTAACCTTTAAGGCAAAATTATATTTTGTACCTCTGGGAAGCAGTAACATTTTACCGAGCTGCACTGGGGAACCAGGTAAACGATTGTTAACTCTCTCCAGCCCCATTTCAAGGCCATTTCAGGGCAGCTGTCTGTGCATGTGTGGGCAAACCCTGCCAAGCAGCTGAGCAGAGCTCTGTGCTCAGGAGCCCCTAGCAGCTGGACATCCACTGTCCTCTGCTGCAATTCAGCCTGCATGTCCCAACCGCTTTGTCCATTAACTGGTATTCAGTTGAACCCACGGTCCCGGTATCTCAAGGCCAAAAGCTCTGCATTGCTATTTTGCCCTTTCCCAGGTCCACACAGTTGTTGGGCAACAGGCCTGGTTTTTGGTGGCTGAGGACTTGTTGAGAGTCAGGCCATAGGACACCATTTATGAGCCTGTACTGTGATATGTCTCACAACTGGGGACAAAGCTGCTGTATGTGGCACTGCTGTTAAATAATACCATGGAGGTGAGCCCTGCTGTCTCAGAATTGAGTATCCAACTGTGTTTAGAAGCTGCTTCACCCAACAAACTACTTGTTGCAGACTTGACAGTCTAGAGGCTTTGACAAAGTCTTGTCTTGCCCTTGGACAGTGTGTGGGATCACAATACACTGAAGAGACATGCATGTTTTGCTGTCAGGGTGAAACAGGGCGGTGTTGGCTGTGAACTCCACCTAGATGTATACGTGCTTTGCACAAGAGCTTCTAAAACTATCAAGTGCTGGGATCTATTCTTGAGAAAAAAAAAAACTAAAGAGGACTAAAAAGTGAGATCTTTCCTTCCTTCCCTTCTGTTTTTTCCCTTCTTTTCCTTCTGTCTGTTCCCCAGTGCATCACTCCAGCTCTACCCTCACTTCTAGCCAGTGCACTCCACTGGACCTGCCCAACATCAAGCGCTGTGGGTTGGGTGGCCAGGGGTAGCGATGGGGGCTCTGAACTGCTCAGCCCTTGGCAGGGAGAAAGCAGGAGCCACAATCCGAGGACAAAGTCAACACCTTGGGTGGAAAAGTAAATCAATGAAGCCATGTGAGCCAGAAAGCAAACGATGCAACGGCAGCAAAGCTGGCTTCCAAATTGAAATGTGTTTTCTGGGGATTGTCCGTTGGCTTGGGGAGTTATTATTTCCATTTCTCTAGTTATGAATTAATTTCTAGAGAACTTAATCATCCCCTCCCTTCTCCCTCCACAACCCCCTCTTCCCTTCTCCTTCTAATTTTCCACTTGACTGGGGATTCTGTGACAGTGAAAATTCAGGCTTAGAGGAGGTCCATGCAAGCTGCTCCATTAGACTGGATAATCTCATTGGAACCAGTGGCTTGAATAATAACACCTTCACCTCATGCACTGCACCAGATTTAAAAGACGCTTAACACCCTGGGCTACGGTGACGGCTATGGCAGGGAAAGGGGTGGGTCGGAGCCTGCACCAAGCACCTTTGTCTCCTGGCTCTGCCAACATACCCACGCTCCTGAGGACACATCTGCAGTCTGAGATAAACGCTGGTCCAAGCCTCCTCTGACGTCGAGACATCTGCACTGTCAGAAGCAGAGACATCCTGAGCTTGGCAGCTCTCTGCACAAACGGAGCCCAGACCCACACTGTATAGGAGTGATGAAGATTTTTGCTGTCTCAGCAGTCAGTGGGTCAGGGATGAGTGAGAACGAGCATACTACAGCCTGTCCCACCAGCTGATGTCCTGATTTCTGCTTTCCCGCAGCAAGTTGTGCAGATTGGAGCAGGATCATTTAAGTGGGGCTTAATAAACTTCAGCCTATTGACAAGGCTGCCCTTTACCTTCAGAACATAAAGCACATAACCTAGACCTTTTTATGCCAGGATCTCGCTACATGCAGAGCATAGGCCTGACTCTAGATCCAACCAGGCCATCTCAAAGGGTCCTCACCCTGTTTTCTAACCCATCTGAGAGCACGAACACACCGTGGGCTCCATGTCTGCTGCCTGGCCTTTTCCTCAGTGCACAGTGCCAGACTGTTTTCTCCCTTCCAGACGTAACTAAAAACCTGAGTCGTGCAACCAAGACATAAGATGGATAGTTTAAATCTAGGATTCTGGACTGGATGTTATAGGGTTGATCCCGAAGGACTCCAAGTCTAGCAGGACTCTCTTGGTCTTTGCAGGCTCTTGTCCATCAAATATTATTATGGTGGGATGTGTCTCATACAGGTGGACCACACATGAGAGCCAGCACCATGAAACTGTATTTGAATTCTTACCTCTTTCAGCATCCCCAGCCCTTTCCCACCACCTACCCACACTGGATCCACACTATCATGACTTCACAGCCTGTGTTGGAGCATTGCTATGCACTGTCACAGCCAGAAGAAAAAATATCTTCTCATGGTGACTCCCATCACAGCCACCAGTGCATCGTGGCCATCCTGCACATCCGGTAGTCTCAGAATTGCCCAGAGAGGAGCACCATGCAAGTTTTCTCTGGAAATGACATGCTTTTAAAGGGAAAGAAACTAGGAAAACCTGTGTGGGAGATAGTCACCTGGAATGTATAATAAATGGCTCTATTGCCATGCATCTGACAACACAGCCTGCTGGAGGTCATTCACAGCATCACAGCAATTTTTCAGCATTTAACCCATCCCTTCCAGCCACACATAGATGAGGGGAAATTAATACATCACGTGCCAACAGCCTTTTCCTTGCAACTGGCGCATTAGCTGAGATCCCCAGCGAATTGCAGGTCAGGGAGTGCTTCCCTGTCCCTTGTGGTGCAAGGGGCCAGCTCAGTAGGGTGTGCCAGACCGGACTAGGAGCTCCTCATGTGTTTTAGGGGAATAATGGCTGAGGAACTCCTTTTGTATGAATGGTTAAAGCAGCAGAGGGATGAGGTAGGGATCATTTCTAGAGTCACCTGAAGTCCTGGTCCTTTTGTTTCTTATGGGCTGGCTCTAGGTGGACCCTTGCTCAACCCTAAACCTCTCTGCAGAGCCAGCTTGCTCTCCTTGCTGGGTAGGCAACCACTGTAGAGTGAGCTCAGGCTGCCTGATGGGACCCTTAGTGTTCAGCAGGGAGAAAAAGCTTAGGAGGAGGGGAACTGAGCTTGTTCTCAGACTTTTTGGCTGGAGCAGGCTTGGACAGAGAAGGGCAGTGAGATTAAGATTAAAATCCTTCCTGCTCTACTTTTCCTTTTGTTCCTCTGCTTCTCAGATTCCCTTTCCTAATGCAGAGTGTGAAGGTGCTGAGCTGTGAAAGTCAGGATGAGGCATACTTTGAGGAGGGTTTTTATTGTTATTTGTATTGGAGTTGGGGTGAAACGCTGACTTAGGTAGTTGGGAAGCTCTAGCTCTGACCAAAAGCCTGTGCATCAGTCATGTGAGAGCCTAAAAACTACCATGTAAGCACATTTTATCTTTTGCTTATGACCTATGAGACAGTTGACCTGTTGAAGGTTGGGCATCCAGCTCAACCCATGATTTTTCCTTGGTCTGAAGAAACAAATGCCCTAGAGATGGACTGGGAACTTCAGGCACAGTCTAAGTGGGGTTGGTGAGACGGAATGCATGCCTGTCTTCTTCAGGCAGCAAATCCCATCACAGTGATTTCACATCACACAGAGAAAGCCAAGCCTGGGCTAAGAGGTTCCTTGGCTTATTTTTCCCCAGTGAGGCTTAGCTCTCCACGTGGAGTGCTTCTCCTCTCCAACCACAGCCACGGGGCAGGCAGAGACCTTCCTTTTGAGGTCTGCATGGTAATGTGAGTTCAATGTAATTCCCTCTGAGCTATCCTGTGCTTTTTTCAGGCTTCTGATTGTAGTGCTGCAAAGCATGGAAAAAGTTTGGGCCTGGAGGGAAGAACTGTCTCTGCCAGCAGCAAATACTGAAGCTACAACACACATCATTGTCTGTTGGTTCTGCTGCCAGGGGACATGGGCAGATGGATGGATGCACATGGGCAGGAGGAGGAGGGACAGGAAGGAGCTGAACAGTGACGTGAAAAAGGATGTATTGATGAAGGTTGAAAGGAGCAGTGGGGAGGGAGAGCCTGGTTTGAGAAACTCTGTGGTGTCCCCTATGCCCTGCACTTTTCTGGGTAAAACTGTTTGGGGCAAGGGTTTTCTAGAGGTGGCGGATTTTGAAACAGTATTCGAGCCCAATCAGTCTATCCTGTGGAAATGTTTTCTCTCTTATTGGTACGCTTCCCCAAGTCAGAACAGCAGATGCTAACAGCAAAATAGCAATTAAATTACATGCTGACTGAGTCTGGCAGTGATTCAGTACCTGTATAAGTGGGGGACCCCTTACAATGTACTTCCCATGGCTCCCCAAACCTCCCTGCAAACCTCCATGAACACAGATGCTGTGCTTCTCGTTTGCAGTTTACCTGACTGGCTTGTCCTTTTAGAGGTGAGGCTGAGGTGGTACCAAAGGCTGCCACCCACCTTTTAGAATCCCTGGGTCTCACTGCAGTTGTGGCAGTGATTCATAGGGAAACGTCAGGACCACCAATTTGGATTAGCTCTGATCTCTGAGCAACACACTCCAAACTTTCCCTTTCTGGAGGCATGGGCACCTCCCATCATCTTCATCAACAGATAATTGGCATTTGGGCCACAGTGATAGCGAAAAGACCAAATACATTTCTGTGGAGATACTTGAGAGAAGCTTCCACAAAGAATTCAGGGATGATGTTCCCAGGCATCTGAATCAGGCCATGAACAAAGAGCTTCATCTCCTTTGAACAAATTACTTGCATCAGCCCTTGCAGAGGAGAGCATGTAGGAGCGCGGGAGAGCGTAGGTGTTATCTACCCAGGTTCTGGGGAAGACTCTCACAAATATTATTAGCATGAATAGGAAGCACCATGATAGGATGCTCTCTGGGAAAAGTAATTTTGTTCATTAATTACTTGCCTTATCTAGCAACCTTGTTCCCTTTCTCTCGCTTTCTTCTTTTTTAATTCTCTTTAAAATGACTGTAAGTGAATTCAGTGCTGGGAAAGTTTTTTTACTGTCTCCTCAGAGACAGAGGCTTGTATTACTCAGGTAGCTTTCAGCTGAATCTTCAGGGGCTTTTCCATCTCCATCTGAAGCCCAGTCTTTTATGGGCAGATGGCAAAAGACGGTTCCAGGCAGATTCCTGTGATTTGTTTCTTGTGGACCACCTCAGTGCTCTGGACTGACTGCAGTTCATATGCGTGCCTTTGGCTTGAGTTCTGCCTGCTGCTTGTGATTTTGTGCTCTGAGATTCTCTTCCTGCCTTTAGCTTCCAGGCTTGTGTTGTGCCTGCTTAGTTCAACAACAAAAGGAGTCAGAGTGCTGTGATTTAAGGGACAGCATAGCAGAGACCCTGCAGCTTCAGAGATGTCCTTTCCTTGTGTCTTTGACCCTTGCACGAGGTTGGAAAGAGTCAGTGGATGAAGGCAAGTGATACCCATCCCCCCATATGTCAAACACACATGTTGGCTTTTTTTCAGGCTGTTTCTACAGTGAGAAATAGGTTTCTTCCAGGGGCCTGCGTGTTTCCAGCACAATTGCTGCTAGTCACTGCTTCAAGTGAGTTTGCAGTGTCAGGTGGGAATCAACAAATGCCACCATTTGTCAGGGCAGCCTTTCTTACTGGAAACCAAAGACAATGAAAGTAGAGTTGCCCAGGCTGAAATGCCACCATCACCTGCAGCCTGAGGCTGGGACCCACCTGAAGCCAAGTCCTCACCCCAAAGTTGTTCAGTCCTGGAGCTTGACTGATCCTGCAGAGGTTGTTGCTGCTTTTTGAGGTCTCTCTGAACACGATGGCTGTCATGGGAGGAAGAGTCTTTCTGTAATGCTGAGCAGAACTGGCTGAGGGGTGTATTTCCACATCACCTTCCACGGACCCCCTCCCTCATTTGCACACTCTCCTCCCCCTGTGCCAGCAAACAATTTCCAATTCTTCATCAGACAAAGGCTCCAAGTTTCCAGGGATTTGCATGTGAAATGCTCCTGTTCATCTCAGGCTTGAATGAGCCATCAAAATGCTCATCAGGGATCTGCCTACAGAGGCACACACATGTGTACACACAAATCGCTTGTCCGTGGCTGCACCCCAGCAGTGCAGTGAGCTGGTGTGGTCCTTGGGCCACCTCTGAACCTTTGTTCACGGGGGTGGGGGGGAGCAGGTTGCATTTGATGGGTAAATCAAATGCCTGGGGGCCTTTGCCAGAGCCCCCCCCCCCGGCAAGATTAGCACCGACAAGACAATCTGCAGCTCTGGAAACTTGTGGAGGGGGGTGAGGGGAAGGGGCATGAAATCCCCCAAAGAAGGGGAGGGGGGAGGAGGGGAATGCTGTATATGGAGTGCCTGGCTTTGTAGGGCGGGAGATGGAGGAGTAAATCCCTTGCACCCACGCCCCGCGGGGCTCCGGGGGTGGGCTTATTCAATTGCTGCGATAGAGGGAGGAGCCCACCTGGGGACAGAGATAACGGGCGGGCGCTGGGATTGCCGTTCTGCAGCATAAGCCGGGAGAGTTATCAGGGCAGAAACTCGGCTTCTATTACCATGCATTAGAATAGATTAGCAGGCAGAGCAATTAGCATCCTAACTCTATTTGGCGAAGTGACAGGGTCGGTAGCGGCGGGCAGGAGGTATGGGGGGAAGAGGCAGCTTTGGCAGGGCTGCGTTTCGCTCCCTGAACTGCAGCCCAAGGATGGAGGGGACTTCTGGTCTTTCACCCCAGGACTGTTTCTGCTGGGACATTGAAAAGAGCAGAGGTGGGAGTGAGCTTTGGTTAGTGCTCTGAAACTTTTTGTGGCTCATGGTCCCTGAAAAATTGCCCTGGGGAGACGCAAAGTTCCAAACAGTGAATTTCGGCTTTCTTGACTTATCATTTCCATGTCTCTTTGAGATAATCCACAGACCTCTGGCTTCCAAAATGCCACCAGTTAAAAAATGCCACTTCCTTGGCTTCCCCAGGCCACCCCAATGGCCTTTTTTCCATCTTTGCCCACATTCATCTTTGATGCCCAAAGAGCAGGATTTGCCATTAGAGCCAAAGATGAAAACAAGGGTCTGACTCCTTTCTCAGATGTGTATGAATTTGCTGAGAAATCTTCCCCTCCTCTCGCTGCCAGGACAAGTTTCCCGGGAATGATCCTGTTTATGATCTCAGCTTGGACTTCTTCTTTTCCTGCAGCATCTTCTGCCTTTCTGTCCTGAATGGAGTATCCCAGGAAGTGGATAAAATTTAATTCATTCACGCCAGGGAAAACTAAATTTCAGCTATCCTGAATGGATGGAGGGCAACCTGGAGGCCAGAAAGAGTAGACAGGGAGGGATGGCTATTCGCCACATCACCACATAAAGTTTAAGGTCAATTATGTCTGCATCTCGACATTTATGGAATTCCTATTCTTAGGACCCTGAGGGAACCGGGAAATGTCAAAACACTGCTAAAACTGACCTTAAACTTTACATGTGAGTGGGACTGAATCTCCTTTCTTTTCCTGACTCCATCCAGAAATTTGCTTTGGCTCCAGCAGAGGAAAGGCAAATTTCAGCTGCTCCCTCCTTCCCCAGCCTTGCTTCCCCCTTGTGACAAAGCCTTCTCAGGAGACACAAAGCCGGCTCTACATGTTGGTCAGACTATGGCTAAAACAAACCTTTTATTATGTCTCCGGAGCCCTTTAATTGCTCTGTTCCTGTCTCATCCTTCTTTCCAACTGGGAAACAAAAAACTTCCCTGATAAAAAATGAAACTGTCATATTGCACCTCATCCTGAAAGAGGGACCAGACTAATGAGACCGATTCAGACCACCACAGCCAGATAGCTTGAATTTTCAGAGCCTTCTGGAAATTAACGTCTTTCTGTGTCCTGCAGTCCCTTTCCTGGACTCCTGCCCCCAGCCCTGGCTTAAAGTGTCATTAGGAGGGTTAGCACTTGGCTTCCACTGAGCTCCCTCTGCTGACCGCCTTGCAAAAGGCATCGCCGACATACCCGGTTGGTTGTCGAGTAGACATCCCTTCTGGCCTCTGAGCAAGGATTCGGGCAGAGCAGGCACAAGGAGCCTTGGGCGATCCTCTGCTGGGAAGGCAGGCCGTGGAGACAGGTAGGACATCAAGTGACCCTCTTCCAGAAGCTGCCTGGCTTTGTGTAGAGAGAGGAAAACCCAAGAGATGCAGTGATGCTAGAAGTCTCCCTGCCAACTTGCAGGCTATGTAGCCTGCTCCAGCTTTGCTCAGGACACAAATGCTGGTGTGGTACAAGACTGAAGACTTTGAGGAACAGCCTTCCTTTCTGTGATTTCATTTTGGGGAAAGTGCCCCTTCCCTTTGGGGACAAGGAGAGCTGCTACTGGGCCATGCCTGCACCCCTTGCTAGATTTCAGATTCCAAATTTGTTGGCCTGTGCTGAGCTGGGGATGGGGGAGCCTCTTCAGTTTGACCATTGCCAGCCACCTGCAAGTGCAGCGTGCCTCACCATGGGCTCTTGCTGGGCTGGGAAATCTCAGATTTCCCCTTGGAGATGAAGAAATCGAAGAAATGGAAAATCATTGTCTCTTGCCCTATCTCGCTTCAGGACAGCTGGGACCATCTGGGCTTCCCAGGGTCTTCAAACCGAGACCTAAATAAGATTTCCCTGAAAGTTTCCCTTTATCCTTTCTACCATCCTCCATGAGAATTTTTCTGACCTTTCTCCTTGTTTGTATCTATCGAATACACCTGGGCAAAAAGACCACCGCAGGTGGCAGAAGGGTCAGACCGTGGAGTGTGGGAAGGGGTGGGAGTGTTTGTGGCTTGGACCACGGGGGTCTTCACACCAGCCCTGCACATCACTGTCCTCACAGACAGTCTGGGATGCACAAGCTGGCCTCTGGACCCTTCATCCCCACCTTCGTCCCCTCTCCCCATGTCCCCATCCCCGCTCCACCCAGGCCCATGTTCTCTTTCCCCATATCCTATTTTCTCTTGATTGAGCATGAGGAGATTAGGAGACACATGACAACCCTTGTGATAAGAGTCAAGGAGACAGACAGACAACCTGAGAAGAAGAGAAGAAGGCAGGAACAAAAGGCTGGGTGAATTTAAGAGGAAGAGCTGAAGAGATACGAAAAAAGCGTGGGCAACTGTGTCCAAGCACAAAACCACAGAACTGGGAAGGGGTGAAGGAATGGAATGGGGCAGCATCTCCAAATCGCACAAGCTGAGGATCCCAGTGTGAGTGGCCCCACACCATGACAAAATGCCTAGCAATGAACAGGTTGGGGAGGCAAATGGGGATACCAACATGAAGCCTGTGTCCCATCAAAATGCCCCATCCGACCCCAGTGGCCTGTCCTTGCTGGTGTGAATGGGGTGTGCACTGTTTCCTACCTGCCAGCTCGAGTTTACCAGTACTGGTGGGAAGGTGTAAAGAAAGGGTAACTGTGATTATTCTGTCAAAGGGTGAGTGAATTTGTCCCCTGCAGGAAATGTCACCGTTTGGAATCAGAAAGGAAAGCTGAAATGTCAAAACCTTTTGCAAAACAGCAATGCCTGCAAATTACCTGTTTGGATGTGGCGGAAGGGTGTCATTTCGGTTTGCTGAGCAGACCCAAACCATTGAGCTTTCTCTCATGCTGCTCCCCCGCCACCTTTGGCATCAAATACAGTCACTTCATGTCCCTCTTCTTGCCTGTGAGCCCATCTCACTGGCCAGATTATGTCTTGCAACGCAAAAGCAGTCAAAAGAAAACTGCTGTGCATCAAATGGTGAGACTTCTCCAAAGAAAGATTAATTTGTTTGGATTTTACTTCTGAGAATTATTTTTTTTTTAATGGTAAGATTATTTTTTTCTGAATAAAAAATTTGTATAATGTGCTAATTGCCATTTGTAAAAAGAAGTCCCTCTGTTCTGAGTAGCAATGTCTGATCAGATCCAATCACCACTCTTTTGTCTTGAAAATTATTTTTAATTGACAAAATTACAGAAAAGACCTTTTCCATTGCCAGAAGACTGACATTTTTTTTGTCTCCCACTAGAAAATTTGGATATTTTAGTCTGCTTCTGGGAAAATGAAGGAAAAAAAATAAAACAGAGAATCAAAATCTTCTCCTTTTTCAACAGCAATGGTTATAAACAAGAAAGGCTCAGTCAGGACTATATGTTGTTTTTCTGACTACACTATTTCCACATCCCCACAAGAAAAAAAAAAGAAGAAAAAAAGGTTTAGGGAAACTTCCTCCTTGTCTTTCTCCTCCCAGGACTATTTGTCTCTGTCTATTTTGTCCACTCAGGGTGTCAGTTAGTTTGGTCTCCAGCAGGGACCACCAGATCTGGTTAATGGTGTGAATTAGCAGAACAACTTTCCACCTCTCCCCGAAGACTTGTGGCCCCAGGCCACCGCATGGGTCTGTGGAGCAGCTGAGCACCTCCCACCCTGCAAGTCCAAATTATAAGGGAAACTCACTGCATGATCTTATCAGGACTTTGCATGTCTTAGAAAATAATTACCACTAGAAAGGCCAGGCACAAGGGCCATCATGCCTTTTAAATGCATTTAATTTAACATCACAAGTGATGTTAAGGGCTGCCTTGCTAGCAGGTATGACTAAGATAAAAGCCTGTAGCTCATGGGACTGTGAAGTAGTTTGACCCTAATGAATGGCCAGAGAGAAGGCTGGAGATCATGGTCTGTATTGCTCTCAGTGCAGCATGTGTCTCTGTCCTGGTGCAAGAAATGGGAGCTGCAGGGGTGTTCTAGCTGAGGTCCTAAGAACATCTGCAGCTCTGCCAACCTCTGAGCATCCTGCTTGGTAGGGGAGACCACAGCAGCACCTTCTTCTCATTTCCCTCTGCTAAGAAATCAGGAGTCACCCAAAGCAAACTCAGGCATTTCAGGCAGTGGTGGGATGGAGGGATGGACAAGCAGTGGGATGGACAGAGAAATATCCCCCTTGGAGGCACTTGTCCCACCTCACTGCTTTCATGAGGGGTGGCCTCAGTTAGCACTTCTTGGCATTGCAACCTCCCTGCTCCCTTCCCTCTGCAAACTGCATCCTTTCCCCAGTTTTCTCCCTGTTCCTAGCCCTTACATGGTCAGAAGAGATCTTCCTATTTCAGTCATCTTCCTGAACCAAGCTCCATCCTCTGCAGATGTTGTGACCACAGCCACTTTATCACCATTAATCCAGATCCCCCGAGGTCTGGATGACAAAGACACAACCCCAAGGTGGGAGGAAGTGGAGGTGCAATGCTCCAGAGAAGTACAAGAGCAACTCTTCAGGGTAAACTGATAGGATGGGGATGAGGGTCTCCAGGACTGTACGGTGAGGGTGCAGCAAGGTTCAGGACCTCACTATGCTGGGCATGGATGAAACAAAGATACAGCCAAAAAAGAGGCAAGGTGAAAAATAAAGATAATGGGGTTTGGCTGGTTGGGGTTTTTTGGGGGGTTTTGTTGTTGTTGTTGGTGGTGGTTTTTTCTACAACAGGATGGTGGAGATGTGTCTTCACTGAGAGGCAAAGGCAGGTAAAAGCATGCACATGGCACGCATGCCTGCTGTTAGGCTGGCAACCCTGTAGTAACATGATCTGTTTTCCATGCTGTGCATAGGGAAAACAAAGAGCTCGCAGGTGGAGGTATACCCCACGTAACCCCTTTTGTACCTGGTCTATCCAGGTGCATGGAGCTCTTGGGTCTGTGCTCAGCCTCTTCAGAGATTTCTGGGCTTCACATTAACCCTTCCAACCTTGGACATTTAGGGACAAACCATGGAGGTGGTGGAGTGAGTCTGGGCTTGGTTTGACCAAGGCAGAAGAGCTGTTAGCACCTCGTTGCAGAGGTGGAATAACACCATATCCCTGTGCAGCTGGTGTTTGCAGAATGTGGCCCCAGCAGGTTGCTTTAGGCCACAGACAGCAGACTTGGGATTTAACCATGGTCCCAAACCATGGCCTTCATCTCATCCTCAGGAGACCTGGGCTTTGCTCTGCTCTCTGGCACGCATGCATCTATGCCTCAATTTCCTGTCTCTGCATGGTAATGTTTCAAGCTCACAGAGGTGTTGTGAAGTTTAATTAGCTCCAGGCAAAGCCCTTTGAGATCCTCAGATGAGAGATGCTATAGAAGCGCAAAGTATTAATTTAACATTATTAAAATAATTGGTTAGTGGATGGTGAACAGAGGGTTAGCGTTAGCGGTATTTATTCTTAATGGGAGATGAGGAGGAAATAACATTCCTCATGGTTCAGCGATAGAACCAGTTTCTTAGTGTTTGCACTAATGGTTTGGACAGAAGCAGGACACTTGCAATTGTTAAAGATGCAGCTGATAATGAAATAGCAGGTGTTATTAAGACGTACAGAAAAGTGCTGTGTCTACACCATAATCTTATGCAAATAAGTTCAGGAGTGGAATGTGCTCTTTCAGGTGTCTTAAGTGTAATGTGATGCCACTGGGTGGGAGTTACGCACCAGCTAATTATAGCATGAATAGCACTGAATTAGGTTATATGGCAGTGGAAAGCGATCTCGGCATATTGACAGACCCAGCGTGTTAGAGTTACTGATATTTTATTAAAGCAAAACAGTTATTGGCAGTAGAAGGTATTTTTTCTGCATAAACCCTAATAGATGCACCAGATGAGAGCACAGCAGAGTCACAGCAATCTCCCAGGGCCCAAAGTACACTCTGACTCTAAACAGACACTACAGAAATGATTAGTTAGGGTTGGGATATTTCATTATCCCTTTCATAGTCCAGCTGCCACGTGCAGGGAGCTGCCTTCCAGGTGAGCACTTTTTTAAGATAGGCACTTGTGTCTGGAAGTACTTATTTATTAAAAGTCCCATTTGTCTTTATTTACAATTTGCTGAACTTACTGTTTGGGCTGCAATGTCCCCTCTGGGCAGCTGCCCTCAGTGGCTGGGTGCTTTGCCATGTTTGTTTCTGTGTTTCAGCCAACACCATTCAGGGATTTGAGAGGCTAAAGCTGGAGGGCAATACTTTGCTCTGCACATGCTGAAACAATTTTCTTTGCTGTTTCCCCCCACTCTTGGGAGCGGGCAGAACATTTTTGGCAGTGCAGAGGAAGACTGGAGGGAGAAGGTTACTTTATGACTGGTCTGTACCTTTTTCTGCTCTCCTGAAAATCCACCACATTTTGCCTCTGAAGAACTTCAGTTGCAGGTGCTGGGCAGCTGCTTGGGAAAGCGTGGTGTGTAAACCCACAGGATGCTCCACGTGCTCCAGCTCAGGATAGATAAGGTGGTCAGGGAAGAGGAGATGGGGGAAACCAAAAGGCTCTGCAGAAGAACCCCCATCACTCCTTTCTGCATGGACACACCTGCAAAACCGGCTGGCAGGTGGCTCCATTCCTTTAGTCTTGATTTATGCAGCAGCTGGGATCAGTTACCTGGGATGAATTATGCTGCTAGCTCAAGGAAGGGATCTGTGATGTTGACTTGACAGCCTGAACCCTGCCGATGACCCAGACCCCAGCTCAGTTTGGTTCAGCTTGGCAGAGCTCCCCCATCATCAGACTCAAGCACCAGGCACAGTTGGGTGTTTTGGGTTTTTTCTCCGCTCTGTTTTAAATTGAGAAATTGCACTGAAAAAGTCAGACAGTCAAAGTCAAAAGTTAGGAAGTGGCAGAATTGAGGTCACCCATGGAAAAAAGGAATAATAATGTGTGATCCTGTAATTAAAGTCTGGTTTGCAGTGTGTCAGTGCAGAGAGCAAATTTAGGAGTGCAGAAGCTACTTTCAGTCTGGCAATACCTAATTCCTGAGAGCCTGACACTGCAACCTTAACATTATATTAAAACCAGGCTTAGTTTGGTTTGGTCTTTCATCATTCCGTTATTTGGATGGCAACACACCTTACAATAGATATCAAGGCCACAAGACACATCAGTCTAATATAGAGTGAGCTTTTGGTCTGAAGAGTTAAATGTCTTAAATGTGTATGACCAGTAAACAGCAAGATAAAATGCTGATTATTATATCCCTGCTCAGTGGTGGGGCTGGAGGTACAAACCACATTCCTAGATGCTTAACCTATACCTATGTGTTGTCCTCCTGTGCAAATGTGCTGCATGTGTTTGCAACCTACTGTGCTATTACACTTGAACTGAGCCTGGGTATCTGCCCATTTAATTTTAGAAACTCCAGACATTTATCTCATGCTGCAGCTGGAGGAAATAAATGGGAGATAGCAGGACATCTTGGAGAATTCGGGTGCTTGTGTTTTAGCACTGAGCCCAAAAGGGTTTCCTTCCAAGCTATTTTCAGAAGAGGAGTTCCCACGCTCTGCAGTTCTTTGATGGGATTGCTGTGTCTATTTGTTTTATAGAAGTGCTTACAAAAATCTCAGGTCAGCATTTTGCCGTGGCTTTCGTTCTGCGATAGGGGACTTACAGTTTTGGGAGCAGTTAATCAGCTATCTGTCCAGTCCTCTGGAGACTGCACGTTTAAAATTCCTGATCCAGCATGTGGCAGTGCTAAAGGAGACTTAATGGGATGAAGGCTCCTAGGGAACGGAGAGTGGGAGCTGCAATGCTGCTCTTGGTCTCTCAAATCTGCAGAGCAAACCGAGAGCATGCTGAGAATGGCGGAGATCTCCTTTTATGATTACTTCTGCTGGAAATACAAAAGTCTCCTCTACCAGAAAGATGGAGCAATATGAGTTTGAAATTGGGGTGCTCATTTTATCTAGCTTCAGCCACTAGAGAGAAGCCAAGCCTTAAAGTTTTAGGCCAGACCCCAAGCTCTGTAATAATCAGGCTCAGCCATATATTGAGTTGATTTTGCATGTGTTGCTTTCAATCCCCATCTACAGATCCCTATGTATATAGGCACAATCTCTGCTCCAGGGAGCAAGGACACTGAGGGGTGATCTTGGAACTAATCTTCCAGCAGCCCCTGTGTGCTCTCACAACTAAGACTCCGAAGTCTGGGAGTGGGTGAATAATTTAACATCCACACTTAGTCTTTATAGCTGATTTTAATGGGTGTAATAGCACTGCTAATAACAAAATCCATTGAAGACACCCTGTGCAAGTCCATAACATTAGCTTAATGGCAAAAGGTAATTGGCATGCAGTCGGAGCTGTCCTTTTGTATTAACCCTGTGGATTTCTAGGCAGACATCTTCCCTGAAGTGATGGCCTTAGCAGCACATGTGGAGTAAAATACAGATGTGTTTTACGCTAAGCAAATGCAAATCTGGATTGAAACAGAGCACACCACTACCAATTCACATTGATGGCTTGTGTTTACACTGGACAGACAAGACAAGAGACAGTGACAGTGCTGAAAGCACCGACAACAATTAGCTCGTGGCTTAAACTTTGCAGGCTTGTGCAGCCCAGTTGCTGGGTACCCACCAATTTCACTGAACTCTCACTAATTGGGAGCACTAGAATTTTTAAGATTCAACCCTGGGCACCTTTAGTCAGACATTTTCAAACCAGATGCCAAAAACCCCTCAATCTGCCTGGGACTACCTAGGAGCTACTGGGCAATGGATTGGAGGGCTGCCCCTTCCCAGCAGAGAAGTATGAGCAGCCCACAAGTACCACAGATTTGCAGTCTCCTTAGCAGGGCCAAAAAGCATGGACGGTGCACAGCTACTTTAAAAGGACATCCCTGTGTAAGATGTCCCACTGCCCTGGGGCAGGGCAGTTTTCAGGGCTGCCAGGAGAAGGTTATGCTGTACCTGCTATGTGGGTAGAGAGACAGAGCATCTCTAGAGCTGTGCATCCTACCCAAGGGATGGGGCTTTCACCCAACACCCTTTCTCCTTTCACGGTGTCCTTGCAACTTTCCAGTCTGCTGAGTGACTGCACGAGTGAGAGTGCTCCAGGGCATGAGTGTGGTTTTCCAGGTAGTGCGGTCCCAAAAGGTACAGTGTTGACTTTCCATCCAAAATTAACGCTCCTTTCATGGCCCAGGGCTGTTCTCACCCTCCCATCCCGGCTTTGTATTAACTCTGTCCCTCTCTGTTCGCCTTTGTTCAGGTGCACAAGGAAAGAGCGATGTGAACGCTCCAGTGAGCCTCGGAGATTCGCCTCGGAGATGAAGCAGTGTGTCCGGCTTACCGTGCATCCTAACAACATCTCTGTCTCCCAGTACAACGTATTGGTGAGGAACATTAATCCTTGTCCCCCTCAGATTTAATCAGCCCATGCAGTCTGACAGACCCAGGTATGGGCCACCTGGGTACAGCATGAGCGGGAAGGACTGGCAGCTCCATGCACGAGGTTATCCAGAGTCCATTAACTTCCCCAGCAACTTCCCTGGCACAGAGAAAGATTCGCCATAGGAGGACATTTTGGCCTTGGTTATCCCCTGTCTAGAAGTGTGGAAAAGGTTTCCCTGTTTGCTGTGAAGAGCTGAGGGAAGGTCTGAGGGGCTCTGTGCCCTGCACATGTTGTGTGCATACAGTGTAGTTGTTTACTTCCTTGGGAAAGGGTTTTGTGTATGGCTGGGCATAGGCTTTAGGCAAGAGACATTATAATGAAATAATTAAATTACCCTCTAGGGTAAGGACAAGTGAGGGATACCATGTGTTATTTCAATAAGCTCCGATTTTCTATCACCTTGGGTGGAAGTATGTCTGTCTTAAGCCACCAAGAACTCCACCCTGCTGTAGCTCCAGCACTGAGTATGCAGAGCAGAGAGACAGCGTGTTACTTAGATGAACCTAAGGCTGCCAAGGTTCATGCTCTTTTGTTACTTTCCTCAGCACAAAGTTTAGCCTTTATGGCCATGAGCTACTCAAGTCGGCAGCCAACAAAGCCACACAGTGAATGCTGCCAGAGCAGTAGATGATCCTGATTGTTTTCTGGGCTTGAGGCAAGAAATCTCTTGAAGGTCTAACCAGCTTGTGGTTTCTCTCCTGATTCATGACAGCAGTACCTTATATGGTGAAATCCCTGTACCCTCTGAGAAGAAGGTAGAGACCTATTTCATTCAGGCTACTAAGGGACTGTCCTTTTGGCCATGCTAGTTTGGGCTGGAATTGAGTTGATAACCCAGGCCCCAAAAACTCAATCTCTGGATGAGTTATTCAATAGTCCCACACCCTGAAAGGTCTAAATGGTGTTGCTGAAGGTGCAGCTGCCAGACATGTTCCAGGTGACAGGTTTTGGAGTGCTAAGGTTTCTTCAGTGATAATGAAATCAGCCTTTCAAAGCCTGCATGTCCAATCATTGCTGCTTTGTTTCAGCCTCTTAACTTTGCTGTGACTTTACTTTCCTAGGCTTCAAACAAAACTGACCTGAGTCATCTTGAGTCTTTTGTTCTTCTGGGAGTTCAAGGTTTCTTTTTCTTATTCTCTCAGTAGCTGTTGAATTCTTTCATGCTGGAATAAATCCTGGGAGACTAGCAGGTTCAGGGTGATTGAAACTGATAACAGAATAAAAGACCTTTACCTCTAGGTTACTCTGGCAGGGCAAGTCAATCCAGAGCTGTTGGGATCAGAAGTTGCCATTGTCTGACTTTTGCCCAATAATCTGCATGAACATTTCCATGGGAGTCTCAGCCCAGTCCCAGATAGACTGGTGTCCCAGGTGGTGTCCTTGCTAAGGCCCACTTGGGTTCTAGCAACGGGTCAATGATATTGAGTTGTTGCCCGCAGAGGCAGAGAAGGTATATGTGTGACCAGACAATCTGTTAGACTTTGGGCACTAACAGGGACTTGGAATATTGTACCTGAGTCTGTCAGTCCGGGGATTTGGAAAATTGAGTCTGTTTCAGTCCAGGGCTGCTGCTCTGGGATCTCTGAGAAGAGGCAGTTGCTGGGGGAAGGCTCTGTTCTTCCCTCATCACAGCAGCTCCAGAGCAGGCATGTGGGATGTAAGACTTCTTGTCTGTTCCAAGTGTGTACTGGCTCATGATGTTTGTTGCCAGGCACTACTGGTCTACTCATTGATGTCATCTTCTGCATGGCACAACTTCATTCTGCATTGCCCATGCTCAGAGAGAAATATTCGTTAAGCAGAATAGTTTCCCCTTCTCTACTAGCAGTGTATTAATGAGCAGGGAGGACGGATTTAGCCTGAGTGCTAAATCCATCCAAATAACCAAAGCTTTTTCCTACTCCCCATCCAAGACAAAAAAATAGCCTTTCCCCTTGCCATTCCCATTGCCCAAAAATGAACCTACTCTCACAAAGGCTTTATGTCAGCCAAGGCTAAAGCCTGTCTGCTCAGCCTTTCTCCCTGATGGTGCCTACTGTGAAGAAATAGCTCCAAGCCTTCTCTAAGTGAGGAAAACACAGTGTGGGGGAACATTGAGCATTATGTTATGTTATCATCCTCTACTGCTTTGACACCTGGACTGACCTCCTCTGTTCTTTGTGCTGGTAGAAACAACACTTCAGCATGCATTTGTGTCTCCTTTCAGTGACTGTCACCTCAGATGGGGCCTCACCTAGCTCATGGAGGAGGCAAGTGTGGAAATCATCTGCATTTGTGCCTGCATCATGTGGCTGGCTCTAGTGGTTGGTCAGAAAACCTCTAAATTTATACTAACTAGTAGGTCATCAGCAGGCGCTAGAATGGGATGGCTTCCTGTGTTCAGATGTGGTCTAGTGGGTTGGGCAGGACCCTCAGTGATGGAAAGCAGTGGTGCAGGACCTTAACTGGTCTGGGAACTTAGCAGCATGAAGGTCCTTCTCCAGAGAATAAATATGGTGGAAACCAGCCATGAGATTCCTTTCCTCCATGACCATGGGCAAGGACATAACAATGCCAGTGGGTGTTGTGAAAGCTAAAAACATGGGCAATTTCTCCTTCACAGCTTTTTTTAATGTATGGCAGCCCAATACAGCATGTCCCCAGGGCCAACTGCTTCTTTGGTGGGATGGGTAGGAGAGGTTTGCTGTGCCTCTAGAGACAGCGTTGTTTTGTGGTGGACTGAAGGCTGTAACTAGACTCTCCTTACACAGGAACTTGGTGACAGAGCGCTCCCCCATCTGCTGATGCTAGGAGGGCAGGCCGTAGAGAGTTAGACTGGAGCGCTACAGTTTCTCTGTAGTCTGCAGAGTGCCTCTTGTGAGTAGTAGTCACCTTCCTCAGAAACCGCGTGCTTTGGGGCCACCAAAGCCCTGGTCTTCACAGCTGGCTCCAAAGACTCCCTGCCTAACCTTACACTTGCATGACAGATAGTGAGCACTCCCTCCCCTCCACTGACCCAGCCAGCATTGGGATGCAGTGCAGTTGTCCCTGCATAGCCACGTACCACTTGTGTCGGCATCAGCATCTCATTCCCTTCCCCCTCCACACACACATCCCTCTCCTGAATAGCTGCTTTCTGTTGAAGGAGGATGCTCTCTCTAGCAAGAGGCTCTTTGTCCAACATCTCCAGTGTAATTCTCTCCTGCAGGCCCAGCTCTGTTGTTCGGCTTAATATTCTCTCTTTTCTTTTTTTCTATCTCTTCTTCCTTCCCTCCATCTTTGCTTGCAGCTGGTCTTGGAGACCTACAATGTCCCTGAGCTGTCAGCAGGAGTCAATTGCACCTTCGAGGACCTTTCAGAGATGGATGGCTTGGTGGTGGGCAGTCAGATCCAATGCATCTCGCCAGCTGCCAAAGAGGTGCCCCAGATCATCACAGAGAATGGTGGGTATCCCACAGCTCCTCCATCTGCACCACTTCTCCCTCCTTTCCTAACCCCACACCCTTGTGTCTCTCCTGCTTTCTCCCAAAGCAAAGTTTGGCTCATGGGAGCCGGAGGACAGGGTATGCAATGCACAGGGAGTAGGTGGGACACTGTACTGGTACTCACTGGTGGAGCTGCACAGCAGCACATTGTACCATGAGTTGCCTGAATGTGTGTGTTTATGTGTGCACATGTGTGCAAGCGTTGTGCTGCAATACCAGTACCTTCATTAAGGTGCTTGTCTGTGTGATAGTATGTGTTTTCAGACTGCCCCCGAGTGGCAGTTGCATATATCTAGCAAAAACAAGAGATGGATGTGGGACATCCGCTCACCTTTTACCCAGGTTGGTGTCATACAACCCAGGGAATGAGGCTGTACGTGCTCTTAAGACATCCCATCCCCTGCAGCAGCCAGAAAGTCCTGCAGACCTGAACGATCCTGTCTGTAATTTTATCCTAGTCCTCCCAGATTTAGATCTGTATGGTCAGTTCCTGGTCTCTGTCCCTGGCCTTTATTGCCTTCTGCTGTTCCAGGTTTGTTACTGGCTCCCTCTTCCAAAGTTGTCCAGCACAAAAAAAACCCCCTTGTCTCCAAGAATGGTATCCCCACCCACAACTTCCTGCCCTTTTTTGTTTCCCTTTTCTAACAGCTTTTCTAGGTACTTTCATGAGCACCTGTGGCTCTTTGCAGGGACTTTTTATAAAAGCATTAACCCTGCTGATCACCCCAAGAGGCACAGAGAGGATGCTGTCAGTTTTGTCTTTGGCTTCCTGTGAAAATTTACTGTAAAGTTTGTCTCTGAGGATCCTCAGGCCACAGAAGAGGAAGTGACATGAACTGTCACCATCATCTCTGCTCTCCTCAAGCTGCACACAGCTGCATGTACTCTCCATTGTCATCCCAAAACAAGCCCCCAGAGGGCTATTACCATTTTCAGGTCCCACTGAGTTTTCAGTCATGTTTGCCTACCAAGATAGATGCCAGAAACTATTTCCTTGGTATGGACATCTGTCCCAGGCCAGGCTGTAATCAACCAGCAAACAAAAATAGCAGTGGAAGCTGGAGGCAGGACAAGAGAGAGAGATTTATGTGAAGCGTGTTTTTCAGAGAAGCTGGGCACCTGCAGCTTGTATCAACTTCAGCAGCTGGTGCTCCGCACCTCTGCAAAGACCAAGTCCTCCATGCATAGTGCCAGAAGCTGGATTTGAACCAAAGGATGTGCGGCTCTGTAGCACATCTGATCCCTGGAGCCATCCAGTCCTCACATCCTGTTTTAAAATATATACAAGACGCTGGCAAAGTTGTTAAATACGAAGCGGTTAACAGAGCTGTCAAAGCTGGCGGCAGCAGATGGGCAGCAGAGTCGAGCACTGGCAGCAAAATGTGTTTAGTGAAGTGTGTGGGGTGTGCGTGCGTCTGTGTGCGTGTGTGTGCTTGTAGGTGGGCTAGCGTGCACACAAGCGCACGCTGCGGTGAATTGTCAAGTTTGCTTTGGCCTGATTGATTAATGAATCTTTCTGGTGAGGAGGAAAATAATAGAAGTGAAAGGGCCAGCCAGGTTGAAGCCTTGAATTAAGCATGGATCTCTTCCCCACCAAATTACTGCAATTAATGCACCCACTCATTACCCACAGCTGATGGACTCTGAATAGGGCCTTTGGTATTGGGCGAAGAGGTAACAGTTGACTGCCCAGCATGGGAGCAGTGGCAAAGGGAATGAGGAGATGGTGTGTAGGAGCTGAGGTGCAGGCTTTGCTGCTGATGGGTGTGCTATGGAAATGGATTAGTCCTCCTGGAAGTGCAATGGCTTGCAGGTGTTCCTCACGTTGAGCTGGGTTCTTTGTAGCCAAAGGCTTGGGTGAATGGACCTTGGGGTGAATGGGGTGAGTGAACCTGGGGGAACTGTTCATGTGGGAATATCCCTGCTCATCAGCATTTCCCAGGCTGCAGATAGGGAGCCCCTACCCTGTCCTCACTGTTATGGTATCTCCTCCTTGCTCATTCCTCCATCCTGCTTTATCAAGATATAACCTCTCTTTTGGGACAGGATCTGGAGGTGGCCTTTTTCAGGCACCTGTAAACAGCTTGGTTGTCCTGGATATTGGGCCCTATTCAGAGATATTAAATAATGAGGGTGAGGAGAAAGTAGATCTTTCTTTATTCCCTTAGGAAAGCAGGTATGTTTGTCCTTCAGACAGCGTATGCACAGGCCACCAATGTTTGAGGCTGGCAGTCAAATCTTCCACAGGTCACTTCCTTCTGGGGGCACCAAATGAACCTGAAGCAATGAAGAACTGTAAGGACAGTATTCCATTTTAATGATCTCATAATTCCAGACATCTGCGTTGTCTCTTTGAGCTTATCTTTCCTACTCAATTAATTCAATCACCATAGTTTTGAAATTAGTGAGGTATGGTCTAGACCTGTCGTCATCATCTAGCCCAGACTCTGCTCCCAGGTATGATAATTTCCGGTGGTGAAGACGTACCCCATCACCTCAGTACCATGAGAGGGGGAGATGTATATGTTGAAGAACTGGGCTCTGGAAGTATTCTTATTGAAATTCCTACATCTATTGAGGGTAGACCAGCCAAGGTACTGTGGGATAGCTCCAGGTTCAGACTGGTGGCGTGGCCAGCAGGGCTTAACTAGGCTAAGAAAGTAGTCACACACTGATGCATTTATTTTTTTCCCCAGGGGACCATCACATTGTCCAGCTTCAGCTCAAGTCCAAGGAAACGGGTATGACCTTTGCCAGCACCAGCTTCGTCTTCTACAACTGCAGTGTCCACAACTCGTATGTTCATTTCCTTTGATATCTGCTTTCCATCCCACCCCTGGATCTGCCACAGAACCCACTGCTGACTGGGGCACGTGAACATCAGGAAGGTGGTTAGGTGTGGAGGTGACCAGGAGTCAGGGTGTGACCAGTGATGCAGGGTCATTTGGGTGATGGTCAGCATGGTGGGGTCTCTCCTGGAAAGACCAAGAGTAGCATAGCGGCGATTTGTTCTGCTGATGAGCATCCTTTGCTGGAAGGCATTGCCTTGGGGATTGGTACATCCTCATGTGTCCCTCAGGCAGAGGTGCATCACATCAGGGGGGGTTTGCCAGGGAAAGGAGTCAAAAGTGAGTCATGACCTCAGCAAATGGGCCCCTCATCTTCCTATTAAGCAGCTTTTTGTGAATGGCTGGATCCTGCCCACACATACGCACCTCCAACCCTCATCCATGCTATCAGGCCCACCGGTAGGAGCCTACCCCAGGTGGTTAGTATGGTCTTGGGCCCTCAGATCTAGAAAGGAGTTGTTGGTTCCTACATGATGTGAACTGAGCAGGGAACGCCCAGCTGATTCCCTCAAGACCAACTTTTTCATCCTGTGAGCTCCTTTCGTGCCCTGCACCTCATTCTTGTGGGCTTCAGCTGGCACTAATGACTGCTCAGGAGCTGCCCCACTGGAATGGGTCTGCAGCTTTCCTGCAGAAAGATGCTCTTCCAGCAGGTTGATCCACCCCTGTGCAAGGCTGAGCAGCTCTGTCCCCACCACTGAGCCACCAGAAGTGCCAAAAGCAGATAATTACTGTGGCTCAGCAATTCACAAGGAAAGGCAAATCTTATTTCTGTGTTCCTGCTGCTTTGACAAACAGTGTCAGAAAGCAAGTGTTGGGGGGAGAGTAGGAGAGATGGTGGTGTTAAATATTTATGGCATGTTTTGGTTTCTTACTTGACAAACTATAATACACTATCCATTTTTAATTTGATGTATCAGAGCAAGCACTTGTTACCAATTTGAAGAACAGCTCGCTGTACCAGAGCTGAAAGCGGATTGGAGTTGAGCGAGATTTCACGGAGACAGGGGTGAGGGTGTGCGTCTGCCTGTTGGGCTCAGCCAAGCTCTACTGGAGGCAATTTTTTCACTCCTGCACATTAAAAACCCAGTGGTACATAAGGGGCAGGAAAATTTCCCCTGCTAAATCTCTTCCACGTACTATAGAGCCTGCAGCTGCACAAAGATCTCCAATAGTGTGAGCAACCAGGAGTTGCTACCATCCACTGCTTGTTTTGTGCAGAAAGCTTGTTATGTCTCAGTTTGGTTGCTGGTGAGCAGACATCGAATGAAATTTAAGAAAAAAAAAAGTATGATGTAGGTCTAAGTCAGTGCTGTAGCACAGCCAGAAGAGGTGTTTGCAGCTCTTACTCTACAGGGTCTATGTAGCATAGGAGAGCAAAACCTTGTAAGATGGAGGGAATGGCTCTTCCCTACACCCTGAGCAGGTGATTTCCTAAATATGTCCTCTGTTTCCTGGGCAGCTGCTATAGTCTTTTGGTCTCTGCTGAGTGAAAGAAAAGAAGAATAGAGTTAAGTGTTTGCAGGAGTCGCATCACCCTGGACAGATCTCACACTAATAATCATGTGGGACACGGGGAGAAAATTCCCTGCTTCATCCTTGGCTTTCTGACCTTGTGTTTGGCCTCTGTATCATGTGTGAGTGGGAGGATTAGCCAGCTGGGACTGCTGGTGCACAGGGACTCCTCTCCATGGGCACCACTCCACCCACCAGTCCCTCCCTTGGCCACCTTCCCACGATGTTTTCGCAGCTCCCAGAGCACTGGTGCAGTTCGGTGTCGAGGCAGCAAGGCTGTAGCAGTTTTCACCCATCCTCTGATCTTGTATTTTTTTGTTACACTCAGGATTTTTTTATGGGCAAAAAGGGGAACACCTCTTATATACGATACTAAGAACTTCTTGATAGTCTGATTAAAATTTGTAACAGGACAACCAAAATACAACGATGATTATTATTAGTCCAGTTACAATGGTATGAATGTAATCTAAATTATCTAATTCATATGAGACATTTGTGATCACAGTGACAACGAGCTCAGGCCATGGAAGTCCAGCATCATCCTGAGACCTGACAGTGTTGGGTCAGTGCAAAGCCCACGGCCTTCTGCTAGTGATGGCAAAAGCGATGTTTGCTAGGCTGTATTTCCCTCTGAGAAACACTATCAGCCTCAGGGTCTGTCCTGTTGGTTGATGGGACCTGGCTGTCTAAGTGACAACTCTTTCTCTCTATTTCCAGGTGTCTGTCATGCGTGGAGAGCCCTTACCGGTGTCACTGGTGCAAGTACCGCCATGTCTGCACTCATGACCCCAGCTCCTGCTCCTTCCAGGAGGGACGAGTCAAGCTGCCCGAGGTAGGCAGGGGCACAGGATATGTGTTGCATACGTGGACTGCTAAAGCCTGATGTTGTGTTTTCACCTGGGTCAGACCAACAGTCCAGGAAGCTTTCTCCACCTCCATTCCCACCCTCTCCCCTTTCTGCTCACCCTCCAGGAGACCCTAACCTTTCCCCCTGCAGATAGCTCCTCTCCTCTCTGCTATACCAGACCCCCAGGGAGCTGCCCTCTCCCTCCTATACACGACAGGGAGTGTGTTACCTCGGAAAGACATTGCAAGCTTCCGGCACCAAGAGACTGGGAGGGATGGGAAACATTGGGCATGCACCTCCTCCAGGAGAGAAGGAGGATGCCTCTAAGCATATACCCTAGGCTGCTGAGATTTGGGCAGGATTTACGGCCTATGTCCACAGTGTCAGTGGATTTCAGCCATGCTTCGAGCACTGCTGTGGCTTTGTGGGTTTGATGCTTAATGGCCAGTGCATCAAACTGACTCCAGATGAGGCCAGGGAATGCCTCATTGCCAGTCGCTGAGCGGAACTGGACCTTGGGGCTTAATACAGAGCTGGCTGCTGCACTGCAAATGCTGTCTGGCTCATATTGTAACTAATGTGCACTTGCAGACAAGTGGAGCTTGGGAGAATACAAATGGGAAGCTACTTAATTACTTCCTGGTCAGGAATGGTCTGAAAGCATCCTGGCCTGTCTGGTGAATGACCTGAGATGGCTCGCTGTTTGCCTGGCCCAAGAGACTAGTACCCATTAAGAGATCTGATACCACCGGGTGCAGAGGCAGCTGCTGAAGACTCCAGCGTGTGTCACATTCAGAGGTTGAAATTCCCACAGCTCCCTGTGCTACCTGCTGGGTCTGGTGTCTCTAAGGTGTTCCTCCATCTACCCCCAGCCCATGCCCCAGGCAAGCCAGTTTGCTGGACCAAATGACATGTGTAGTGTCCTCAGACTCCTATATCATCCTCTGTTCCCTCCCACCCCTTCCTTATGTGCTGGTTGAGATGTCACATATGTGCTGGATGAGGTGTCCTGGAGCAGACATCCTGAACTGCTGTGGCATTGGGACAGGCCATAAATATCCACGAGCAGGGAGGCTGCTAGTCCTTCATCTACCAGGATTAAAAATTTGCTGTAAACCTGCTGGAAAACTTGCTGAGGAGCTGGAGGGCTTGACACCCTCTGCTTGGTGGTGAAGTGGTGCAGGAAGACAGCCCAGGGTTCAGCCCTTCTGGCAGGCTATCCCACCCAGAGAAGCCCTATTCCCTCACATGGAGCCTTGGCAGAATTTGGCTGGTCCTGCTGGCCACACGTCTCTGTGCCTTCCACTTCAGGAACGGGAGGGACCTCAATCTCTTGCTCAGGTGGCATACCCTGGGATGCTTTGTCTCAGTTTCCTGCTGTACAATGCCACCACCATTTATGTCCTCTGGTAGACTCCTCTGGTGTGTCTCACATGCAAAGCACAGGACGCACCTTCCTAGTTCTCACCTCTTCTCTCCTCCAGTCCCCTGCCCAAAGTGAAGTGCCCACAAACCACAGTGTATCTCCGCCTCCCTCAACCCCTATCACATCCCTGGTATTTCTGAGACTTGCTCCCATCAGAAAGGAGATCATGAGAAGCTCTGTGTCATCCTAGTTCCTTAGAGAAGGGACTGGGGATGGTACAGCCCCTGGTCTTTATCTCTGCCAAGGTCTTGATCTGCAGCACTGGGGAGGAGGCAGTGGACTCATTGTCCTCTCCAGATTTGCCCATTTTAGCACACCTTTTTCATTGCTGCTTTATCACCTCTCATTGAGTTTCTTTCTGAAAGGTATCATCTTCAGACTAGGAGACAGCTCTGGTCTGGGGGCTTTGTCTGTCAGTAGGGATTGCTCTTTCTCTCTTCTATCGCCTTTAACAGAGGATTTCCTGCTAGGCTTCTGATATTCCTCCTCTGATCTTGCAAAGCTGCTCTGTGCAATTTGCATGGCAGCAGGGAGAGGCATAAACCTGACCTTAGAAGACGATTATTGATCTACAAGGCAATGATAGCATCATGCGACACATGTATGTTACATTGGTCATTGCTAATAAGGGCAGCAGCCCTCTTGGTTTCTGTAGCAAAACCAGCACTGGGCACAAACCTCTTTCCCATGGGAGACGACATTTGGCAGTCAGCTGCTCAGCTCAGGAGCTGGTTTTGCTGTCTGCTGCATGGAAGAAACACTTCTCAGCACTGGAACAACTGGAAATATCTGCAAGGAAAATGGCCTTGCAAAACCCAAAACTTTCAGAGATAGCTTTCTGCCTGACAACGTGAGAAACACCTTGTAGCTTCAGGGTCCCTCTCATTGCTGTCTGCGTGTTTGTGGCTCTCAGGGACAGTAGGGCTGGGGTAGGATGGCATCACAAGTGCATTCTGACAAACACAGATTTACATTCGCTCTGTGGCCAGAAAGGTTTTGTCAAATGGCATTTTGAACAAATGCTGCGTATATCTCCCACACTTCTCTTGAGAAGCCATCTTCTCACTGACTCATCTCTCTCACTGAAATGTCCACTGTCTGTTTTTTTACTTTCACCTTTAATTCTTTCCTTTTCTGTCCTGTACCCATGCCTATTCATTGAGTGGCTTCTTTGAACAATAGAAACTATTTGGTACCTTGAAGCCAAGCCTGGCTCTTCATCGTCCATCCAGACCTCCACCCGCTTCCCAATGACATAACATGACTCAAAAGGTTGACAGGACTGAGGTCCATTTCCAGCCTTCCCAGTGCCATATTCAGCAGCGCTCAAAACGTACCATCACCTTGAGTGGGAGTATTTTTACTGGCCTTTCATCTCCATCTGCAAGCTCCTTTCCATTCTTCCCTCTGCAAACACTTGGACCCCAGGAGGATGAGAATGGGGTATGTTCGCTACCATCCAGGTGTGAGGACCTGCTAAATCAGTAAGTCTTGAGGAGGTGCTGATGGGAAACTGTACTACCAGTGTGGGATGGTTGGACCATCCCTTTTGCAGTCCTTTCATGAGCCTGTTGAGCAGATTAACATGGCCAGCTTCCAGCACTGTATGGTCTGATTGCACCAAGAGACTCCTTGCCAAGCAAACAAATATTGGTGTTACTCTGTCATATGGACTGGTGCCAGAAACTCCTTCCCTCTGTAATCATCATTGCTGGCATGTCAAGCCTGCTCCCCTCCCCTATACTATGGCCTTTACCTTCTCTTTGCTGATACACCCACCTCCAAGTGATTTTTTTTCTCTCTTTGCCTGTACAGCATCTTGCCATCGTGTGGGCTGAGGCTTCCCACTCTCCAAATGGCCTGGGCTGCAAACGGACTGACTGGGCTGGTACCCATCACCCCTGGACCAGCCTGGAGCACTCTGAAGGGAGGCTTGTGCCCTTGTATACATCCAGCTCCATCTTTTCCTTGGCACATCTCACAAGTTTCTGGATTCCCATGGGCTCACCTGCCTTCCTTTCAGGTCTTCTTCATGTGCTCTGAGAGGATCCTGGGTTTTTACTTTTTTTTTCCTTGTAGTATGAGTTGCTGATTATTGCAGAGTACAGGATAAATTTGAGACTGATCCAGTGGGAGAACAGAAAGGTCTTGGCCATGACCCATGCTGTCCAGAAGGCAAAATGCTGTTCCTATCTGTATAGCCTGTGATCTACCATCCAGGGGTGTCTTTGGATTGCACGGTGGATACCTGTGATCAGCCAGCCCCAAGCTGGGGCAGTGCAGCTGTCCTACCACCACCTGTCAAAACTAAAACAGAGATGGAGAAAGGAGAGAAAAGTCATGTCCCTCTCTGTCAACAAGAAACCATGACGTTCTTACCTGTCACTTGTCAGGTGCTCAGTGAATCAGCTCTGCCCATAATAGAGCTGAATCAACTAGTTTGGGAGCCTTGGGAAAGCCAGTGTTTGCTCCTGGTGAAGAACTCCAGCACGGTCATAAAGCAAGAGTATTTATGATTATGGCACTGAACTCAATCAAATAGGGTTGACAATGTCTCCAGATGATTTGCAGCAGAAATACTTCACCTTGGTGTATAATTTCCCTTTACAGCAGGTTTTCAAAAGCCAGGTCCACTAGCTTGAAATATACTGAGTGACTCCTTGCTTTATAAAGGGGAGCTGGTATTATTGCTATTGAGGGCAGGAAGGGAAAGAATAAGGGAAAAAAAAGACATTTTAATACTGAAGTGGATGGTTGTTGTTGTTTTTCCCTAAGATAGCTAGTGGCAAAAGTGGAGAGAATTAGTCTCAAAGATAGAAGGGAGCAGGCCAGGTTTCTGGTTTTTTTCTTGACCGTCCTGTCTCTACTTTTGGCATTTGCTGTTGACTGTAGCTAAAGTCATAGTGCAGGCTTAACATTGCACCAAAAATCATTGCATTGCAGACTAACACACTGTGAAATCAACCCTTACTTGACGCAGTCACGAAGTCAGAGAACTCAGTCATTTTCTTCTGTAAATGGGTAAAGCAGTCAACAAGTAGTGGAGGGAAACAGAGGCAGGGAGGAGTAAAACAATTGATCTGAGCATCTCCAGTGTGATAGGAGCTGCAGAAACAGCACCTGTCTCTCCTGATATCTATTACCCAATACAACTGATTGCATCGTCCGTCTTGGGTTTGTACAGACCTGTTGTGGTCCAGCAGAGTAGTTTTCATGTCAGTGTTTCACAGACATCTCTACAAGGCTGCGTAAGCTGGGGTAGCCTACTTGAGCTGATAGGATAAAGGATTAAGTCTTCTTTTGTGCCTTCTTCTTCTTAAAGATGAACGCTATATTGTTTCAGGATCTTAGCTTTGAGTGGGGGAAAGAGAGGGGAAAAAAATGGCAAAAGCCAAAAGCAAGCCTAGATAACAAATCTGTTATCCACTGTGTTTAAAAGATACATAATCATTTAATTACCTTGAAGGAAGTTTTCATCTTTCCCTGCTCAGTCGATTTGTGTGTGTGTGTGTTTTTCTTCCTCCCCCAAACAAGCTTTTTATTAAAAGGGTTTTCATCTGCTGCCTAAAAAAAGAACAGAAGAAAAGATCTCGCACCAAAGTGTTTTATGTCGAGTTGTACGTGCTAATGACAGTAAAGCCCACATAAAAGAAACAACTGCTTCAAATATTAATTTGTCAAAAGTGATAGAAAGCCGTGTGAGCTGCATGCTGGCGAGCAGCTGCTGAGGAGCAGAGCGCTGTTTGCCCAGCACTTGCTTGTGCCTCGTGCCGAAGGAAGAGCTGCACCAGCGGCCTCTGCAGTGAAGTGCGCTGATTTAGCTCTGACTGGCCGCTTGTCCTTAAGGATGGGGTTTTGGGAAACAGGGAAGAAGGGAGGAGAAAAAAGGAGGCATGGAGTCATAATGACAGCTCAACCTGAACTGGCAGACATCTAAGAGATGTTTGGACAATGCCCTAAATAACATGCTTTAACTTTTGGTCAGCCCTGAAGCAGTCAGGCAGTTGGACTAGATGATCATTTTAGGTCCCTTCCAACTAAAATTATTTTATTCTAGTCTAGTCTAGTCTAGTCTAGTCTAGTCTATATGATAATGCCCACATCTCCTCATCACGGACTTTGTCTGTAATAAGCTCAGCAGCGCCCTTCCCCACCCTGCCGGTGCATCTCAGTCTGGCTCAGGGAGGGCTTTGCCCCAAGGTCTCAATAAGCAGAGAGGTTTTCAGAGCCCCCTAATGTCCTGCTTTGTCCTCTTTGCAAGGTGCAGAAGGAAGGCACGGTGCCTGCCTCCTCCCAAAATGCACCCCGGTGTAAATGTCTGGGTGGCTGCACTGTGGAGGGTCTAGAAGGCCTGCCGGGCCATCAGATGAGCATGGGCAACTCCTTGCTCCCTTGCATGGACAAACCTTCTGGTGATGCAGCTTCAGCTGTTGCTGTGGCAACTGCTCAGTTTCTCTGCCGCTCCTGTTTCCATTCTTCCTTAGGCTGGCCAGAGAGGCAGCTGCTGGAAGCACCAGCACAGGGAGGACAGAAAGCCCATCCCTGCTCAAATTAATGTATTTCTCAGGGACTTTAATGACAGTTGCAGAGAGGCCAATACCAGAGCGCTGAATCCTTCCCCACTTGTCGATTATCCGCTCACTTATCCTGGCACCTGTCTGTCATTAAGGGGAGGGTGCAAGGTGTAGTTTCTATGGCAACTGCAGGCAGCCTGCTGCCTTCGAGTGTTGTGAGCAGGCAGGGGGACCGGCAGGAGAGACAAGGGCATCAGGAGCAGCTCTAGACAGGCAGCTGCTGCGGGCAGCAGCAGCCACCCTATGCAGATGAGATCTGGCATAGTGATGCATGCATTTCATGGCACCTGCTTTTAAGCAGCATAAGAGTTTGGTGTTTATCATCTATTTAGCTCTTAGAAGTCTTTCCAAGCACACGTGATGGAGTTCAGTCTTGTCTGCATCCTGTCCAGGTGGAGGCAAGCGTAATCTGGGAGAAGGCTGTAGCTGGTGGTTGGGATCCAGCTGTGGCTCAGGACTCTTGGCGGTTTGGCATTTCAGGCTGTGGCATTTCAGCCCTCATCCACCGTTATAGCCCCTTCCTAGAAATGGAGATGTAGCGGGTACATCCTCTTCAGAGGGGGTGCTTCAGATAATAATAAGAGGAAATTAAACACAGAAATTGCAGGCCAGGCAGAAAGCTTTCCCCTTGTTCATGGAGTCCTGTTAGAGCATGAAAGTACTGCACAGAGGTAGTATCAGGCAGTGTATGGGGCCATGAGTTATATATTCAGCAGATGACAGTTTTATTCTCGCCTCTGAATTGGCTTGCACACGTTCACCTTTCTGTGCCCCTGTTTCTCTGACACCCTCTTCTGATTTGGGTAAGCACTTTCTGCTAATAGGTGCCTATACAGTACTTAGGACCTGGAGCTATGGTCTTGCAGTGGTGGCTGTTCACAAGAAGTCTTTGAGCATGTACGCACAAATTAGATAATTTGCTGTTATTTGCAAGTCATACTGACTTGCACCGAGGTGAAGAAAAAGATGGAAAATCTGTGTGTGAAGTGGTTTCTTCTGTTATTTTGGGTACCTTTTGTCAACTCTGAGCCTTTCTGCCCCACAGTCATCCAGCTGGCAGGGGAAAAGACTTGTAACTTGTTCAATTTCTGCAGTAACTTTTAGCAGGATTTCTGATTACTATAGCTGAGGATATGCAGGAAACCTGTCCTGGCACAGGGCAGCTCCATTATGTCTCTTCTTGTTGAGACCTCCAACCAAATCACAATGGGAACTGAGAACTGCTGAAAAAAATGTCTCCCTGTAAGCAGTTCATCCTACCTTAATACACATCTTGTTTTCTTAGAGCTTAGCTTCTCCAGCCACCATGCGAGTGGCTAATCAAGGACCTGTTCATGTCATTTCTAGGAGCAACTCAGGGAGATTAGTTTGAATGGAGATGTAAGAAGCATCTGACACTCATTACTGTGTCCCTGCTAAATGTTACTCATAACAGTCAGGCTGCTCATCTTTGTAATGCAAGATTATTTATCCCACAGGACAAAGTGATCTCAGAATGCAACAGGGTAATATTCATCTGTCCCTGCCAACACAGCACCCTTGAAATAACATTGGGAAGAGCTTATGTTGTTTTGATAGCCAGGCTTATTGATAGCCTGCAATGCCATTGCAATGCCTCAAGTGGCTACAGGACTTTATGGCTCTCTGGACATCTGTTAGGACTGCTAGAATCTGTGTGGCACCCTCCAATTTGAGGGAAAGGTAGTTGCTCAAGAGGAGAGACAATTCCCCATTCAGATTTAGCCTGGGGTGGCCTGGCTCTGAAGCAGAAAGTTTTTACTTTTTTCCACTGTAGCATCAGCTGCATTCACTGTTTTGGGATATGTGAGCTTTTGGGACCCAGCCAAGGAGAAGCATTCTCAGGATGTTGAAGCTGCGGATAAGAAGTAATGCTGGAATGTGTCTCCTGCCCTGCTTGGGGCATCTCCAGGAGGCTGAGCCCAGACCCTTCTTCTCCGCCTTGTCTTCGTGCATGAGTCCATTTGCTCTGGCTTGGATGCTATCTCATGCTGTCACGGATCTCAGTGAGGGGGAGGGTGACAAGAGCCATGACACCATTGTCCTGACCTTCCCACTGTGGAAGCCAAAGTATCATGACTCTCTGGGCTTCTGTCCTGGTTTCCGAAGGAAGCAGGATAACGTCAACGTGGCCTGCGTGTGCACCTCTGGTCTATCTGTTACTCAGTCTCCTCTGTCGACTTCTGAATCCACTGGCCATTCTTGTCCTAGTTCAGCCAAGGACTGGAGCTCTCAAAGATACCAAGTTCCTTCTAACTTTCTAAAAATGGGCAGCTTTAGAGGAGAAATAGAATTTTAGTCCTTTCTTAGGAAAGAAGAGCTACAGCTTGGGCTCAGACCTTGTTAGACACCAGAAATCCCCATGTGAGAGTGTTGTCATGAGACTCCCTGTCATTTCTGAGGGAGGCTTGATTGGAGAATGTCCCTTACACATGTAAAACCCATTTGTTTTGGCTTTGCACTATCCATTTTTTCTATGTGTGTTATCCTGAAGGGCTGTCTTACCTAACCAGGGTTTCCTTTAACAAATGACAGACTTTGTCCCAGTAAACACTCAGTTATCTTGTCTCTTGCACATACACCACCTTCCTCAATGTGCACATTCATATTTCTTATGATTTTAAATCCAGGCAGCTACTCAGGAAACACCAGAACTGAGAGTGCTTGCATGTCTCCAGTTGCCCCTCTCCTTTGAGTGATGTACCTAAAGACAAAATCATCTGCTATTTTTTTCACTAGCCCACTCCCTTCATCCAGTGATTAGAAGGCTTCTGCTCTCTGGATCATTACTTTTCCTTCTGAGCATGTGTCAAAGCAGAAAAGGGCTGAAAGAAAGCTAATGTTGTGTCTCTATTTAAAAAGAATAAATGTGGTGCTTGGATAATTATGGCAGCCTGACCTTGATCCTCGTGCAAAAATGGACCAGCTGAGAAAGGCTCTATTAATAAAGAATTAAAGGAGGGTAAAATCATTAATGTTGATCAGCAGAGATGTGTGAACTGACTTCAGAGGCAAAATAGTCCTAGGTCAGGATCCAGCTCTCAGCAGACCTGGGTCATTTCCCAGCACTGTCTGCATGGCCTTGGGGGAGTCACTTTGCTCCTGATCAACAGGATTCAGCAGTGAGCCACGTGAAAGAAGTTTGGTTATCTTCATTTAGCTTCTGCTTTTCAAGTATCCAGTCTCTGGTGATTAGCATCAGTCATCGCTCTCTAGCCTTCGCAACACTGAAGCCAGGGACCCAACAGGTTATGGCAGCTGAGCCAATGATCTGCTATTGATCTGTTCGTCTCCCTTCCTCCAGCAGTGGTATCTGTACACTAATCTGTGTGAGCCAGTATTAAGCTATGTAGCTGCTAGAGTGCATAGAGCTTTAATAGGGCCAAATCTCTTCCACAGACTGAGTGCCAGCTTCCAGGCCAACCACATTTTCCCAGGCACCAGAATCACTTGCAATATCTGACAAAAGAGAGCTGGTATTTGCTCCTGAGTGCATGGAAGACTCTTAACTAGAAAGGAGCCACCAGAAGTGACAGCGATGCAAGGACTCAATTATTCTTTTGTTGTTTCTGCAGATGTTTACACTTCCCATAAATCCTGTTGCTTTCTCCTCATCAGCTGCCTTTAAGGTTCTGAGCATTTTCTTCATGTATTATTACTTTTGCTGTGCCAATAAATAAGCACACCATCAATCAAACTAACAACATTGTAAACTTAAGAAGTGCAGATAAAATATATGGTGCATTAAAAAATTCTTTGACCGGGTGAGATTTTTTGTAGCTGGTTTGATTGCTGCTGGTGCCGATGTAAATTTGGGGGAAGTATATCCAGAAATTTATGGGGCTTGGAATCCTGCCTACAAAGCATTGACCTGATTCCACTTTATAACCTAATAACGTTCCTCGGCACTGTTCGTGTAAATTTTAAATATAATTTTATGATGTTAAGAATTAGTGGTGTAATAATGTAAAGACAACGTGGACTGTAATTCACCCCTTTCCCTTGTGCACTGGGAATGCCGAGCTCATTGCTGCTTCATTCTCCAGATTATCCTGGGGCTGGGAAGTTGTGCAAGAGTTTAAAAGTGATTCATCAAAGGAACCAGCTCGTCAGCCTTGGAGCCCGAAAGCTCTCTGTCTGCAGCAGTACAGGGTAGCTGCTAAACAAGTGTCTGATTTTGCTTGGGTGGTGTCACAGCCTTGACCTAGGGTGACTGTGCTGAGGTGTGAGAGAGAAGTTCAGGCAACATATTCCAGACAGTCCCTGCTGCCTCTCATCTGCCATCTTACTGTTTTCCTGCTTTTTATCCAGGTGAAATCTGATTCCTCTAAAGTCCATGAAAAAAAATTTTTTTTTTGTTTGACTGTTTTCCCTCTCCTTTTTCTCCTTTCTTCCCTTCCTTTTCTTTCTCTTTCCCTGTTCTGTTTTGGTTTTAATGTTTTTTTAATCTAATCTAACTAACAGAGCATTCAGATGCTGTGGTCTAGATATCTTTATAAAGACCCATTCCCTGTCCCTCAAATCTTACCCTCTTGATTTGATTACAGCACAGAGTGGGAGGGTGAAAAAGCCACAGGGGACACAGGGGAAAATGGTACATTGCAGCTCAGCAGAGCATATGAACAAAAGATGTATTGTAATTACATAATATGTGAGCAAATAACAATCTGAGTATCATTTCTTGTGGGTCCCGAAAGGCTTGAGTGAGTAAGTTATGGTCCCCACTTAGGTTCACTTTGTGATCATGTTCCTTCCAGGCAAGATGTCTTGGATAATGCACAAAGATGGTTGCTGAGTGAGCAATATTGAAAAAAAAGTCTTAAAAAAACCCCTGAAGTTGAGGATGAAGAAATGGATTTTGATGGCAGGGGAAAAGGGGAACTGGGTGTTTTGAGATGAGTAGTGGAAGAATTGGTGGTGGTGGCCATGTCTGGTCCTGAATGGAGATGACTTCTACTCTTCTGGGAAAGCAAGGGTGAAAATCCATTGCCAAGAGTTGAGATCATCATGCCAAGCATGCCTACAATGCAGTCAGCAATAGGTGAGCTCTAGTTTTCTTCTATAGAAAGTGGAGATCCAGTCAACGCTACCAGGGATCATGAGGGAGCAGTACGAAGGAAAAGTAGGAAAGATTCCCTCACCTGAATGCTCTGGATGACAAGAGATGCACATGGGAAGAGAAGTGAACTGGGACACCAATGTAAGGCAGAGACTGTTGATAGGTGGACAGGTCATTGTATTAAACCTTCACAGATGTTTTACCTGCTCTCAGGTAGGATGCCTATCATTCAAACTAGATCAGACCCACTTTCTTTTGGAAAATGGAAAACACTTTGATGAGACTTGGGCTCATGATCCTGACCATAAACAGTAACAGAGAGTGAAACTGTACAAAATAAGGTTAGAAGAAAACCCATGCAATATTACAAGACTGTATAGGATCCCTACATGCCTCATCCCTAGGTGAGGATAATAACTCAGAGTATCTGGTCAGTCTCCAGCTTATACTGAAAAAGAGCGTGGTGAAATCTCCCTGAAATCATAACTATATATGTATGAAGCACCATAAAGGAACCAAACTAATTAGTTCAGGGCTAAGACCACATAGCCTCAGAGATGTTTCATTGCCCTCTTTAGCAGAATTCTCATGATGGCTCTCACTGGGGACTCACTTAGGTATAGCCGTGATGAGGGCCATAACACATATGTGAGAGAGAAGGAGAGAAAGGGTTCTTATATTTCTGAGACTTCATTATTTTTGCAAGCTACAGCAAAACACATTTACAGGCATTCTACAAGGAGTTATAAATAAAGAAAATTAAACTACCGTCGACCCAATGAGTACAGCCCATTTCATGCAGTGTTTTCACTGCAAAAGCTCTCTGACTTGATAACTGGCAAAATTTGGTGGTTTGAGGTGTGCATCGCTGCTGATACGAGTAATTGGCAAGGGCGGAGGATATAATTTTAAAGAGACTGACTCATTTGAAAGCATTAAGGAATAGAATGAAGCTACACACACAAAATGAATCAACAAAAGTCTGCTTTCAAATGTGTTGCCCTGGTACAGATTAAACTGGATTTTAGCTCCTCTGGAATCTGAACCAGCTCCCCTTAGAGTTGGAGGAAAGGCTTAATTTATTATATACCAAAGACAAAAGGGATGGGATTGTGCCCTTTCTTGGTACCGTTGTTGGCAGTGGATGTTTTTATTTCCCCTACATCATGTGAAAACCATGCTTTTCCAACCTAGGGGATGTCCATTGCAGAGGAAGGGTGAAGAGAAACTGCCTCTGCTGGAAAATGCCCAAGATACTCTTTTTAAGGACCTTTCTGCTTGGATCCTGCTGCAGGGTCTGCTTGGAGCAGGTTGATGTTTTACCCTCAAAAATGCAAACCTGACCGGGCACCCAAAGCTTGATGCAGGCTGCAAAATGAGTACTATGTTAGAATTCGAACCCAGAGCCTTGTCCAAGCTCTGAGGTTTTATGCAGTACATCGCCCAATGAAATTGCCGCTCCCCCCTCCCCATTTCAATTAGAAAGAACATTAGGTCAATCAGATAAAGCCACATTGGGAGGATTTCCTCTTTATGGTGCTTGCCTCTTCAATTATCTATAATGAACTTCCTCACAGTACTGCAAAGCTTTTTATATGCAAACGAATCCTGTTTTGGGGCTGCTGCAATGACTGTTTGTTAATGAACTTGAAACAAGTGTTATCGGAAAGGTTACAGCACCAGTGGTGGAGGGGGACGGGATAAAGCTAGACAAGAAAGACCAGCCTGAAGAGCTGGGATTGGCCTGCAGGTAACATAGTGGACTATCTCCAACCCCCATCCTCCAGCCCCCTTTAGAGGCTTTTCTATTTGACAGGCATCAAGCAAAATGCCCACTCTTGGGAAATGGCTGCTCAGCAGCAGATAGAGATTTCCCATCCTCCTGTCCCACTGATTCACTCTGCCAATGCATCTCTCTCTCGACTCCTATAGCTGGGGAGGAAAAAAAATGAAGAAGATGTTGCCAAGGTCTTTTCTTATGTTGGGAGAGAGAGAGGGAGCTGATTCAGAGGCTTCAGGACATGTTGTGCAGGTGAAGGGGAAGATTCAGGGGTGTTGAAGCCATGCAGTCCCAAACGGTACTTACACATGGTATCTGCTGGTGTGATCAGAACTGGAAACTCTCACTCATGTTTTAATATTGCCTAGACCACCTCCTTCCCTTGCTTTCTGGGGTTTTATAGGTCTAAGTCACCCAGGGTTGAATTATGCTTCCCTTTCTCATGCTGAGTAGCTACTTAACCCTGCAGCTAGCCTTAACGCTGGTGTGCCTTGATAGGGTAGGACCATTGGACTCAAGGTTGAAAAGACTTTCTAGACTGTCAAGCCTTGCCCTTTTGTCAAGACAAACACTTCTATGACACTTTCACCATCGAGATTCAGCATTAGTAGTTCCCTGGGTACATTTCATCGTGGGACGGGAGAACAGCAAGAGCAGAGAGTGTTGGAACATGGTGTAGCTTCTCAAGCACTCTTGGGAGTCAGACACAGCCTCTTTCCACACTGGCCATGTCTTGTGCATGATGGGGCATAAGGCAACTTCCACCACTCATATACTCAGCTTCCTGGAGCCTCCTCACACATCTGCTTGTTGAAGTGCTGCTCAGCACCAGAATCTCCAAGACTGCAGAGAATCACAGTGGTAAAGCTCATCACTGCAATGTGGTACCACATGGGCTTGCCACCTCCAATCCTTACACCATCCAGCCAGGTTAATGTGATGGCCTATTAAACCTCAGTCCTTGGTAGCACATGTTAAGCTAGGCCTTGTGCCAGATTAGCACAGCCAAATTGCCACCAGACCCAAGATGGCTCACCTCCATCCAGCTCCGGTGACTGTGTGCTTGGCTGTCCTGGTCCTGCTGTTAGCCTGGGCAAAGCCAACTGAAGTCAATCAGCAGCTGTTAAGTACTTACACCATTAGCATCACCCTCTAAGTGCAGATGAGAAATCAGGTTACCCCAAATGGCTCTTCAGTCTGGCATCCCTTCTGGGACAGACAGACCCTCTTTGGGGACTGAGGAAAGATTCTGGACTTCACTGCAGTGATGTGTTGGGTGATGACTGGATTTTATTCCTGCCTCTGGCCATGGATTAGCTCACACCCACAGTGTGATGACTGGTGGCTCTTGTAATTTTGTTCCTGGTTGGTGTAACTGCAGATGTTACACGTCTAATCCATTTCTTTATCTTCCTAAGGTATTTGCTTCAGTAAGATGCTTTTACCATCTGCTCTAACAAGCTCCCAGGCTCTCATAAGCCATAAATTCCAGTTTTGAGCCTTTCAGTCCCTTTCCCTACTTCCCAGCCCTGGATCAGTCATTTTCCTCCTGCCGTCCCTTGCCCACACCTACAGATTAAACTTGTACCTCTTTATGTAAGCTTCTTGTCTCTGCTTATACAGACTGGACCCAGCTTTAATGTTGGGCAGGACAGGCTGAAATGGTGTTGCTCTCTGGACTGGACAAGGGTGGCTGCATCATCACGCTACCATGGTGCTCTACAGAGAGCAGGCAGTGTGCCAAATATAGTGCAGAGAAGAAAAAGAGGGGACAGGCTTTCTCTTGGCATCTAGGGGTTGAAAAGACTTAAGAGAGGGGACAGCCAGGCACTCACAAGTGATCAAGACAGCGTGGTCTGTGCATATGGCATGCTTACATTTTGTAGGCTGTTGTAGTGTTCTTTTAATGGATCCCATTTTATATCAAACTGCCTTGGATTAGCCAGGCGAACGCTGCAGTAATTTCCTAAAGAGTTGATAGCTTCCTAGAATACGTGAATTGGACAGCTTGCAGTTGTCTGATTGTACTATGATGAAGCAGTACATTGCTACTCTAGCTAAAGCTGTGCAAATTAATGAGACTTTGAATGAAGCCTTCTGCATCACAGTTTTGGGTGCCCAGATCTCTACCTGTGTGAGCAACCCACCAAGAGGCATTGGATTAGCAACATCCACTTAGCATTGCTCCTTTCGTGAAATGGCGGCAAGCCTTTCCAAAGGATCTCCACACACTGTGTAACAGTTATTTCTTGGGAGCTGCATTCATCTGTAATAAATATTCTGTCCCATTCTAAGCCAAAACAAACTCTTTTTAACAGCCCAGACTCTGTAGTTTACAACGTGTCTTGCTGGAGTTAGCTGGAACTCTGCCTTTTGTACAACAGTGCATTGGCTGTTGGGGAGGTGAGGCATTGCACTCAGATTTTGCTTTATTCACTTCTCATGTCATGGCATTGTGACCAGGCTACGTCCCTAGAGGGGAGATGATTGCTTTCCCACTACCCGATTAACGGAGCAAGTATTAAAAAGCACCAGAGGTAGCTTCCTTGAGTTCTGAAGGTTGAAAGTCTGTAGTGAGAACAAGGGAAATAGGAAAGGACGGTCTGTGAAATAAATCCTTCCTCACTTGTTTAGCTGAGCCTTCCCAGTAATGCTCCTTGAATACCCTCGTAATACGCTGAGGCCCAGGGAGATACAAAGGCTTTGTAATCGGTTGAAGAGAAGCGTGAAGTGAGAAGGTTGAGAAGCATCAGAGGACTCCACCTGGGGCTGGGAAACCCATGCGCTGACTTGGCACGTTGTCTTCTCTCTCCCTAGGACTGTCCCCAGCTGCTGCAGGCAGAGAAGATCCTGGTGCCGGTGGAAGTGATCAAGCCAATCACGCTGAAGGCCAAGAACCTGCCCCAGCCGCAGTCGGGCCAGCGAGGCTATGAGTGCATCTTGAACATCCAGGGCAATGAGCAGCGGGTGCCTGCCTTGAGGTTCAACAGCTCCAGCGTGCAGTGCCAGAACACTTCGGTGAGCAAGCCCTGCATGCTCGGGAGAGCTGCAGGGGTCAAGGAAGACCAGGAATGCATACAGCGCTGTCCCAATGGGATCTGGGGTTGTGTTGCAGCCCTTTCTACCTTATTGCCTACCCAATTCCAGCCACAGTCAAGGAAAGGCTGGTTGGTAGCTTACAGGCTACCCTTTTTGCTCTTTAAATTGGCTGGTGTCACCACACAGTAGTTGCTTCTGCCCTTGGATCCCAGCATTTGGTCGTGCCAGAGCACCTTAACCATGGCCCATAGGCAATATTATCAGCTTAACCTGCCCATATGCTCACAGTGCCACATCTTTGTGTGTGTTCAGAAGGGTTTCCAAAGCGACAGGTGTTCATGACAACACTGAGATTTAAGGTTACTATGTGCGGTTTTGGTGACGGGACATATAAAACCCCATATAAACACTCTGAGAGATGCCAGCATGTAATGGGTCCAAAGAAGGGTGAAATGCCGAAGGCCTGAGTCTAGCCTTCCTCCAGCCATTGACTCATGGCATGACCTTGATTAGTCCCTTTGCCTCTGCCCGCTCCCATTCCCCATCTGCAGTGCAGGACCAGTAACCCCCCTCCCAGGGAGCCTGTGTGAGTCACGGTGGTGGTGCCACTGCAGCAATGCCGGTCTTGGGGTCAAACACTGGCAACTACCAGGAGCCATGCATATGTGCAATGATGGTCTCCTAGCGCTGCTTCTCCAGAGGTTTCTCCATGAGATTCATGTCTCCCAGACATGCGTTTGAGTCATTCCCATTGCTGCTACTACAAGATGATTTATTAGTCAAAGAGCTAATTACAGGCTTTAGCCACTTCACTGCAGCTCTGCCACTCCATACTGGGCAGCATTTGTTAAAAGCCGTCACAACATATTCTGCTGCATTAAACAGTGTGTTGAAGATTACAGGCAGTTCACATATTTTATGATCTGTTGCAAACAAGCAACTTCCCAATGACACTCCTGTATTTGTTCCTTTGTCCCCCTCCCTTCCCCTGATTTTGATTACTAGTTAGTGGCCTGTGAGCATCCAGGTTTGAGGTTTCACATAAGAAGGCATTGCACTTTTTTAAAAAATTATTTTCTTTTACAATAGTGAAAGCCTGTGGTGAAAGGGTATTATATGGACCTGGACAGAGTCAATATATCTGTCCAAAAAGTCTTAGCAGGGAAGACAGCAGCTACCCTTTAAAGTCAGGAATTTTCTGGCACATATAGGCATTAGTGTGAGGTATCTCAGAATGATTTTAAGCAGTTAGGCTGAGTGGGGGACTGACTGCCTCAGCAGTCCTGGAAAGTCTCTCTCAGCATCCAAGTTTGTCATATCCAATAAATAAGCCTGGTTTTGAGAGGTAATTGTTACTATTCCCATACTATCTGCACACTCCAAGAAGTTGCTAGTGCCTAGGACCAGAGAAGTGGTCTTCGATGAATCCCCAGATCCATTTCCTAATGGGATGCCTGAGTGCTGCGACAGCACCATGTTGATTTTAATATTTGTTTTGATGCCAGAACACTCAAGGCTACTCCTGAGCTGTGCAGGCTGGCAGGGCTGAGTCTCAGGCTACTGCCAAGGCACTCCATGACCTTGCTGCTGTGTGGTGTCTGTAGGATGCCTGTCCCATGTTTGATGGTGGCTCAGGTGGACCTCTCTCTTCTCCAGGGAAAGAGGCTTATTTTGGGATAAACTCAACTCTTTTCTATCCTGTTTTCTTCTTCCTCTTTCCCTCTCCCTTTCCCTCTCCTTTTCTTTTCTCCCTCTCCCTCTCCTTTCTTCTCTTTCATTCTCTTTTCTTCCCTTCTCTTTTCTTCCCTTTTATTTTGAAAGCACTTTGACTCTCTGATTTGAGTTCTTTTTTTTATTTTCTGAGATATGTTATTTCATTGTTGCTCTGAATTTGCCAGACACTGAGAGAAAGAGATGTGGAAGGAAGAGCCAGACAAAAGAAAGAAACACTCACACAGATACAAAAAGGGAACAGAGAAGCCCTGGGTCTATTTGAGCAGGTGGCAGAGGACACATACAATAGGGAAGGAGTGCTTCAGATATGTCTCCATCATGATTATTTCCCCTCCTGCCAGAATTAGCATTCAGTCTGGAGCCACTGCGATACAATGAGCCTCTGCTCTGAGAGTCACCTGGCTTTAGAAACAGCCGTATGAGCTTGTTTGCAAATTGAATCAGCCCCCTTTGACCAAGCTTTTTACTCAGCAGAGTTGCTGGATGAGACACTGAATGTAGCACCTGCATTGCAGGCTTGGAGATGGTCCAAAGGAGGGTGGGAGGATGTGTTGTGATGGTGTGTCCCTGAAGGGATTCTATCCTGCCAGCAGATCTTTCTGTTGATGATGCACGCTAGACTAAGCAATCATTCTTGGCTTGTTTTCCTTCATAAGCCTCAAGATCTACCCCCTCCCATCAAACACTAGGCACCGATGAGCTCAAATGCAGCTCTTGCAGAATAACTTCTGCAAAATGCAGAAGTTTTCCTGCTTTCACACAGGATAGGATCAGGAAA